>CM060311.1:72462993-72470493 GCA_030674185.1 Monoplex corrugatus | reverse complement strand
ATGGGGCAACCTACCGAAGGCTACTCTGCACTACTGCTGGGGGAGTGACTTCGGCGCAGTTCGAAAAAGCCTGTCCTGATCCAACTTACCACGAACACTGACTGCTAATCGCTCAATCGCAGAGAGCCAAAGCGAGTGATAGCTCCACCACCATCCACCCAGCCACTCCTGCCCCCAGCCCTCCGGGAAGAAAACCACCACCGTTAACTGTCCTCCAACAACAATCCCCATGAACCGTTGACACCCAAACTTCCACTTGAATTAACCCTTTGACTCCTACACCCTGTTCACCAGCCGGAACAAAAAAAAAAACTTAACAATTTATCTGTCTGCTTGTGTCTCTGTGACATAAAACTGCAAGGAACTGGGAGTCAAAGGGTTAAGATTTTGCTTTTGAAGGATGCTGGATGGGCAGGGTGAGGAAGTCAAAGGGTTAATGTTTTTTTGTTGTTGTTGTTGCTTTTGCTATTATGGGGTTGACGATGCAGAGTGGTGGTGGACAGGGCGTGGGAGTCAAAGGGTTAACTTCAGGCTTTTACAAGCGATACAGCAAACCGATACAGAGGTCAGCACGAGATCAAAGCACGAATGGTCAAAGACTCCGGTACAATTTTCGCCTCGCTATGTTGATTGACGATTTCATGATAACGGGGGGCAATGATCACGATGCTATGGAGTACCATCTAGGACTGAGACTCTGTGACAAGGCTGTCATCATCATCATCATCATCATCATCATTATCATCATGTGCCCTGCCACGTGGCGTTGGCGATCATGGCCCTCCATACGAATCTATTCCTTGTCGTTGAAAGTACATCTCCCACCCTCTCTGGCTTCAGCCACCCTGCAAGTCCGTTCAATATTTTCGCCCTCGGTCTACCTGGTTTTCTCTTTCCCTCCAGCTTTTCTGTTGTGACCTGGTGCTCTAATTTCTCTTTCCTCATAAAATGTCCTATTAATGTTGCTTTTCTTTTCCTAATTTTTTTTTCATTAATGATCTTCAAGTGTCTGCTTTTTTTAAGACTGTCTCGTTTGTTTTCTTTGCTGTCCGTGGAACTTTCAACATTCTTCTTAAAAGCCACATTTCAGTTGTCTCAATTTTGTTCTGACTTTATGAGTTGACTGTCCACGCCTCACAACCGTACAACAGTATCGGTTCAATGTAACACCTAAGAACTGTCTTCCTGATGTTAATTGATAGGCATTTGTTGGTAAGAATACTTTTCATCTTCTTCAATGCTGTTTTACCTTGGCCGATTCTGTTGGCTATTTCTGATGTTCATCTGCCGTCTGGTGAGATGACCGTTATCAGACATAAAAAACAACTTATCAACCTGTCTGAATGTTGTGCCATTTGCTATTATTTTGCAAGGCTGCACTCTACGCTAACTGTCAGAATATATCCTGGCGTCAACCAGGCCAGAGAGATAAGGGCGGCATCGGTGTTGGTTTTGAAATGTAAACAATACTCTCAATGACTCATCCGTAAAATGGATAAGAATCGACTGAGTGGTCCCTGTCTTCCCAATGAGCTCATAGTATGCTCAACTTTAAGTAGGGGGCCGATCAGGGCAGAAGAATCCCACAACATTTTTTGTTTTCGGATCGAAGGGGGTTTGAACCCAAAACATCCCACTCAGTAATCTGTTGCTTAACCACTCCGTCGAGGTGACCAGTGTTCTTGTTGTTTTTTTTCTCTTTTTTGTTGTTGTTGTTATTGTCTGTCTGTGTCTCTGTGACACCGAACTGGTCAGTCAGTAAAACAAAAACAAAATCAAAAACAAAAACAACAAAAACAAAACAAACACACACACAAACAAACAACAACAACAACAACAAAAACAAAAACAGAAACAACCATCCAACCAAACAAACAATGAAATTGTTATTGGGCAGAATAACTATCTAAAATGTAAAACGAAACAAAATAGAAACCTTTAACGAAGACAACAGGAAAACAGACAGAAAAAAAAGAAAGACTGCTGAGAGCTTGGTATCTGTCCATGGGGTACACCCTCGCAGAGCGCTGTGTCGGTATTTAACTCCTTCAACAGGAAGATCCAGCGTTCCCCATCTTAATACGTATGATGGGCTCCAAGCGAACACAGGTCGGTCGCTGGGAAGAGAACACCTTCAACTGCCACACAACTACGATAGGAACCAGAAAAAAAACACGAAAGAAGAATACGAACGCGTATTTAATACAACAAGACAAGACAGGCGCAAATTGTAGGGGAGAATAAGACTGAAACTTCCCTGCTGCTGTGTCCAATGTGAGAAAAGGAATAAACTGACTAAGATGACATCATAATGTGTTTTATGATGTCACATTATGATGTCATATTACAAAAAACACATTATGCTTGACAAAGGCCAGTTGGCCGAAAATTTGCGCCTCTCTTGTCTTGTTGTATCAAGTACGCTTACGTATTCTTCTTTCGTGTTTTTTCTGGTTTCTGTTTGCTTGAACGCGGGCAGTCACTCTTGTTTTGGATTTCGTACAACTACGACAGCTAACACCATCAGGACACCTTACACTGCTGCCCCACCTTCCTCTCCGTTTACTACAGGAGTCTTTATTACACTGTCCGTCTGTCTGTCTTACCTGTCGCTGTGTGTCTGCCAGTAGAATTGGCAACCTGACCGCTGCGGATGGTCATTGACGTGACAGTCAAGGTACGTCCATTGGCTTTGACATTCAAGGTACGTCCATTGTGAATCCTGTCCTCCTGCCAGAATTACGAGCTAAAGAGGTATTGGGATACAAAAGCCATCATCACAGGCCTGGCTGGCTTTGATGACAGAGCTGTGGACTTGAAATTTGATGTCTTGAGTTCGATCCCAGCCCGCAACATAAAACTTGGCCTGTTGGCTGCCAATACTACTAATACTGCTACTTCCTATTACTAGAAATTATTCTGAATTGGCATTAGCAACGTTACCATCATCATCATCATCATCATTATCATCATCATCATCATCATCATCATTTTTTTAGTAGTAGTAGTAGTAGAAGTAGTAGTATAGTAGTAGCAGTAGCAGTAGTAGTAGTGTAGTAGTAGTAGTAGTAGTAGTAGTAGTAGTAGTAGTAGTAGTAGTAGCAGTACTAATATAGATGAATCTAAAACAAGTGTGACTTCCCGCGTTCAAACAAACAGGAACCAGAAAAAAACACGAATAAAAAAAAAAAAAAAAAAAAAAAAAGAATCAGAACGCGTATTTAATACAAACAGACAAGACAAGGCGCAAATATTCGGCCAACTGGCCCTTGTAAAGCGTAAACGTAAGATCACAAACGAGCAAACACTAAATACAAAAATTAGGAGAAAAAGACTAAAACTTTCCTGCTGCTTCGTCCAGTGGGAGAAAAAAGGACTAAAATGACATCATACTGTGTTTGTTAGTAAATATTACGTCAGAGGGGAAGTACGATGAATGTATGAATACATGAATGTTCCAACCATTTTCGTAGTGTCGACATCTCACGGGCCCCGTTCTTCTCTTTTCTCCCCATTTCAAGACCATGCTATAGGTTAGGGTTTTCGCAGGATCTATCTGATAATCTTTGATAGATCGGGTGGAGCGTGTATGGAGATGTCCGAATGAAATGAATCCTCTTGAACAAACTCTAAATTCAACTCCATCAAGATCACTATCAAACCAACCAACCAACCAAAACAATGCCATTAGTCACTGGTAATATTTCGATGGAAGATGGAAGTGGGATACAATTCATCAATACTACCACCAAACCATTCTCTCTCTCTCTCTCTCTCGCTCTCGCTCTCGCTCTCTCTCCTCTCTCTTTCTCTCTCTCTCTCTCTCTCTCTCTCTTTCTCCCCTACAATTAAAAGCCACTCCGTCGAATAGCAGACAAGTACTAAATGAAAAAGGCACAAAGTAAAGAGCGTTGGTGCCCCGCGTGAGCTTTTAGAAACGGCCGGGTAATTTGTATCCCGCTTCCCACAATGCAACTGTCGGAAGTGACACCACAACACGTGACAAATGACGCGCGCCCACAAAGTAGGTCAGCCTGAGGGTGAGAGCAAATTGGCTTTCACCCACACACCCTACCGCTCCTGGGACTCCTGGGACTCCTGCCTGTCTGCGGCCTGTAAGATTAAATAGAAATCTGTTCAGCATTGATAATTGCAGCTTCTTTCTCTTGCGCTTAGATTAAGTAGAAGTCAGTTCGGATTTGATAATTGCTTCGCTTTTCGGATTTGATAATAAGCTTCGCTGTCTGCGCTCGCGGCAATACTCGTGGAGCATTATCAACGCTGGCATTAGCATTGGTTTGGTTTGGTTTGGTTTGTCTGATTCTATAGAGGACACACGTCGGCTTTGGAGAGTCGTGTACGGCTGTAAAAAGAACTGATCTATATTTAGGAAATCTTTGAATGATTGATGAGCCAGTGCCCGTTGGCTGTCTTGGTCTTGCAGCTGCTCGAGATTTCATTAATTGATATTGTCGAGTCGGTCAAGCTACAAATGTCTCGATGGTTACGGTGACGTTGGAGATAACTCTATTTTATTCAACTGATTTCATTTGTTTGGTTATCATTGTTATCCGATTATCACTTGTCATCATCATCATTACTATTACTATTATTATTATTATCATTGAGGAAAATACATTATTACTATAATCATTATTATTATCACTGAGGAAATACATTTTCATTATTATTATTATTATTATCATTATTATTATTTATTATCATCATCATTTTATCATTGTTATTATCATCATTATTATTAGAATTACTAGAAAGGATATATATTACGTATGCTTGGCAGAGTGGACAGTTTTTCCTACTTTCCAAAATGTTGTAGATGCAGATTCCAACCTACTATGCTTGTACCTGGATCTATTCGCGGTGGCGAAAGCTATAGCAATATGAGCAACTAAGACAGACAGAGAGAGAGAGAGAGAGGGGGGGGGAGGAGAGAGAAAGGAAGACAGAGACAGAGACAGAAAGACAGAGACAGACAGACACACACACACACACAGAGACACACAGGAAGATAGAAGTAGAAGAATGAGATCTATCTTCAAAAATCTTACCTCAGAGCCTTCTCTACTTCAGTCTCTTGCAATGTCAGTGTTATAGGAATGCCTTTTCAACCTATCATTCAGACTGACTCCACATATTTTGCTACACACACACACAAGTGTACATAAGTCAGCGAAAAGTAGAGAGTGGAAAATAAACGGAGACATGGAACAATTTATTTCTTTGAATACAATCACCGAGACACATACACAAGGACACAGTCTTTTCTGCCCGACTTCCTGGTCGTCCTGCGCGCCTCTGGTTTACGTTCCCCCATCTTTCCGCTCTCTTCATCCAACTGAGCTCTCTCTCTCTCTTTTTCTTTCTCTCTTCTCCCTCTCTCTCTCTTTCTTTCTTTCTCCCTCTCTCTCTCGCTCACTCGCTCGCTCTCTTTTCCTCTCTCTCTTCCTCACACACACACGCACGCACCACACAACACACACACACACACACACCACACGCCGCACGCACATGCACAAAACTTCCCACATGCTCAGTTTTTAACTCGTCTCTTAAGCCCGCAACCCAACGCGGAGTGAGTCGCCTAAAGGGTTTTGTCATTAACCCTTTGAAGTCCCTCGTCCTGTCCGCTTGTAGGAAGCTGACAGGTAAGAGTGTGGGAATGAATGAATTTTCTTTAAATATAATAAAGATATGCTAGCGTGTTTTCTTTTTTCATCTCTCTTCAGCTGCGCTTAGCATGTTGTTTTGTCATGTGCAGAGAAGAGAGGAGAGAGAAGGGGAGAGAAGAGGGAGAGAGGAGAGAGGAAGGAGAGAGAGAGAAGAGAAGAGAGAGAGATAGAGAGAGAGAGAAGAGAGAGAGAGAGAGAGAGAGAGAGAAGAGAAGAGAGAGAGAGAGAGAGAGAGAGAGAGAGAGAGAGAGAGAGAGAGAGAAGATGAGAGAGAGAGAGAGAGAGAGAGAGAGAGAGAGAGAGAGAGAGAGAGAGAGGAGAGAGAGAGAGAGGAGAGAGAGAGAGAGAGAGAGAGAGAGAGAGAGAGAGAGAGAGAGAGAGAGAGAGAGAGAGAGAGAGAGAGAGAGAGAGAGGAGAGAGAGAGAGAGGAGAGAGAGAGAGAGAGAGAGAGAGGAGAGAGAAGAGGAAGAGAGAGAGAGAGAGAATGAAATGACAAGATGGCTTATTTTCAACGAGTAAAAAGCTAGGAGAGAGAGAGAGAGAGAGAGAAGAGGAGAAGGAGAGAGAGAGAGAGAGAGAGAGAGAGAGAGAGAGAGAGAGAGAGAGAGAGAAAAGAGAGAGGAAGAGAGAGAGACAATGACAATGACAATGATGCTTTATTTTCCAACGGTAAAAGCTAGAGAGAGAGAGAGAGAGAGAGAGAGAGAGAGAGAGAGAGAGGGAGGAGAGAGAGTGAGAGAGGAGAGAGAGAGAGAGAGAGTGCACAGACTGAATATAGCCTGTCGTCGGTGGACATACATACTTGAAGTATTCATGTTTCCATACGCCACCGAATACAGACTTTAAAATTTTTTTTTAGGATCATCGCACTCAGGGAGGTCACCTTTGTGCTCACCTTTTGTTTTGTTTTTTTCGTCCCATTTTCTACGTCACCTTAATAGTCACAGAAGCTGGCACAGTTTTTACAATGCGATGATGGTGATGTCGATGAGGATGGTAATCGTGATGCTATGGAGTTTCATCTAGGATTGAGACTTGCGTGACAGGACTGTACTCTACGCTTACTATCATAACATATCCTGGCGTCAACCAGGCCCGAGAGATACAGACACCTGCAATACTGGTCAGAAGATTTGAGCAAACACCCTCAATGACGCATCCGTGAAATGGATGAGACTCGACTGTGTGGTTTCAAGTCTTCCCGATGAGCCCATAGCACGCCCAACTCTGGGTAGGAGCCGGTTAGAGCCTAAAAGTCCCATAAAAGATTTTTGAAGAGACTGATGGGGATTCGAACCCACAACCTTCCAGTCGGTAGTCCGTTGCGCTAACCACTATACCACGGCGACTGGTCCCCGAACACAGACATGGCTTACAGGATCCTTAACGTGCGTATTTGATGTTCCGCATACGTATATATAGGAAAAGGGGTTTGGGCAGTAGCGGGTCTCTACGTAAGCTGACCTTGCAGACAGGAAAAAGTCCCCACCCCTTTCCCACCAAGTGGGAGGTGCCCAGACAGTAATGAACCCTGATTTTTCCGACTGGGGGTCAGACGTCTTATCCACTTGACTATCGCACCCAAGAAGGGTTAAATTTTCAGTGACATAAAACCAGCGACAAATGTCTTACAATGATGGATTACCTTCCCCTTTCTCGAAAGTCAACGCTGCTCGATCTCCCCACCCCCACCCTGGGAGTGGTGGTGGTGGGGGGTGGGGGTGGAGTGTGGGTTGACAATACCAGTGGCCCGTGCCGTGGCGGTACTTGTCGAAGATGACATCATCCTCCCCATCTTTGGGCCGCCGGG
>CM060311.1:72452993-72455493 GCA_030674185.1 Monoplex corrugatus | reverse complement strand
CCGGTAAGTACAACTTCCACCCTCGTCGTCCCCAGTCACCTTCGCAAGTCCGTCGAATATTTTCTCCTGGGTCTACCTGGTGCTCTCTTTCCCTCCACCTTTCCTCTTGTGACCAAGTACTCTAATTCCCCTTTCCTCATAAAATGGCCTATCAGTGTTGACTGTCTTTTCCAATCTTCCTGGTGGATAGGATGAGGGAATTAAAGGGTTAATTTGTTTTGCAGTTAATGGATTAGGTACGGGAGTCAAAGGGTTAAGAGTCGATCAAGACCGGCAGGGGGTACAGCAGCCAGTGTTCACAGCACAGAACTTTCAACGTGGGGGCGCCTTTCCTATTCAGCACTCTTCCTTCCACTTTGAACAGCAATGCAAAGAAGAGAAGAACTGAGGATATTGTGTGGCATTATGAACGGGTGGGTTCACTCGGTGCAATGCGTCCGTGTAAAGGTGAAAGACATTGTTCAGTCTCCATTATATTTTTTTTCCGTCAGCTTGTAGTGTCTTCGGTGCTCCGAGTGCTGTTGGCCAAATAGACATTTTCTTAAAAAATAAAATTTGAAAAAAAAAAGAATCATTCGTATTTAAGTGTTTAAAGGTCTGTAAGGGCGTTGTGTGTTAACCTCTCCTCTCCTCTCTCTCTCTCTCTCCTCCTCTCTCTCTCTCCCCCCTCTCTCTCTCTCGTCTCTGTCTCTCTCTGTCTGTCTCTGTCTGTCTGTCTGTCTCTCTCTCTCAGTATTTCGGTATCGGTCTTTCTCTCTTTCTCTCTTTCATATACACACGCGCGCACGCATGCGCACACGCACTCACACACACCACAAACACACACTCGCTCACTCACTTACACACACACACACCACACACACACGCACGCACGTACGCACGCACACACAATCACACACATACACACACACGCGCGCACACACACATACATACACACACATACTAATATCACTTATAGTGAAAAGACGTTAAATCAAGGAACGAACACACACATACAGACACACACACGCTCGCACATACACACGCACTGATGCCTTGAGCTCAGTTAGCACTCAAAATGTTGTAGGTATAGTTATTTGCATAATACATGTCAGAAACGTTACAGGTATATTTATCTATACAATGTACACACATACACACTAACCTGTACCTTTATCTATCTATCTATCTATCTATCTATCTATCTATCTATCTATCTATATCTATCTATCTATCTGTTTGTCTATCTATCTATCTACCTATCTATCTGTCTGTCTGTCTATCTATCTATCTATCTACTTATGTATCTTTTTTTCTTTCTATCTCTCTCTCTCTCCCTCCTCTCTCCCTCCCTCTCTCCTCCCTCTCTCTCTGTCAAGCTGTCTGTCTGTCTGTTTATCTATCTAATCTATCTACATTCGTGTGTTAAATGTCTGTCTATATTCGTATGCTAAATGCGGTAAAACTGTTTCAGTTGTCATTTTCATATCTCTCTGTACAAAAAACAAAAACAAAGAACAAACAAAACAAAACAAAAAACAAAACAAAACAAAAACAAGGAGGTTTGTTTCTGCAAGTGTTGACGCATTACACCAGAAATAAACAATGAAGACCAGGATGACATATTTCTGTAGTCAACCTAGTCCGACATATTAGGTCAACACGTAGCGTACAACAACGACAGGAAAAATACTTTTGAGAGTAGTGACATAATCTGTATAATGCTTTGTTTTCTTTTTCACATTCAGCCCTCGTCCAGACAGAGTCTACACTAGTACAGATACATGAATCTTTGTTCGAGATGCCACGATGTCAGCAACTTCTTCTTTCTTCTTGGCGTACGCTGCTACACAATCATCTGAGTCTGGGCGATGAATGCAGCCGTCTTTTCCAGCTCCTGTCTGCAGCCATGGAGTTGGTTGTCAGCGGAGTGTCTGTCGGCCACACGTCCTGTCTTGCCACCTGGTGAAGGGGACATCTTTGGAGTATATGCTCCGTGGTTTGGTCTTCTTGACCGCAGGGACAGGTTGGGGAGGGCGCCAGCTTCAGTTTGCGGTACATGTGGCTGTTCAGCCTATTGTGACCAGTGCGCAACCTCACCAGGGCAACTTGCTGCTCTCTAGACAACAGGTGGTAGTCATCCCTGTGTCGTCTCGGGCATGGAAAGCGCCCTGATGATGCTCCTCTTCTCACTGTAGCTGACGCTGTTGTTAGGTTGTTCTTCTCTGGCTCCCTCCTTAGCAAGCATATCAGCTCGCTCATTCCCCGGAGACTCCGCAGTGGGCTGGGATCCGCCGATGTCAGCAACGAGGCGATTCGAGCAACACGGAAGATTTTGCTGTTGGTTTTTGTGTCTGGGGAGAAACACAGCAAAACTTCAATCTGAAAGACATGGCGCTACTGCTTTCAGTAATCAGACACTACTCTGATCAATTACTTTTGTCCTCACCTACGCCGATTCCCTGATATAAAACACCATTGAGATAGTTCCTCATCCTATCCACGACCAGGATTCCCTAGT
>CM060311.1:72435493-72447993 GCA_030674185.1 Monoplex corrugatus | reverse complement strand
ATACAAGCATGATACGGATAACAGTTGGAGAAAAGTGACAAATACAGACAGCAGATAAGAGCCAACCAAACAAACAGACAATATGGCTAACAGATAAGATGGGCAAGCAAGCAAAGCAAAAAACAAACAAACAAACAAAATGAACAAAGGCTATGAGAAATAAAGAAGAAGCAAGACAGAATCAAACACGTCATAGAGTCATCAACAAATCATCGTATATAATACAGAAATAAATACTGGTTGGCAGTTTGAACTGTTAAAATATCAATAATGTTAAAGAGAGAAAAAAAAGAAAAAAAACAAAAAACAAAAAACAACAAAAAAAAAACACGAATTATCATTGTGCATACACACACACACACACACACACACACACACACACACACACACACACACACACACACACACACACACACACACACACACACACACACACATTGACTAGATTAGATGTCATAGGTTGAAAGGCAGCTGACGTTATTGTTGCTAACTGAGGTAATCTACGATACTGACGTAAGGTATTTAAATAAAGTAACTTTGAAGGAAGAGAGTGATTGAGTGTTTGTGATATTTGGGGGGAGGGTGTTCCATAGTTGTGCACCAGAAAACGATAAACTATTTTTATATATGTCAATTCTTGGACGGATAATTTTGAATTGATTTTGTCTTGAGTTTGAGTATGATCGCACATTCTGATTAAACAAATTGAGAAGATATTGCGGAACATTCCTTTTTGATACTTTAAACATTGTGATACCTTTATTGAACATTAAGTGTGACTTTAGAGGGAGGATTCCTAACTGTTTAAATTTTTCATCTGTTGTTAAAGTGGGATCTGGCATGATAAGTTTTGCTGCCCTCCTATGTAAGGTGTTCAATTTTTTTAGATGAACTTCACATGAGCTATCCCACAGTGTAGAGGCATAATCTATGTGCGATTTAATATGAGCATTATAAAATAATTGGCGTGTGTTTGTATCTGTTAGATATCTTAATTTGGACAGAATAAATAAGTTCTTGGAGATAATCCTGCATAAATAATCAATGTGGTTTTGCCAGGTAAGATTATGATCAATGAGAACTCCCAGTAGACGGTGTTCAGGTATTTGTGCAATAGAATTACCTCTCAAAGACAGATTGAGTGACAGAGGGCCAAGCTGCCGTTTTTGGCGTGTGCATATAACCATACATTCAGTTTTCGTAGGGTTCAAAGCCATGGCGTTTTTAGCACACCAATCAGAAATTTCATTTAGGCTCTTTTGTAAACGTGTGTTTACAGTCGCTATGCTTGTGTCTTGTGTATGGATTGTTCCGTCATCAGCGAACATATCACAGTGAACTGTGGGATCAGATATATGAAGTGGTAAGTCATTTATGAATACAGAAAACAGAATGGGTCCTAAGATTGATCCTTGAGGAACGCCACATTTCACATGACCCTCGGATGAATATGATCCATTAAGATGTACTTTTTGTTTGCGTTCATGAAAGTAGGAATTGAAAAATGAAACTGTTGAGTCGTTGGCAAGGTACGTTCGTAATTTAGCTAGTAAGATATCATGATCAACGAGATCAAAAGCCTTTTTAAAGTCTAGAAATACTGCTCCAGTTAATTTGCAGTCATTCATGGCTAATAACCAGGTGTCAGCAAGCCGTGTTAGGGCTGTATGACAAGAGTGGTTCTGACGGAAACCAGATTGCAGTGGGTGAAGAATACTTTTGGTTTCCAGGTAGTCTGAAAGATGTTTATGGATATGTTTTTCTAAAGGCTTTGACAGGACAGAGAGAAGAGAAATTGGCCTGTAATTATTTATTTGTGAAAGATCTTTTGTTTTTGGTAAGGGTACAACTTTGGCCTGTTTTAGAGCTCTGGGGAATACGTTGTTTTTTATGCTGATGTTGTAAATATATGTAAGTGGTTCCGTGATGTAGGGCAGACACAGTTTTAGTATTTTGGGACTGATTTCATCTGGTCCTGATGATTTTTTATTATTCATTTTATTTATATACATTCCAGTTTCATGGACTGCTATACTGGGAATACTAAATGAACTTGTATTATTGGTCCTCTCTTTGCAAAAGTTAATCAGATTTTCAGAGGGGACATATTGATCACAGTTAGAAATAGGACGGGTTAGTAGTTCTGATACTGACAGAAAATGATCATTGAATTTGTTTGCTGTGAAACTGAGAGGCGTGCCTGGGAGCTTTTTCCCACTTCCCTTAATAACTAAGTTCATTGCTCTCCATAGTGATGATACATCTTTATTGTTTTTTACCAGTCGATCAAAGAGAGACTTCTTGGCTTGACGGACCATTGATTTTACCTTATTACGCATCGTTTTGTATTCAATGAAGCGTTTTTCTTTCTTGAGTTTATCTCGTAATGACATCGCATTGATAATGTCTGTTGACAGCCATGGGGGCATTGTTGGATGCTTTACTCTTTTCCGTCGTAGTGGGGCATGTTTATTTAGGACAGTCGTGAACAAGTTGTACCAAATGTCTAGGGCTTCGTTAGGATTACTAGTACTAAACACACTACTGAACTCTACTCTACCAAGATCAGAGAGGAATGCATCCTCATCAAAGTGTTTGAATGATCTATATGTTATACATGTATGATTATTCTTTTTTATTTTTTGAACTTTGGCTGACCAGGTGCAGTTTACAGGTTGATGATCACTTATGCTTAAATCATCTACAGCTGCATTAATTATTGCCTCTGGTTTGTTTGTATAGATATGATCTAAGAGTGTTTCTGATGTTGCTGTGATTCTTGTTGGATCTTTGATTAATTGTTTTAGGCCAACCAGGGTGGTCGTTGACTGCCATGCGGGTTGTGGAGTGAGTAGGTCAAAATTAAAGTCACCTAACATTAGAATGTCTGTATGTCGTTGACACAATTTGTCCATCATCTTTAGAAAGTGGTCATGCCATTCGTATGTGCTCCTGGGATTTCTATATAAAATACCGATAAGTAAAGGTGGAGTTGTTGCAGAAGGCTTTAGCTCCACCCAGATACATTCAACTTCTTTGGTTTCTAAGTCATAACGTCTGTTGGTTATTTGTTGAATATCTCGGTGGATGTAAAGCGCAACTCCAGTTTCTCCATGGCATGAGGGATCTCGCCTGATTACAGAATAGTCTGGGATTGCTATAGCTTCATCTGTAATATGAGATGCTAGTCGTGTCTCGGTCACACCGTACAAATGGTAATAATTTTGTTTGTGTAGGAACACGCACAGGTCTGATACTTTGTTTTGGAGATGATAGACATTAACATGACCAACACGCAGATCCTGTTTTTTTCGAGTGAATGTGGTCATTGGTGATTTCAACACTGCGTCTGCACGCTGAAGTGAAATATATGAAGAGAGGGTAGAAAAAAAAAATTGGTCTACCCCTAATACAAAGTGTGAACAATGATATTATACACTGATGAATACAAAATGTAACAGTGCAGAGTCTGTTTTTTTTCTTGACAGTTCAGCCAAGACTGACTACAGGTATACACACTGTCAGTCTTCAGAGAAAAACAAAACAAAATCAGAACAAAAAGATAAGTAAGTAAACTAAAATAAAATAAAGGCTGCACTGAGGATATACTGAGCGTCTCTCGCAGTGCAATACTTGTCTCCACCTAACACTGGGCACAGGCAGACACAGCTGTAGAAAATTAGGTGGTATTAACACCACCCAAAACAAGTCAGTTTCAACCGTCGGTTGAACTGACCAAGTCAATTAAATAATTATGTCTGTAAGTCTCAGTGTCAATCTCATTCAAAGTTATAGCACAACACAGTAGACAGAGACAGAAAGACAGAGACAAGAGAGAGAAAGGAAGATATATATATACACACAGAGAGAGTGTGGTGAGAGAGAGAGAGAGAGAGAGAAGTGAAAGAGAGAAGAGACAGAGACACAGAGACAGAGACACAGAGACAGAGAGACAGACAGAGAGAGAGACAGACAGGGGAATAATGCATGCACTACCTCTGTCCTTCTAATTTAATAATTATCGAAATTATATAAAAGATGAATAGCAAGATTCCCAGTACTTTCACATTTTGTGGGAAACAACTCAAACTCTTAGTTAAAAAAAAAACAAGGCAAAGTAGACCATTATTATTGATATTATTGTATCATCATCATAATCATCATCATCATCATTACTATCACTATCGTTATTATTATCATCATTATTATTATTATTGTTGTTGTTGATGTTATCATCATTAGCAGCAGCAGCAACAGCATTGTCTTTATTCTTCTTGTTATGATTTCCTCAGATAAAACCAGGTAGATTCTAATTTTCAGTTGTTCACTGAAATTCAGACCCAGAGAAACTATGAATGTCTATTTGTGACCTCCCACCACGAAATCAGTCTTAACTAGCATTTTGGGCATTTTGAGATATACATATCACTGGAAAGTGCACATTCTGCTGATTATTTTGGTACTTGAATAAAGCTTGTACTCAAAAAAAAAGTAGAAGTTATGTATGTTTAAAGTCATTAAGTTGTATGACGGCCATTATGAGAAAACGGCCTCTAAAGTTTTTGTGTGCTCTCCTACACATTTTCCTTAAATTTCTTTATTTGGTGGCTTTGACCCAGTTGTTTCTAATTTTCGCTGTCATTGTCTGAAAGGTGCACCAAAGAGCTTTCCATCAGTATATTACATGTGCGGGTACTGTACAGGTTACGGTTCATAATAAGAGACAAAAAGAGGTATTTTTGGTAGGAAGTTGTGTTCTTTCTGCTGCCATCAGTGCATTAAAATACCATTTTAAATTGATTAGTAATATTTTTTCAAGAAAAAAAAATCTGTGGGGGATAGATTATAGTCTACAGAAATCAATTTTGAGAAAGTCAAAACACCCCAGATAGATCCTCAGTCACCTTTTCAGCTCCTAGTGCTGTTCGACTGACTGCGAGTTAAGACTGATTTCATGGTGGGAGGTCACATTTCTTCATTTATCACTTCAAACTTTGGACGGTATCACACTTGAAACATTATCGTGCTTTTTTTTCTTTTCTTTTCTAAGCTATATGCAGTTATCTTTTTTAGCTCTCGATTTCCATTTTAACATCGATGAACTGTTGAGCACCATATCACAAAGTGCAAAATGACTCCATATGTTTGACTGAGCGCACTGTCTGTGTCATCATCATCATCATCATCATCATCATCATCATCATCATCATCATCATCATCATTGTTGTTGTTGTTTTGTTGTTGTTGTTGTTATATTATTATTTTTAAAAATTTATTTTTGCATTGATGATTGCACAATATATACAATATGATTCGTTATAAATGGACATACAATACAAAACCCATGTGTACTGTACATTGTTACTTATGTTTCCCCAAAGCTGGAAAGCCACCAGCCGGAGATGGACCATTGAGGAATGTGTCTGAGTAGAGCTTTACCAAAAAAAGGTCAAAAAGAGATGTACATGTAGGCCTACATAGCAGCGACCACAGTAACACACGTCATCCTTAAGCAGTACTGTAGCAAATAATAACAATAATAATAATAACGGTACTACTACTACTACTACTATTAGTAGTTCTACTATTATCAAAAATAATGATAATAATGCTACTAATTCTTCTACTACTATTATTATTATTAGTAGTGGTAGTAGTAGTAGTATTAGTATTAGTATTAGTATTATCATTCTTTCTTTTGTCCATGGTTTTCCTGGGGAAAACTACGATGGTGGTTCCCCTTGCCTTCCATCGGTTTTTTTCAGGGTTAACTCCCTTAGATGATTATTATTATTATTATTATTATTATTATTATTATTATTATTATTATTATCATTATTATTATTATTATTATCATTAGACACTTTTGATGGTTCAGGGTTGCCAAACATTCTGAATGTATTTCTTTTATCTCTCTGTCAATATGTAACCATACTTGTCCATGTGAGGGTGAATTCAGTTTGCAGCACTGGCACTTTTGCATTACATTCCTCTTTATGCGACATTTCCCTAAGGACAGTTATTCCAGGTTGGCTTGTACCTACTTCAGACCTATAGAAGTAAGGTCCATCAAAAAGTATGATGAAATCAACATCAGTGTTTTGTATATCGTTCAGCTAAAAAAAAATTTCCAAACTTTCCTTAAAGTTTAATTGTGAATTTTTTTTTTCTCAGATTTTCTTCAAGTTTTTCAGCAGCTCTGAACTAAATTACGTCACCAAAATACGAGCTCTAACTTTCTTTTTTATACCGCGCGCAAAGAGAGTGTTTTTGATTGTTTACAATCCTCATTTCTTTTGAAATCGTAATATATTTATCGCTATATTTCTATTTATCATTCTAATTTGGAACCATTTTAAATTTTATCATGTATTTTGTACTTAAAAACGATAAACTTCCGTTTACTGATATTTGTCGCTATATTTCTATTTATCATTCTGATTTGGAACCAATTCAAGTTTATTTCAAGTACTTTTTTTTTTTTACTTAAAAACGATAAACTCCCGTTTACTGTTTAACTGAGCTTATCCTTCCATTTATAACAAGATTTGGAGTTTTGTTTACTACTGTTAGGAATACCGTAATAAAGTTCTGTATATTTATGTACTGAGTAAAGCGTTCGTAATACTATGCATGGATACTTCTGCTGCTTTTGACTGCCATCCTGCCATCTCCGAATGTACACTTCTGCCCGACTTCTTTGTTCTGCTTCTGACAGTGCTTGTTCACGGATTCTCCGATTCAAATGATCCACATTCGGTCGCCGCTCATTTTCTGTGTGTGATCCATTCATTTTTACGTAGATAGTTCACAGCTTGTATAATAGCACAATCCCTGATAATATCACTTTCCTTATTCAGAGGCATCAAGATGCCACGCTGATATCCAGAACTAGATGACACAAAATACGCTATAGTTGAATGAGGTGATAAAAATGAAACCATGCTTGTAGGCACCAAACACAAACTTGCCTCTTTTACCCTGAATACCATTCAGCTAGGGATAACGTCATCTCTCTCTCTCTCTCTCTCTCTCTCTCTCTCTCTCTCTCTCTCTCTCTCTCTCCCCCTCTCTCTCTCTCTGTGTGATTCTGTCAAGAACTTGGGTGTGACCGTGGACAACATTCGTTCTAAACAGACCTGCCAACCATGCCTCAATCAGAAAATCGGTGGTATGGTTACGTTCGAAAACTGAGGCTGCATCTAAACCTGTGACATGTTTCGTTTTGTCTCATCTTTGGTTGCTGTAACGCTCTCTCTTTTCTGGACTACCAGCTTCTTCTCTCTGTTTGTCTGCAACGCATACAAAACACACAACTGCTTGTCTTGCCCTCAGAAAAAAAGTTTGATCATGTCAGTCCTCTTCTTAGCTCTCTGCATTGGTTGCCCATTTTAAACAGAATCTGACATAAGCTGGCTACCTTGTGGTACAAATCTATTCGTCAGTCTGCTCCCTCCTACCTTAGTGACGACATCAATATTTATAGACTAACTCGCACGTTACGCTCAGCTCGAAGGCGGGCCCCAGTAACTCAGTTGGTTTGAGCTTCGGATTCACATGCTAGTGGTTCTGGGTTCGATTCCCGGGGTGCGCTATATTAAAACTGGCCTTCTCACTGTTTCCCATCTTAACATCATTGTTGTTCTGGTGATGTCAGTATAGGATTAGATAAGTCCCCCTTCCCCCACTTCCCTGGGATGGTTATCCCCGTCGGCCATTTCACCTGAGGTGGATGGGTGTCGACGTAAAAACTGAACCAAACCAAACCAACGCTCAGCTTCGGGACATTCTTTCCCTGCAGGTCCCCAGATTTAATAAATTATCAATTGCTGACCAGCGTTCTTCTGTTGTTTCAGAACCGTCTGCCTGGAATAGACTGCCATTTCTCCCTTCCTCTGACATCTGTCTTTCCTGTTTTTTTGTGTTTTTTTTTTAAAAACCAGTTTAAAAACCTACCTCTTTTCCCGACAATGAATTCCATAACTACGTCTTTTCCCTCAGTTTGTGTGGATCTTTTGTTGTTGTTGTTGTTGTTGTTGTTGATATTGTATGAAGTCTGCCTTTTCTAGTGTCTGTCTGTGCGTTGAGGCGGGCTTTTGGTTTGAATTGCCAAGATAAATCTGTATTTTCATTTTGTTACTCAACTGAAAATACCTTCTAATCTATTAGTTTAAACAAATGTGTGTAAGAGACGAGAGAGAATGAGGACGAGACGAGACAACAGAGACAGAGAGACGAGAGACAGAGAGAGAAGAAGAGAGAGACGAGACAGAGACAGAGAAGAGAGAGAGAGAGAAGAGAGAGAGAGAGAGACAGAGAAGAGACAGAGACAGAGACAGAGACAGAGACAGAGACAGAGAGACAGAGACAGAGACAGAGAGAGAGAGGACAGAGACAGAGAGAGAGAGAGAGAAGACAGAGACAGAGACAGAGACAAGAGACAGAGAGAGACAGAAGAGAGAGACAGAGACAGAGACGAGAGAGAGAGAGAGACGAGACAGAGACAGACAGAGAAACAGAGAGAGAGACAGAGAAGACAGAGACACAGAGAGAGACAGACAGACAGATAGACAGACATACAGAGAAAGAGGAGAGGGAGAGAGAGAGAGAGACAGACAAACAGAGACAGAGATAGAGACAGAAAGACAGACAGTGACAGAGACAGACAGCCAGCCAGCCAAACAGACAGAGACAGAGAAAGACAGACGGCCAGCCAGCCAGCCAGGCAGACAGAGACAGAGACAGAGACATACATACATACATACATACATACAGACAGACAGACAGACAGAGACACAGAGATAAACAGACAGACATACATACATACAGACAGACAGAGACACAGAGATAAACAGACAGACAGACAAAGACAGAGAGAGAGAGAGAGACAGAGTGCGAATGGGAAAATGATTTATTCATAGCGGCTTATTCTGAAGGTAATAGCCTCTGTCTGACAGGACGCGAACAATAGCAAGAACATTAACAAACCTGCAAGCTTAATAAAGTCATTGTCAAAACTGATAGCCAAGGAACCAGAAGAACAAGAAAACCAATGTAAGCGCGTATTCAACAAAACAAGACAAGACAAGCGCAAATTTTCGGCCAACCGGCCTTTGTCAAGCGCGAACGCACGGTCACAAACAGACCACAAACACCAAACAACGGATAATAAAAAGAGGACTAAAAACTTCCCCGCCGCCTCGTCCAGTGGATAAAAAGGGACCAAGGCACAAACACCTCGGGCTTAGTTTATATAAAGACCTGCCGTCAGCTGAAAGACTTTGACAAGTTAAGCAACAAATTACGTCCGAAATACAGTATCATTCCTTGAGGATAAAAGCAAAAGTTAATCTGAAACAGCCTCCCCCCCCCCCACCCTCAACCCGTAGGGGGCAGTCGGCTGGGCTTTAAATAACATTAACAACAAAACAGGTTATAGCCCTGATATGGCTCTACGCAGTCGACTGGGCTTTAATTTAATTTAACCCTTTGACTCCCGCATAACCCTTGACTCCCGCACTCCTCCACCAACTCCTAAAAACTTAACCCTTTGATTTCCTTGCTCTATCCACCAGCTTTCTGCAGGGAGCTGGTGGACAGAGTGAGGGAAACAAAGGGTTAAGTTTCTGCTTTGCTAACATGGTTGACAGTGCAGGATAAATGGTGGGCAGGGTATAAGAAGTCAAAGGGGTTAAATAACGAAAAAACAGTAACAGTCTGAAACAGAAGAGGTTTCGATAACACTTGTGAGGGGGAGCAAAACGGGACAGTCTTGATGGAGGCAGACACAAGTAGATCACTTATAAGGAAGATTAGGAAAAGACAGGCAACATTTATAGGCCATTTTATGAGGAATGGGGATTTGGAGCACCTGGTCACAACGGGAAAGCTGGAGGGAAAGAGAGCACCAGGTAACCCAGGGAGAGAATGCTGGACGGACTTTCTGGTAATTTATGCCCATTTATGCCCATTGTTTACATAATAATGTTTTAGTGTCCTTATTTATGCTCAAATTTGTATTCAGGTTGTTGTTTTTTTAATCCCCATGTGCGATAAATTGGACGGAGTGGTGAACGCCAGGGGCTCCTTCTTAGATTATGTGCGCGAATGCATTGATGTGTGTACTTAAATTTCTTTTATTTTTTCCTGTTGAAGTATTGTATATGTTTTGAAACGGTTATAGCCCTGATATGGTCCTACATAGTCGGTTGGGCTTTAAGTTTAACCCTTTGACTCCTGCAGCCTGTCCCCCGGCATTCTACATTGTCAACCACGTTAGCAAAGCGAAAACTTCACCCTTTGACTCCCTCACCCTATCCACCAGCTTCCTGCAGCAGGAAGCTGGTGGATAGAGTGAGGGAGTCAAAGGGTGAAGTTTTTTTTGCAATTGGTGGATAAGGTGCGGGAATAAAAGGGTTTAAACAACAACGAAACATAAAAACTGACCAACCCACCAACCCACCCTCCAACCAACATGGCAAGCTACAAGACGACGACACAAACCAGCCACACGATGATTTGACACCAAGCAAGCAGAGGACGGGGAGTGGTCAGTGGCATTCCATTATACCTGGATGGCCCAGCTTGCGACCGTAAAAAAAAAACAACAAAAAACGAGCGGGCAGTCACCTGACCGCAGCCAGGGGGGGACAACACACCCGCTGATTATACCCTCTCCTCTCTCCCCCCCCCCCCCCCACCCTTGACCATGCCGCCATCTAATGCCCTTCGCTGGGAATTTGTCTAGCCAATTCTGCTCATGTGGAAGCTGGAGACTATGTGAAACTCTGAATCATTTTAGTTCATGCCTGGACTGAAAACAAAACGAGAAAAAAAAAAACAACAAAAAACAACACACACGCACACGCACACACACACACACACACACACACACACACACACACACACACAACACACACACACAACAAACAAAGCAAAAACAAACAACGACAACAAAACATTAGGTCTTTTCAGGTGGAAATCGAACCCGAATCCCTTCTGTGTGGAAACTGTACCTAGGTATACATGGTCATCAACTGATGACTGGGTCCGAATGGGTCATGCAGCGCATGGACAACCCCCCTCATCCCCCCCCCCCCCGCCCCTTCGTTTGATGAAACAGCTATCGACTGGTGTCGGGACTCTGAGAGGTGACTGGCCGGAGAGTGGTGAGGCTTTGGTGCTCTGGGTCCCATCCAACACCCTAGGGTGTTTTTTGCTAACTGCTCTTTTTCCATACAGGAACTGTTTGAGTAGATGTCTCTATGTGGAAGTTGCAGCTAGCAGAATGTCATGCATACATATATACATATAGCTATAGATGTACAGATATAATTTACATATACATGTATAAATGTTTCTTACACACACACACACACACACACACACACACACACACACACACACACACACACACACACACACACACACACACACATATGTATATATATATATACACGAAGCTATATTTGTATATGCAAAAACATGTGTAAGTATATATATGTATACATATTATATGTATATATATATATTATATATATATACATATAGTATGTATATGTATATGTACATGTATATATATATATATATATATTGTGTGTATATATATATAGTACACTTTTTCAGTCACTGTGACACAAATTTTCAAGCATTTTTGAGAAAAGACCTCGACCGTTTTGCAAAGGATCATCCATATTTTCTTACACAAGCATGCGCATACACACACGCGCGCTCTGCAAACACACATATTATACGTACACACATGCACATACACACACGTGTGTGTGTGTGTGTGTGTGTGTGTGTGTGTGTGTGTGTGTGTGTGTGTGTGTGGTGTGTGTGTGTGTGTGGTGTGTGTGTGTGTGTGTGTGTGTGTGTGTGTGTGTGTGTGTGTGTGTGTGTGTGTGTGTTCTTAGACAAACTGGAATTCCAGTTTATATTTGATATTTTTCTAATGCAAAGTGGAATTTCAGTTTGTTCTAGGAAAAACTTACATCTTCCTGATATCAACTGGACTATCAAATTCTACTTCTTTCTGGCAAAACTGTATCAGCTTCCATCAGTTATGTGGGCTCTGCTGCTTTGCTTAAACAGCTTAAGTCTCTCTCTCTCTCTCTCTCTCTCTCTCTCTCTCTCTCTCTCTCTCTCTCTCTCTTCCCTCCCTCTTTCTTTTTTTTAAAGAATGTATAACAAGAAAAGTGTGTGTTATCTGCTGAACACGTTCTTTGAAAGCATAACAAAAATTCAAACATTTCATCATTTCGTCAGAAAAATAATCACACTTTGACAGGATAAAAAAAAACAATACCTACGTTACTGAGGAATGATAGTTGAGTTTTTACCAAACTTAGTAAGATCTCAGATTACAATTCCTACGAGGGAGAAGACTCCAGTTTTCTTAGAAGTTTGAAGTTTGGAGTTGAATTAAGTGTAGTTCATTGCACCCGGACAATGTCATACGCACTTAACCAAATGTGCTGTCTGCTATCTGGAAGACTCTT
>CM060311.1:72417993-72430493 GCA_030674185.1 Monoplex corrugatus | reverse complement strand
CAGTGTTTGGCGATGTACCCGATGAGTTTATTAAACAATGTCACAAACAAACACTGAGATAAAAGACACTCCAAAAAAAAAAGAAAGAAAAGAAAAGAATTAGAGAAAAAAAAAAGAAAGAAAGAAAAAAAAAAAAAAAGATAATCTGTAAACTGAATAGGAAATAAAACAACTTCTAAAAACCAAAACACTGACGAATGGGAAAATGATGTAAAAAAAAAAAGATAGTAAATTGTCAGGCCATACAGTGATCTGCCTTTTTGTGTTTTTGATACTTTCAGTGTTTTATCTGATATGATACTACTACTACTACTTATATACTACTGATACTACTACTACTACTACTACGAATGATGATGATGATGCTAATACTACTAACAATAGTAATGATAAATATGATGATAAAGGTAATGATGGTTATAATGATGATAATAATACTAATAATGATAATGATACTACTGCTAATAATAATAATGATAATAATAATAATAGTAATAATAATAACAATAATAATAAAATAATAATAATAATGAATATAATAATAATGATAATAATAGTGCAGTTTTTGCATGAGTATTTTTCAACCGCGCCACTTGCTGTTCACAGTACATGTCGAACTGAACTGTTCTGAATTTGTTGGAGTTTGAACAGCTTGTCATCGGAAAGTCCGGCAAAAAGAGTTACAATAATCTGTTCCACGTAAGAAAAAGTACGCACGACTTGGTTGTGGCATCAGTCGAGAAAAACGAGAGGATCTTGCTTTTTCTACACACCTAGAGATGAAGGAATTGGCCAAAGTAGTTAACATGAGTTTCTGCGGACATGAATTTATCAAGGACCACAGCAAGATTCCATGTAGATTTGCTGGGACTACACAGTCGAGTCTCATCCACTTCATGGATGCGTCCCTGAGGGTGTTGCTCAAATCTTCTGATCAACATCGGAGGTGTCTGTGTCTCTAGGACCTGGCTACCAGTACAGCAAGAAGAAATTGTGGTCTCCAAACATTTTTCCAACCTGATTTTTTTGCATTTGCACACGAGTTCGTTTTTCATTTTTTCATTCATATCTAGGTTTATTTATTTTCATCCAGCCAGATGTGTCCTCCTCGCAGTCTGTAATTATTGTAGCAGACTTTGAAATGTCTCTCGAGAAATCAGAGTGGTGCAGTTGTGAGTTATCAACAAAGAATTGAAAGAGTGCCCTGATTGATAGCACGGCTAAATGGTCGTAAGAGTATGGTGAAGAGAACGAATCCCAAAGCTGAGCCCTGTGAAACACCACATTTTAGCAAAAATGGAGTTGATTTGATATTACTGACACCAAGAAACTGGGTTTGATCAGGAAACTATGAACGTGTTTTTCCTGGTTTTCCTATTTTAAAACAATCGCTCCACGTCTTGGTGCGGCTGTACGTAGATGTTTACACTGACATCAAGATGTTAGTATTAACTGCGTCATCTGCTGCTAGAGATCCAGCAGTGACAACATGAACTCTTTACCATTGTCAGAAGCCTGCAGAATGTTGTTTACAACTTTCAGCAAAGACATTTCTGTTTGATGACATTTGCCGCAGGCTGATTGAAAAGATCCGAGGAAAATGTTAGTTTTTAAATAACTCATCGATTGTGGGACAACAACGCGCTACAAGAACGATAATTTGGATAAATAATGTAGTTTAAAAACAGAACCAGTAGCCATGGTGTAGTATTTACTCAGCGGACTACCGACTGTAAGGTTGTAGGTTCGAATCCCCATCAGTCCCTTCAAAAATCATTGCGGGATTTTTCGGCTCTAACCGACTCCTACCCAGAGTTAGGCGTGCTTTGGGCTCACTGGGAAGGCTGGGACTACACAGTCGAGTCTCATCCACTTCATGGATGAGTCCCTGAAGGTGTTGCTCAAATCCTTTGATCAACATCGCAGGTGTCTGTGTCTCTAGGACCTGGTTGATGTCAGGACATATTATGACAGTAAGCGTAGAGTGCAGTCCTGTCACGCAGTCTCAATCCTAGATGGCACTCCGTAGCACCATGATTATCATCCTGATCGACATCATCATCATCCTCGCATTGTAAAAACTGTACCAGCTTCTGTGGCCATTGAAGTGGCGTAGAAAACAAAAAAGTGAAAAAACAGTCCAACAGCCTTTTTTTTTCTTTATTCTTAAGTTGGTCAGAATCCAGACTGGACAGCCTGAGCCGAGGGTTGACAATGGATGATTGAAGCTGTGTGGCATGATTATTGCATCAAGAGAAATGTCCATAATTTCAGCTACAGTTGGGAATATTTCCTCCACATGTTTGATTGTCATCAGAAACAAGAGATTCGAAGATGGAGACAAGATTTCAATTGTTGACGTTGCAAGAACAACAGAACTGATCGGTTGAAACGATCGAAATCAGGTGCCTGTACAAGATGTGTGAAGGGTCAGTATGGGAGCTGTGCGCGATGTCTTCTTCTTTGCTACATCTCTCCTTTGAAAAACTCATTTTCGTCATCAAGGTATGTTGTCTAGAAAGATAACTGTAGTAATTGCACTCATCGTCCGATTACTTGATGTAAAAGTTCCTTAGGAAATAATTGCGCCTATGACTTTGTCAACTGCTTATTTCTTTTCATTATAAAAAACAAACAAACAAACAAACAAACGAACAATTAATCAAGCAAACCAAGCAACAATAACCAAGCAACTAACCAAGCAACCAAGCAAGCAACCAACCAAGCAACCAACCAAGCAAGCAAGCAAGCAACCAACCAAGCAACCAACCAACCAATCAAACCAACAACCAATAAACAAACAAACAAACACGTCTAATCAGATGAAGTAGTGCCTGAATCCCCTTGGTGTGTGTATAGGCATGCTGCAAGTCACGTATTCTTGATGTAAAATCCTGAAAGTCATGTCTCTATGTTTGATGGCTTATAATCATCATCATCATCATCATCATCATCATCATCATCATCATCATGTGCCCTGCCGCATGGCGTTGGCGATCATTGCCCTCCATATGTATCTATCCCTTAATGCCGCAAGCACATCTTCCACCCTCTGCGTCCTCAGCCACCCTGCAAGTCAGTCCAATATTTTTTCCCTGGGTCTACCTGGTGTTATCTTTCCCTCCAGCTTTCCTGTTGTGACAGTTTCTAATTCCCCTTTCCTCATAAAATGGCCTATAAATGTTGCCTTCTTTCCTAATCTTCCTTATCAATGATCTTCTTGTGTCTGCCTCCATCAAGATTGTCTCGTTTGTTTTTCTTTGCTGTCCATGAAACTCTCAACATTTTTCTTAAAAAACACGTCTCCGCTGCCTCAATCTTGTTCTGGCTTATGGAAACATTAAAACACTCAGCAGACGGAGTACACACAGACTATGCAGCAATATAACGTGTATGCACACATTGGAGAAAAATCAGAATGTTAAAATATATTAATACACGGAGGCAAGATTTCAAACAGAACCAGTAGGCCGTGGTGTAGTAGTTAGCGAAACGGACTACCGACTGGAAGGTTGTGCGTTCAAATCCCCATTTGTCCTCTTCTCCCACTGGACGAAGCAGCAGGGAAGTTTCAGTCTTTTTCTCTTAATTTTGTATTTGGTGTTTGTTTGTGATCTTACATTCGCGCCTGACAAAGTCCAGTTGGGCGCAAATTTGCGCCTCTCTTGTCTTGTTGTATTAAATACGCGTTCTGATTCTATTTTCGTGTTTTTCTGGTTCCTGTTTCCTTGAACGCCGGCAGTCGCGCTCGTTTTGGATTTCATATTAATACATGTACATTAACTGTTATTGATATCTATGGAAATATATTATAATCATTGTTTTCACATAAGTTATGACTGTTTGTGAAAGCCAAAGGTAGCAGGCAACAGATGGTGGTATAGGATGGTATGGACGCAGTGGACGGCTGGACCTCGCTGCCGCACTCATCCTACTGACATCTGGTCTGGTTCTGTGCAACAGACACCAGGGACGCCATCAAGGTGCGAAAGCCACGTTTCCACTGGAGTCGCACACACTCCATCAAGTGGTGACAAAGGCCTGAATGGGGCCAGCTTGACTAGACCATTCTCCTCTTGATGAACAAACCGTATCGGATTGCAACCTGCAGGATTTGGCGAGATTCACACACAGTCGATTTATGAACCTCGAGGCCTTGTTGTGTGTGTTTCTCTCTTCTTGATGACTGAACGTAAAGTGTCTTGAAGCTCCCTACCCGCAGTAATGAGTTCTGAAGCCAAACAAAAGACTTTGGAATCCGTGGGGTGGGTAGTGTGCTTACACTGACAGTGGCTTTAATTACGTTTGTGGGGCCAATTACACTGTTTGGAAGGGATAAACTTGTTCTTGTTCTTGTTCTTGTTGTGTATTAACGATCACGATCACGATTAGGGACTGTCTTGAAGACTGGGAGAAACTGAACAACGTTTATGTTCTTTTATCACCAGAAACGACCTTAACACACCAGACATTACTTCAATACAAGTCTAATCCATCTGACCACATTCATTTTTCAATCCTACGATTTTCAGGCGAGCTAGTCGACTAAACTAGCTCTTATAACAGTACCATGGATTCAAAATCTGATATCTCGAAAACGTACATTTTTGGCTCTAGGGAAATTGGGGAAGCAATTTTGAGTAACTTAGACCCGCTTTATACATGGTTTAGTGTCCTTAGATATGCTTAAATTATTTTCAGGTCTGTTTTCTTAAAATCCCCTGTGTGATGAATTGGACGGAGTGGTCAACGCCAGGGGCATCTTCTTAGATTATGTGCGTGAATGCATTGGTGTGTGTACTTTATTTTGTTTTCTTTTTTTTTCCTGTTGAAGTATTGTGTATGTTTTGAAACGGTTATGGCTCGTGGCCTAAAGACCTACGCTTCGTACCTTGTAAGTGCAAAGCTGCCAACGAACAAATATAAACATTCCGTTTATTATACAGTTTAAAACACTAGGATCTGCGCATACTTGGTGGTTACGAAGCTCAAGGAAATAATGTAAATTACTCTTTTGACTGACCCCCCCCCCCCCTCCCCAAAAGAAAAAGAAAAGGAGTAGACCTGGTTGGCGTAAAAATCCTACCTTTCAGTCTCACTGCATGGGTTCCAGTCTGCCTGGATTAAAAACTTGGTGCTTACGCCTTCCGCTTTACCCAGCCGTAACATGGGTACCTGTTCCTGTCCAGGATCTTTTCTTTCAGCCATCGAAAGTCCGTTGTTGATCGTAAGCCTTCCCCAGCTGCTTCCGTTCACTTCGTTCCTGCGCTTTTCCTCTCCAGTTCTTGTCAAATCCATCTAGGTCGTCTCTCCGCCTATTTTTCTGTCTTCCTGTATTGCGCGTACCGTCTCTTGGTATCCAGAACGTGGTCTGTATTGTCCAACGATTGTCCGTTCTCCGGGTGATATGTCCTGCCCAGTTCCATTTCAGTTTGTTGATGGTTTCCAGGATGTCTCACACTTTTGTTATTTCTCTGATCCACTGAGCTGTTCTGCGATCTTTCCATGTGATACCAAGCATTATTCTTTCATGTGCTCACCGCATGGTTCTTAGTTTCAGAGCCATTTTTTTCCCGTTAGATTCCACGTTTCTGCGCCATAGGTGACTGTGGGCAGAAAGCATTGATCGTAGACTTTTCCGTTTCAGGACAGTTGGAATTTTGTCATTCTGGAAAACCGAACTTGCTCTGTCCAGGTGAGATTGGTAAAACCACTAAGTAAAGGAACGAAGTGAGAAACGCTCTAATAATGCTAACCTGAGAAAATCCCAGATCTCTTTTACCTCCTCACTCCTCTTTGACCTCAGGGTTATGAAACATTTTTGTTTATTTTACTTAACATTAAGACAGAAGTGGCGTTATGTTCGGCTGGATCCGTGTTCCATCATTCACGCCGAGCCTACAGGTTTTCACATGACTTGGGAGTTTCTCAGGAAACAGTGGAGAACGATCTGTTTAGCGTGAAATTTCAAGTGATTAATCGCAAGTGCTAAAAACCATCTGGCTGAAAGAGAGAGAGAGAGAGAGAGAGAGAGAGGAGAAGAGAGAGAGAGAGAGAGAGAGAGAGAGACAGAGAGAAGAGGAGAAGAGAGAGAGAAAGAGAGGAGAAAGACAAGCAGACTGACAGACGGAGACAAGATAGAAAAAAAAAGACAGAGACAGAAGACAGACAGAGACGAAGAAAGACAAAGAAGAGAAGAAGACAGACGAAGACGAGACGAAAGAAAGAGAAGAGAAGAGAGAGAGAGAGAGAGAGAAGACGAGAGAGACGAAGTGAGAAAGAGAGAGATGGGGAAATATATGTGAGGGTGAGGCAAATATATTTGAAATAATTTTCAACCCCAATCTCTTCTTTACCACTTAAAAAAATTGACAGGGCTTTTACCGTTGAAGAAAAATTGTAAGAGACAGCAACATCACAACAACAACAGCATCAACAACATCAACAACAACATCAACAACAACAACATTAACAATAACAAAATCAACGACAACAACAACCTCATCAACAGCAACAACAACAACAACAACAACAACAACAACAACAACATTAACCAAAAAGCAGAAACAACAAGTAGAAAAATCTCTCTTTAAAACAGACATCGCAAGCCGAAAAAGTTTTTTCATCTTTAAAATCTCTCCACCCAAGTCCCTTTTTCTGATGAACACACACACACACACACGCGCGCGTGCGCGCGCACACACACACACACACACACACACACACACAACACACACACAACACACACACACACAACACACAAAACACCACACACACACACACAACAATATATATATATATATACACTCACACGACACACACACAGACACACAACACACACACACACACACACACACACACACACAACACACACACACACACACACACACACACACACACACACACACACACCACACACACACAACACCCACACACACAAACAAACAAGCAAACAAACAGAGGAAAAGAAACCCACAGTAAGCAATATTCTCATCACATTTTTTCTCTCTCTCTCTCTTTACATCAGGAAGTTGGAAGTGGTAAACTCTTTTTAAGTATTGAGGCCCTACGTGTTCAACTAAGCATAGTTTTATGACTGCAGTGGAAGAAGCTTAAGTGAAACGTAAGAAAAAAACCAAACCCAGTGCTATTTTAAGTGCACTAAGGAAGATCAAATGTACCTTACCAGCCATTTTCTTTAAACTTTTTGATGCTCCATTACTACTTTATGGTGCAGAAATTGGGAATTATGAGGCACACTGTCAATTTGAACGAGTACGTCTACATGCTTGTAAAGAGATTTTTACATGTAAGAAGCAAAACGATGAATGATGTGGTGTCTGGAGAATTGGGATATGTTCTTCTTTGGATAACTGTGATCACTATATGTACTAAATACTGGCTTGGACTTCTGAAACAGCCAAAGACTAGATGATTGACAAACAATACGAAATACTACTGAAACAGCCAAAGACTAGCAGCTTGATAAACAATACGCAATACTACTGAAACAGCTAGAGACTAGTAGCTTGATAAACAATACAAAATGTTACTGAAACAGCTAGAGACTAGCAGCTCGATAAACAATACAAAATGCTTCTGAAACATCCAAAGACTAGCTGCTCGATAAACAATACGAAATACTACTGAAACAGCCAAAGACTAGCTGCACGATAAACAATACAAAATGCTACTGAAACAGCCAAAGTCTAGATGCTTGATAAGCAATATAAAATGCTACTGAAACAGCCAAAGACTAGATGCTTGATAAACAATACGAAATACTACTGAAACAGCCAAAGACTAGCTGCACGATAAACAATACAAAATGCTACTGAAACAGCCAAAGACTAGATGCTTGATAAGCAATATAAAATGCTACTGAAACAGCCAAAGACTAGCTGCACGATAACAACAATACGAAATACTACTGAAACAGCCAAAGACTAGCTGCACGATAAACAATACAAAATACTACTGAAACAGCCAAAGACTAGCTGCACGATAAACAATACGAAATACTACTGAAACAGCCAAAGACTAGCTGCACGATAAACAATACGAAATACTACTGAAACAGCCAAAGACTAGATGCTTGATAAGCAATATAAAATGCTACTGAAACAGCCAAAGACTAGCTGCACGATAAACAATACGAAATACTACTGAAACAGCCAAAGACTAGCTGCACGATAAACAATACAAAATACTACTGAAACAGCCAAAGACTAGCTGCACGATAAACAATACGAAATACTACTGAAACAGCCAAAGACTAGCTGCACGATAAACAATACGAAATACTACTGAAACAGCCAAAGACTAGATGCTTGATAAGCAATATAAAATGCTACTGAAACAGCCAAACACTAGCTGCTTGATAAACAAGACAAAATGTTAATGAAACAACCAAACACTAGCTGCTTGATAAGCAATGCGAAAACTTTGTGTTTGATGAACAGACGCTCTATACTGAGCACGGAACATTTCTTCAGAAGTTTGAAGGTTTTACTCTCAATCTTGCTATGTGATAAATAAACCAGCGAATGATAGCGAATAATGAAAAAAAAAAAAAAAAAGAAAAGAAAATAGGAGATTACCCTGAAAATACCAACAGAAAAACCCAACAAACAATCATTCAGCAACAAATCAAGATCATAACAACAGATAGCGACAACCTACCATCCAACCAAGCAGTCAGCTAGCAACCAAACAACCAATCCAGAACAACAAGAATACGAAGAAAAAAAAAAAAAAAAAAAAAACCCAACAAAAGCCTAGTTTCACACCATCTTCCATTTCAGACACCATTTTATACCCTACACTTACCGATAACCCGCAGCGCTCGAAAACAGCGCCGCGATGAAGGGAGGTAATCCCTTCAAAATCTCTTGCACAGACAGAGTGGTGTGCTCTTGCCCATCCTTTCTGTCTGTCGATACGCCCCATTAAGCTCAGTGTTGTAAACAGACTGTATCAGCGGTATACACGTTCAGGGGCTCGTTTGAAAGATGACAAGACGATGAGGCCTTAGATACGTTCTGTTATGCCATCCTGTTTTCAACGCTTGTCGTTATCTTCAATGAATCATAACGACGACGGTTAAATAAAAAAAGGTATGTGTGTGAGTGTGGGAGGGGCTGGGGGTGCAGGACGGAGGGGGAGTGGTGCAGTGAGAGGGAGTGTTTCAGTGCGGGAAGCATATGACAAAAATAGAGGGATTGAGAAAAATTTAATGACCAAAAAAAAAAAAAAAAAAAAAAAAAAAAAGAAAAAAAAAAAAAAAATATAAAAAAAAGAAACAGAAGGGAAGAAAGACAGATTAAAAAAAGGAAAGCAAGAGACGAACAGAAAAAAAAAAAAAAAAAAAAAAAAAAACGAAAACAAACCAAAAAGAAAAGACAGGAAAGAAACTAAAAACAAAAAGAGAAAGAACATGGTGAAGGTGAACAATCTTTCCAGATATCATTTCAATTCAACTAATCGCTAACTTCTTCAATGGTCTGTTGTATCCTAGGATTGCTTTTGCGCCTGTATTTATCACATAGAGATTTATGACTAGATTCCTGTCCTCAGACAAAGTAATATTAGAACATTCAAGATTAAGTATGCATTCTGTATTGTACAACAAGTCTGGATTATTTCTGTTAGTTTTTTTATGCATTGCCCAGAAAAGTTGTCATTTCTTTTTACATGAACAACAAAGACGATGAAATCCTCGCTTTCACGGCTGTAATCCCTTTCCAGTTTGAATTCAAATTGTTTTTGAAACAAAAATGGCGACTCCCTTTGAATTTAATCAACGTGACATAAATTAATAACACTGATAGTCACACACACTCACACACACACACACACACACACACACACACACACACACACACACACACACACACACACACACACACACACACACCACACACACACACTCACACACACACACACACACACATCACATACACACACACACACACTCACACACACACACACACACACACACACACACACACACACACACACACACATACACACACACATACACACACACGTATATACACATATCTTTATACAAGCACACACATATCTCTCGCTCCATCTATCTCTCTTTCTATCTATTTATCTCGCTATCTCGCTACCTCTCTATCTATTATGTATCTATGCATCTATATATGTATGTATGTATGTATGTATGTATGTATGTATGTATGTATGTATCATCATCATCATCAGGTGCCCTGCCGCATGGCGTTGGCGACCATGGACTTCCAACCATCTCTATCTCTCGTTGCACCCAGCATCTCTCCCACCCTCTTCAAACCCAGCCACTCTGCAAGTCCGTCCAGCATTCTCTCCCTGGGTCTACCCGGTGCTCTCTTTCCTTCCAGCTTTCCTGTTGTGACCAGGTGCTCCAATTTCCCCTTCCTCATGAAATGGCCTATAAATGTTGCTTGTCTTTTCCTAATCTTCCTTATCAGTGATCGACTTGTGTCTGCCTCCATCAAGACTGTCTCGTTTGTTTTCTTTGCTGTCCATGGTACTCTCAACATTCTTCTGAGAAACCACATCTCGGCTGCCTCAATCCTGCTCTGGCTTTGCTTGCTGACTGTCCACGTCTCGCATCCGTACAACAGTATTGGTTCTGTATAACACTCAAGTACTCTCTTTCTGATGTTAATTGATAGGCATCTGTTGGTAAGAATGCTTGTCATCTTCTTGAATGCTGTTTTGGCTTGGCCGATTCTGCCAGCTATTTCCGATGTGCATCTGCCGTCTGATGAAATGACCGTTCCCAGGTATTTGAACTTATTAACCTGTGCCATTTGCTGTTATTTTGCATGAGGGGATTTCATGTTTTTTACTGATCACCATGACTTCAGTCTTCCTGCTGTTTAGTTCCAACCCCTTACCTTTGCTTTCTGTTTCTAGTATATTCACAAGGTTTTGTAGGTCCCTTTCATTTTCTGCAATTAGCACGGTGTCATCTGCGTACCGAATGTTGTTTATCATTTTCCCTCCAACCTTTAATCCAGGGTCTTCTTCTAGGTTTCTCATGATGTTTTCGCTATATAGTGAAAACAGATCTGGTGACAAAACACAACCATGTCTGACTCCTCTTTTGATGTTTTGAAAAGAGCTTATATTGTTTTCTATTCTCATTGCAGCTGTTTGTTCCCAGTACATATTCCTGATTATTCGTAGATCTTTTCCATCAACATTGAGTCTCTCCAGTTGGTTGATCAATTCTTCATGTCGTACCCGATCGAAAGCCTTGGTATAGTCAACAAAGCATAAATACAAATCCTTATTCATCTCAACTGACCTCTCTATGATAGTTCTTAGGATGTATATGGCATTAATAGTTCCTTTCCCCTCCACAAATCCACACTGTTCTTCTGCTATTTCTCTTTTGATTCTATTCCTTGTCCTCATCATGATTATTCTTAACAGGATTTTTGTTACATGACTCATCAAACTGATTGTGCGATGGAGTTCGCATTCTATAGCCCCTGTCTTCTTTGGAAGTACAATGAAAATTGATTTTGACATATCTTTGGGGATTTTTCCAGTGTCATAAATTTCATTTAGGAGGACTGTTATTTTTTCTATGCCAAATTCCTCCAGGGCTTCAATCATCTCTGTAGTAATGATGTCTGGTCCTGGGGCTTTTCCTGGTTTCATCTTTTTCAGTGCTGCTCTGACTTCATCTTTCATTATGGGTGGTCCTTCAAAGTTCTTTTTTATGATGTGTTCTTCGTTTCTGTCATCCTCAAAAAGGTCTTTAATGTACTCTCCCCATCTGTCTAATACCTTGTCTTTTTCCATGATAAGCGTGCCATCTTTTGATTTTAAGCAACCAGTTGATGTGCATGTATTTTTCCTGTGAACAGTTTCTTCAATTCGTCTGTACATACCCTGAGGATCCTGTACATTACCCTGTATGTATGTATGTATGTATGTATGTATGTATGTATGTATGTATGTATGTATGTATGTATGTATGTATGTATCTATCTGTCTTTCTATCTGTCTGTATATCTATCTACCTATCTATCTATCTACCTATCGATCTATCTATCTATCTATCTATCTATCTATCTATCTATCTCTGTATATATATATATATATATGTACATACATATAACACACATACACACGCACGCACGCACACACACACATACACACACACACACACACACACGTAACAGAGAGAGAAAAAAACGTAGACACAGAGAGCCATAGATATCGACATTTTTGTTTGTTTTTGTTTTTGTCTTTTGTTTTTTGCCTTTTTTACATAGCATGTTTTTTCTTGTTTTTGTTTTTGTCTTTTTTACATAGCATGTTTTTTCTTGTTTTTGTTTTTGTCTTTTTTACATAGCATGTTTTTTTCTTGTTTTTGTTTTTGTCTTTTTTACATAGCATGTTTTTTCTTGTTTTTGTTTTTGTCTTTTTTACATAGCATGTTTTTTCTTGTTTTTTGTTTTTGTCTTTTTTACATA
>CM060311.1:72400493-72410493 GCA_030674185.1 Monoplex corrugatus | reverse complement strand
CCTGTCCCATCTTGCCCTGTTTCATCTTGTCCTGTCCCATCTTGCTCTGTTTCATCTTGTTCTGACCCTTCTCGCCCTTTTCCATCTCTGCCTTTCTCAGCCATTCCCTACTTGCCCCTGTCCCATTTCGCCCTTTTCCATCTCGTCCTTTTCAATGTCCTTCCGTCCCATCTCTCCCATTCCCATCTTGCCATGTTTCATCTTGCCCTGTCCCATCTCGCCCTGTCCCATCTAGCTTTTTCCATTTCACCTATCCCATATCGCCCTGTCCCATCTCGCCCTGTCCCATATCGCCCTGTTCCATCTCGCCCTTTCCATCTCGCCCTTTCCACTTCGCCCTTTCCATCTCGCCCTTTCCAGTTCGCCTTTTCCATCTCTTTCTTTCCATTTCTTTCTTTCCATCTCGCCCTTTCCATCTCGCCCTTTCCATCTCGCCCTTTCCAGCTCGCTCTTTCCAGCTCGCCTTTTCCATCTCGCCCTTTCCATCTTGCCCTTTCCATCTCGCCCTTTCCATTTCGCCCTTTCCCAGTTCGCCCTTTCCATCTCGCCCTTTTCACCTCTTCCTTTCCACCTCTTCCTTTCCACCTCGCTCTCTCTATTTCGCCCTTTCCATCATGCCCTTTCCCAGTTCGCCCTTTCCATCTCGCCCTTTCCCAGTTCGCCCCTTTCAATTTCGGTCTGTCCCATCGCGCCCTCTCCTATCTTCCCTTTCCCATGTCGCCCTTTGTCATTTCGCCCTGCCCATTTTGTACCGTCCCATCTCGCCCTATCCCTTCTCGCCTTTTCCCATTTCGCCCTTGTCAATTTCGCTCTGTCCCATTTCGCCCTTTCCTATCTTGTCCTTTCCATCTCACCCTGTCTCATTTCGCCCTTTCTGATCTCGACCTTTTCCCTTCTCACCCTTTTCAATTTTGCTCTGTCCCATCTCGCCCTTTTCAATCTCGCTCTGTCCCATCTCTCCCTTGTCCCATCTCGCCCTTGTCCCATCTGGCCCTTGTCCCATCTCGCCCTGTCCCAGAATAAAAGTATAGATAGTTGTGCATCACGAAATCAGAATATTATTTCGTTTTAGTTTACAGGAAAGTGAATTTGATTTACTTCTTTCTTCACTATGTTTGATTACGTACCTATGTTTGTTCCTCTTGTTCCATTCGATGTTGATGCCAAGATTTGTACCCCATGGCATTGGATCCGTAAATATTCTACTGTCGTTAAAATGTCAAAGTGTCAAGCGTCTGTTTGTCTGTCTCTGTCCATCTGTCTGTCTGTCTGTCTGTCTAGCTATCTCTCTCTCTCTCTCTCTCGCGATCTTTCTTTCTCTCTCTTTCTCCCTCTCTCTCTCTCTCTGTCTCTTTCCTTCTCTCTCTTTCTCCCCTCCCCCTCTGTCTCTCTCGCACGCTCTATAGTGCGATACAGACAGACAGACAGACAGACAGACAGACAGACAGGCAGACAGGCAGAGGGGCGGAGATTTTTTTTAAACTTTTTTTTTTTTTTTTTTTTTTTGTTGCTTCACAACAAACAGACATCTAACATACACTGTGGCAACAAAGATTGACAAAAATAAATTGTCCACAAAATGAAAAAAAACATGTTGACACATGAACTCCACACAATAATATACGTAATGAATCCAACGATATTTTATACATTGGAAGTTTGAATATGAACAGTATGATTTAGCACATGTCAACATTTCCCCTATGCAGCGACTTGACACGGAGAGAGAGAGAGAGAAAAGAGAGAGAGAGAGAGAGAGAGAGAGAGAGAGAGAGAGAGAGAGAGAGAGAGAAGAGAGAGAGAGAGAGAAGCGAAAGAGAGCGAAAGAGAGAGAGAGGTCGGAAGGAAAGGGGTGAAAGAGATAGAGAGAGAGACAGACAGACAGACAGAGACATAGACAGAGACAGAAACAGACAGACAGACAGACAGACAGACAAAGAGACAAAGAGACAGAAACAGAGAGACAGAGAGACAGAAACAGAGACAGACAGGACAGACAAACAGACAGACAGACAGAGACAGGTGGATAGACAGAGACAGACAGACGGAAAGACAGACAGAAGGATAGAAGGACAGAAGAACAGACAGACAGACTGACAGATGGACAGACGGACAGACAGACAGACAGACAGACAGATCCACAGAGGGTGGGGTGGGGAGTGATGAGCGGATCAGGGGCTATGAGTGATCCGAACACATCTCTGATCCGTGAGACATGCCATGGAGGCTTCTCAGGGAGGAGAATTGATCGCTGAACAATCGAAGCCACAGACAGCCAGCAGTAACTGTCAGTCGTCTCCAGCCAGCTTCCAGCGGGTCAGGCTCTCACGTACATCATGAGAGAGAGAGAGACAAACAGACAGACAGACAGACAGAGACAGACATACAGACAGGGAGGTTAGAAATATGACTCAGAGAGAGAGAGAGAAAGAGAGAGAGACAGACAGACAGACAAACACACAGATAGACAGACAGATAGTCTGACAGACTGACAGACAGACAGACAGATCGATAGACAGACCGACAGACCGACAGACAGACAGATAGACAGACCGACCGACAGACAGACCGACTGACAGACAGACAGACCGTTAAACTGACAGACAGACAGACAGACAGACAGATAGATAGACCGACCGACAGACAGACAGATAGATAGATAGATAACAGATAGATAGATAGATAGATAGACATACTGACAGACAGACAGACCGACAGACAGACAGACAGATAGATAGATAGATAGATAGATAGATAGATAGATAGACATACTGACAGACTGACAGACTGACAGACAGACAGATAGATAGATAGATAGACCGACAGATTGACAGACTGACAGACAGACAGACAGATAGACAGACAGATAGATAGATAGATAGACAGATAGACAGATAGATAGATAGATAGATAAACAGACTGACAGACCGACAGACTGACAGACAGACAGACAGACAGATAGATAGATAGACCGACAGATTGACAGACTGACAGACAGACAGACAGATAGACAGACAGATAGATAGATAGATAGACAGACAGATAGATAGATAGATAGATAGATAGATAGATAGACAGACAGATAGATAGATAGATAAACAGACTGACAGACCGACAGACTGACAGACAGGCAGACAGATAGATAGATAGATAGATAGATAGACCGACAGATTGACAGACAGACAGACAGACAGATAGACAGACAGACAGATAGATAGACAGATAGATAGACAGATAGATAAATAGACAGACAGACAGATAGATAGATAGATAGATAGATAGATAGATAGATAGACCGACCGACTGACAGACAGACAGACAGGCCGACAGTCAGACAGATAGATACACAGACCTACAGACTGACAGGCAGACCGATCGTCAGACAGACAGAGAGGCGGACAGAAAGGCAGATAGACGGACAAATACAGAGAGACAGAGAGACAGGGAGGTTAGAAAGTTGACTCGTGTAGAGAGAGAGAGCGAGAGAGAGGGGGGGGGAGAGAGAGAGAGAAAAGGAGAGAGAGAGAGACAGAAAACAGTGAGAGAGGGAGAGAAGAAGGCAAGGGAAAAAAGACAGAGAGACAGAGACAGAGACAGAGACAGAGAGACAGAGACAGAGAGACAGAGACAGAGACAGAGACAAAGACAGAGACAGAGACAGACAGAAACAGAGACAGAGACAGAGACAGAGACAGACGGACAGACGGACAGACAGAGAGGTGGGGTGTGCACTGACGAACGCATCAGGGGCTAGATCTATGACTGATCTGAACAAGTCTCTGATCGTAGTGACATGCCATGGAGGCTTCTCAGGGGGGAGAATTGATCGCTGTGAGCCTTCTCCAGCCAGCTTTCAAGTGGGTCAGGCTACCACGTATATCATGTCAACCTCCATACAGTTATGTTAACAAACAGATGAATTATGACGATACAATGCTGAAGAAGCACGAGCGAAGGAAACCATGATAAAATATCCACTTCCATTTGTCAATCGGTCATGCGACGAAACACACATACACACATACACATACATGCACACACACACACACACACACACACACACACACACACACACACACACACACACACACACACACACACACACACACTCACACACACATGCATGCACATGCACACATACACAAACACACGCATACACACACACACACACACACACACACACACACACACCACACACACACACACACACACACACACACACACACACACGGACACGCACGTACACTCATACGCACGCACTCATACACACGCACTCACACACACACGAACTCTCACACATACACACATGCACTTAACACTCACACATTCACACCCAAGAGCAACACCACGATTTTTGTTGTTTTTTTTTTTTGTTTGTTTATTTTTCAATTAATCAATTTAATCATTTATTATTTTTATGGGTTGTTTTTTTATGTCTGGTTTTGGTTGCAAATATATTCTGTAATGCAGTGAGAAGAAAAGGAAAACAGAAAGACCACTTCCTAGTAACACGCCACTTTCTTTCAACACACCACTTCCTTGTAACACACTACTGCATTGCAAAACACCACTTCCTTGTAATGCACCACTGCCCTGCAGCACACTATTGCTTGCAACACGCCACTTCCTTGTTACACAACACGTCCTTGCAAAACACCACTTCCTCGCAAATAAAACTACTTTGCAAAAAAAACCCAACTACTTCCTTACACACAAACACACACACAAAAAGGGAAAAAAACTGTTTCCTTGCAACACACCACTGCCTTGGGTCTGGAGTTCTGAGTCGATTCCAGGGGTATTCATCGCGCACGTATAACAATTCCATGTGGGCTCCACCCTAAATCCATCAGCAATTATCTGTCAGACTCCTCGAGCCTAAGCAAAAACCGTAGGCGGTGGCACTGTCTTGGAATGGAGATAGGAACGGGAATTATGGAATACTGGACACCTCCAGCATCAGTTGGATAATTAAAGAGACAAACGAACGTGCCAACTTTTTGTGTAGCAGGGGGGGATGGAACTTGAGTCATGAGATCTTGAATCCAAGGGTCTAACAAAAACAGCCAGGTAACCTTTTCATCGTCTCGCAAGTTTTGTATTCACTTCCAGTTCATGTCTGTTAGAGTCTGTTTTGCGTGTTTCGTTCTCCAACGTGCCGGCAGGAAACGGGCGAACGATTTGTCTTAGTCGCAAAATGATTGACAGCGAGCCGTCCCATTAGAAGGGCATCCATAAAGGAAATCATGTTCCTGTCACGCAGGCGCAGTGACACAGATCCGGTGTGGGCAAACGAAGGAATTATGGGGCTCCGCTGGTCTTTAGTGCAGACGACAGAGAGGAAAGGGGATCTGTCTGTCGTCTGTTCGCATGTTAAGTTTGTGATATCTTGCCAGATGTAAATTATGTCGGATGATGTGTCCTGCCCCTTTGCCGATCACTGTTTAAGTTGGGATGTTGATGTGCTGCTGATGGTGGCACGTAGCATGAGGAGACGGAGACTGAAATCATTTGGGTTATTAGACTGGAGTTCGTAATTTGGAGGCCTTTTAAGAGGGATTACACTTGGACAATTTCATATACACTCCATAATCATTTAGGTTATTACATAGCACTTCGTAATTTGGATGTCTTTTGAGGGCAATTCCATATACGCTTCATCCACATCTATGCCTTGGCAAAGCCTTGAAATGGAAGCAGGGACAGTGTGTATGGATGCATATAAAACACTAAGCTGACACTAGCGGAATGATCATAGCATTCATAAGATAATAATGATAATAATATTCATTATAATAATAATGATATGATGATGATAATAATGACAACAACAACAACAATGATAATAACACTAATAATAACAATAATGATATTACTACTACTACTACTATCACTACTACTACTACTACTCATTACAATATTTATACTGCGCCAAATTTTGACAATTCAAATCAAAGCGCACTCACTTACCAGGCATACGCATACAATCGACAAAGACCACCTTACAATGTGTAATATCTTTAAAAAAAAACAGCACACAAATGGAGGAAAAGAAGTAGTTGCGATAATAACGACAATAATAATAATAATAACAATAATAACAATAACAATAATATAATAAGCAATAATAATAATAATAATAATAATATAAACAAAAATAATAATAATATTAATAATAATTACATTATTTATACGGCGCCAAATCTTGACAATTCAAATCAAAGCGCACTCACGCAGCACGCGTAGGCATACAATCGACAAACACCAGTTTACAGTATTCAATATTCAGAAGAAAAAAAGACCTACGCAAACTGAGAAGAAGAAGTAATTGTACAATTCCTTGTTGGGAAAAGAGGTGGGTTTTTTAAATAGGATTCAAAGGCAGAAAGGGTAGGTGTTAGATGAAGGGACAGCAGACGTCTATTCCAGGCTGATGGATTATTACCAGCTCAATATTCAAGCCGCTTGCTGGGATTGACCTTGAGCCCATGTCTCTGTCAACTCAGTTTACCCACCCATCCACATAAAAGGCTTTAGGGGTGCTCGAACCTTCGACTCTCTCTGCTTACCAGGTAAACGCTTTAACCAAGTGAGTTCAAGAGGTTAGCCAATCCGAGTATCAGAAAGGGCTAGCTTTTACACACATTCACACATAATACAAAACTCACACACGCGCGCGAGCATGCGCATGCGCATGCGCATACGCACATACACACACACACGTACACACACACACACACACACACACACACACACACACACACACACACACACACACACACACAACACACACATACACGCACACCAAACACAACACAACACAACACAACATATACACACACCACACACGTACACGTACGCTCGCACATACATGTACACACCCACCGCTCCACACCACACCACACACTCACACACACATACGGAGGGGAGGGAAGAAGGGGAGAGAGAGAGAGAGAGAGAGAGAGAGAGAGAGAGAGAGAGAGAAAGAGAGAGAGAGAGAGAGACAAAGACAGAGACAGAGACAAACAGAGACAGAGACAGAGAGAGACAAACAGTCAGAAACAGAGACAGAGAGACAGAGAAGACAAGAGAAGAGAGAGAGAGAGAGAGAGAGCAAGAAAGAGACAGAGACAGAGACAGACAGAGACAGACAGAGAGAGAGACAGAGAAGAGAAGAGAGAGAGAGACAGAGAACAGAGACAGAGACACAGAGAGACAAAGAGACAGACAGAGAGAGACAGAGAAAAGAGACAGAGAGAAAGAGAGAGAGTAAGAGAAAGAAAAAAGAAGAAGAGAAGAGAAGAGAGGAGAAGACAAGACAAGAGAAGAGAAGAAAACATCTGGCACAGGACAGTGCCACTGGTAACGTCTTGCAGAGAAAAACGTCATCATTCCTCCGCCCACTCCACCACGCTACAGTGCCAGTAAAGCTGAATGATAGAGTTGACAGTAGGTGACTGGCTAAACGCCCGGCCCTAAGAGCCATCATCTTGTTTAAGGCGATCATGTCCAGCCCTGATTCATCGATTTTTTTCACCGACACCCAACCTCAAGTGATATGGCCAGTGTTGGAGGAGGGGATAACCATTCCAGAGTCTCTGGAGTTTGGAGCCTGATGTTGTTATTGTTATTATTGTTTAAAACCCAGCCGACTGCGTAGAGCCATATCAGGGCTATAACCGTTTCAAAACATACAAAACTTCAACAGGAACAAACAAAACAACAAAAACAAAAAAAAAGAAAAAAAAAGAAAAGAAAATTAAGTACACATATCAATGCATTCGTGCACATAATCTAAGGACATGCCCCTGGCGTTGACCACTCCGTCCGATTTATCGCACAGGGGATTTAAAAACCACACCTGAATGCAAATTCAAGCATACCTAAGGACACCAAAACATATATAAAAACAGGCATATATTACCTAAAATTGTTTCCGCATATCTCACCTCCATAGAGCCAAAAAATGTACTTAATACATGTACCCAATTGTCAATTGTAAGAAAACGTATATAAGACTTTATCGAACACATACAGGTAAATGGACCAGCAAGGCAGAAAATGATAGGTAGAAATGACAGAAAGCAAAGGAACAAGGAAGAAACAAAGAAAGTGACAGAAAAGAGGAAATATCTAGCACAGAATTTCCAGAAGGTGAGGATACTATTTACACTGAAAGAGCCCCTGGCATCCCCACGTGGGGAGGGGGGGGGGGGTCCGAGAGAGATGAATTACTTTTGAACAAACTCCGAACTCATACAACATCAAACTATCCCTGTTTGCATGTCAATAGAAATGGAACACTTGATGAAATGGACAGTGGGTGACCAGTCACAGACATGGGCCGGCCTGGGCCACGCTCCTTGCCGTCGTCCGGCCAAGACGATCAGGTCCTAGGGTCAAGAGGGGTTTTCTCCCCTGCCGCTGACGACCCCTTCTTTCTCCCTTGATAATGAGTCTGTCTCTGAAAGCAAGACAATGAGCGCGTGCTTGAAGAAGCTGTATATAGTGACTAGAAAGGGGAGGGAGCTGGTTTGTTCTGGTTGATGGAATGAATATTATATTTCGTCTTTTCTATTGAAAATGAACGAGAAAGAGAGAGAGAGACAGACAGACAGACAGACAGACACAGACGGAGACAGAGAGACAGACACAGACAGACAGACACAGAGAGATAGAGAGAGGCAGAGACAAAAACAGAGAGAGACAGTGAGAGAGAGATAGACAGTGAAACAGTGAGAGACAGTGAAACAGAGAGATAGACAGTGAAACAGAGAGAGAGACAGTGAGAGAGAGATAGACAGTGAGTGAGAGAGAGAGGGGGGATAGACAGTGAGAGAGAGAGAGAGATAGTGAGAGAGATAGAGATAGAGAGACAGAGACAGAGACAGAGAGACAGCGAGAGAGATAAAAGAGATGGAAATGATCATCATAACAGTTGAGAAGCTCTTATCTTAAACGTGACATGCTTGAAGAAGTGCACAAATAATTCTGTGATGAAAAGAAGATGGGCACTTGTCTGTCCTCCTTTGAAAGGATCAGAACTTTTTATTGTTTTCAAAGATTGGATCTCTCTAGACATACATTTCTACAGTATGTAAAGAAAAAAGCTTCGGACATTGCAGGCTTGAAGCTTATAGTGTGCTCAAAACAGTTTTGATAGAGAATACATTGTATTGATAACCCCAGATTTTGGTTTTTCTTTAAAGACAAATTAAGATGCAATACCTTGCAGTTTTGGTTTCAGTGTTTGCAGATTTTGTTTCGATGTATTTTAGAGACAGAAAGAAACATATAATTACCGTGGTGTGTGTGTGTGTGGTGTGTGTGTGTGTGTGTGTGTGTGTGTGTGTGTGTGTGTGGTTGTGTGGTGTGTGTGTGTCTGTGTGTGTGTGTGTGTCTGTGTCTGTGTGTCTGTGTGTCTGTGTGTCTGTGTGTCTGTGTGTTCGAAGATGGAAAATAGACACAAAGAAATGTGCAGTTGGTTGTTCTTGATCCTCAACTCAACATGTAGAAATTCATCATCCAAACCTGTCAGCCTTGTTATTGTCAACTCCATCGTTTCAGTTCCATTCGCGGTCATATTTCAATATCATCATCATCATCATCAGTCCTGTAGTCTGGTTGACCGTTGGGAAGATTTGCAACCAACTTCCTCCACTCCTCACGGTCCTCAGCTTTCCGCAGAATGATATTCCATTCAAGGCCAGTCCACTCTCTGATATTGTCTTCCCATCTTTTTCTCTGTCTGCCTCTTCGTCTCCCTCCCTGAAGAGGCAGACAGAGAAAAAGATGGGAAGATTTCAATATCAGCAGCATATGAACTTGCGACTTCTCTTATCTTGTCTGGTATAGATTATTTTGACTCTGCTCTCTCTAGCTTGCCTGATTCTTCTGTCGCATGCCTTCAATGTATTCAGAATTCCGCGGTCCGTTTTGCCCTTCGTAACGAGAGGAGTGATTATGCCACTCCCCTGCTTCACTGTCTCCACTGGTTGCC
>CM060311.1:72387993-72397993 GCA_030674185.1 Monoplex corrugatus | reverse complement strand
TTTCCAGCTACCCAAACCACTTTCGTTCCTTTCAAACAGCAACAACAACAACAATAAAGGACCCAACAGCTGTGCTCTTCTTTCTCAGTCATCAAGCTGGTGCCTCTCTCTCTCTCTCTCTCTCTCTCCTCTCTCTCTCTCTCTCTCTCTCTCTCTCTCTCTCTCTCTCTCTCTCTCTTACTTATATGACTAATTATGTCGGGTGGTTAACTGTTTTTTCAACTATTTGTTCAACTTTTTACACTAATGTAAGTTAGTGTAACCTATACATGCTAGCCTCACTCCGAGTGGTTACAGGCTTGCTTCTTTCCATCGCTCATCCCGAGGTGGCGGTATCGCCATTCTCTACAAGGACTCACTCCATTCCTGCCTATCTTTCTCGCAGTCTCTGCCTTTCTCCCATCCTTCTTTCGAGCACGTTGAAATATCCTTCCAATCCAACCCTCACCCCATCACCTTCTCCTGTGTCTATCGACCCCCACCTAGCTCTGCCAACAAACTCACCACATCCACGTTTCTGTCTGACTTTGACCAATTGCTTGACCACTACTGCCTCTTACCTGGAAATCTCATCATTCTAGGTGACATCAATGTCCACTATGACAACACTCACCGTTATGACACAAGACATATCATCAACTCTCTGTCCAATCACAATATGACTCAACACATTTCTGAACCAACCCATCAAAAAGGTCACATTCTTGACTGGATCATTTCTCGTGATCACCACAATTCCGCTACTGACAACTGCTTAGTTCTTTCTACCCGTCTAACTTCAGCCCTTCCATCTGACCACTCTGCAATTCTCTGTTCTCTCGACATTTCTCCTCCTTCCCGTACCATGCGCACAGTGACTCGACGCAATCTCAAATCTATCGACCTCTCCACATTTTCATCTGATGCCTCCCGTCTCCTTTCTGAAAAGTCACATAACCTTGCCGATGAATTCTATACTACTCTCCACCATCTTCTGGACACTCATGCTCCAGCCACAACCCGTCTTTTACCTGACCGCCCCCCTACCCTCTGGCTCACTCATGAGATTGCCTGTGCAAAACGTGCCCGCCGCAGAGCAGAGCGCCGTTGGCGCAAATCCAAACTCACTGTACACAGGCAACTTTTCCAAGCTCTAAAACAAAAGTATCCACCCTCATTACATCAGCAAAAACAAGCTATTTCCAAACCAAAATCCTGAATGCCTCTTCTTCAAAAGAACTCTTTACAACCATGAATCATCTCCTTGGCACACGAAAAAGATTTACCTCTCCCAACAAAACATACAAATGAAGAACTCCCATCTGTATTCTCCAAGTATTTCACCACCAAAATACAAACTCTTCGTGACAGGCTTGACAGGACACCCTGTCAACCATGCCCACCTGACCCTTCCTTCTCTGGCACACCTCTTACTACTTTTACCCCAGTCTCATAAGAAGAAATTTTCAACACAATCAGATCCATGTCGTTCAAAACCTGCGAACTGGATCCTCTTCCAGGTTCTCTCTACTCCGACTGTCTCCCTACTCTCCTCCCATTCATCACTGACATCAACACTTCTCTTCAAACTGGAACTGTCCCAGATTCTTTCAAGTCTGCTATTGTTCACCCTCTCCTCAAGAAACACAATTTAGACCCAAATGAACTGAAAAATTATCGGCCTATCTCTAATCTCTCTTTCTTGTCGAAACTCCTTGAAAAAGTCGTCCTCAACCAGCTGAACTCTCACCTGTCTGCCAACAATCTCCTCAATCCTTTCCAGTCAGCCTACCGCCAGTGCCATAGCACTGAAACTGCCCTACTACACATTCTCAACAATCTCCTCCTTGCAACTGATACTGGCAAAGTCTCTTCTCCTCACACTCCTTGATCTGTCTGCAGCCTTTGACACCATTGATCATGGTATTCTCCTTTCTAGACTTATCATACTTTTGGCATCTCTGACATTGCTCTGTCCTGGTTCACTTCATACCTATCAAACAGAAAACAAACTGTTCTCATCAATGGCACTTACTCTCAACCTGCATACCTGACCTGTGGTGTTCCACAAGGATCTGTCCTTGGCCCTGTTCTTTTCACTCTTTACACCTCCCCCCTGTCCACTATCATCAACTCCCACTCTATAAAACACCACTTCTATGTTGATGACACCCAACTTCAAGACAGTGACTCACCTGATAATATACAGCGCCTGTTGACTCGCACCACTGAGTGTTACTCGGACATTAAGAACTGGATGACACACAATAAACTTCAGCTTAATGACGACAAGACAGAAGCTATCCTCATTGGCACCCGTCAGAAACTTTCTCAGCTGCCTCCTCTTTCTCTCCCATTATGTAACACATCAGTCCCAATTTCTGATTCAGCTAAAAACCTTGGTGTCTGCATTGACTCTACCCTCTCCATGAACAACTTTGTTTCTCAAACTGCCAGATCTTGCTACTATCATCTCCATCGTATAAGGCTGATCAGGAAGTATCTCTCTGTCGAAACAACTGCAAAACTCGTTCTCTCCTTCATAATGTCTCGCATTGACTATTGCAATTCACTCCTGTCTGGTCTTCCTGCCTCCACCATTCACATCCTACAGCGCATTCAAAACAATGCTGTACGCCTTGTACTCAAAAAGAAAAAAGCTGACCACATATCTCCTCTCCTGGCACAACTTCACTGGCTCCCTGTATCAAAGCGCATACAATACAAACTAGACACCATGTGCTACAAAAGCCTCAATAACGCAGCCCCCGATTACCTGTCAAGCCTACTTGAGATCTATCTTCCCTCACGTACCCTCCGCTCTGCCTCCGATCCTCTGACTTTTCGCTTTCCACGCACTAAGCTCAATACCTATGGTCCACGAGCCTTCTCTGTTTCTGGTCCCTCTCCTGGAACAAACTTCCTCTCTCAGTCCGTCAGCAACCTACTTTTGTCTCCTTCAAGTCCGCTCTCAAAACCCATCTTTTCTCCTCTGCATAAAATCCTAACCTCACTCAACCCCCCCTCCCCCCTCTGCAGCCTGTCTCCGCTCGGAGGGGAATCACATGGTTATAATATATAATTGTATATGCTATGCTCTCTATAATTTTCCATTGCTTTTATTCTTGCTTTTATTGCTTTTATTGCTTTTATTCTTTCTCACCATTTATAGCCATGCGTGTGTGTGTGTGTGTGTGTGTGGTGTGTGTGTGTGTGTGTGTGTGTGTGTGTGTGCGCGTGTGTGTGCGTGCGTGCGTGCGTGCGTGTGTGTCTGCTTCAGCGCTTAGATTTGATTTTATCAAGATTTTGCGCTATATAAATATTGTAATTATTATTATTATTATTATTATCTCCAGTGAGATATCACTTTATACTGTTCTTATGTTTATTTGCCGGATTTGGGTCTTCCTCTTACTTATATGACTAATTACGTCGGGTGGTCAACTGTTTCTTCAACTTTTTGTTCAACATTTTGTTCAAATTTTTTCCGTTCAATTTTTTCTTCATCTTTAGGAAAAAAAATTCAAATGGATGTAATGTCAACCATGACTATATTTATAAATCTTTGTTTCGAGAAAACGTCGTCGAAAAAATTTAATGACTTTGTTTTATGCTCCTTGCCACAAGGACAAAAATGTCAATGGCAATAAACCATTTTCAGTTTCAGTTTCAGTTTTTTATCGTCTCTGTCTCTGTCTCTCTCTTCTCGTCTCTGTCTCTGTCTCTCTCTCGTCTCTGTCTCTCTCTCTGTCTCTCGTCTGTCTTCTCTTCTCTCTCTCTGTCTCTCTCTCTGTCTCCTCTGTCTCTCTCTCTGTCTCTCTCTCTCTCTGTCTCTCTCTCTGTCTCTCTGTCCTCTCTGTCTCTCTCTCTCTTCTCTCTCTTCTCTCTCTCTGTCTCTGTCTCTCTCTCTCTCTCTGTTCTCTCTCTCTGTCTCTGTCTCTCGTTCTCTCCTCTGTCTCTTCTCTCTCTCTCTGTTCTCTGTCTCTCTCTGTCTTCTCTCTCTCTGTCTTCTCTCTCTCTGCTCTTCTCTCTCGTCTCTCTGTCTCTCTGTCTCTCTCTCTCTGTCTTCTCTCTCTCTCTCTCCCGTCTCTCTCTTCTCTCTCTCTCTCTCTCTGTCTCTCTGTCTCTCTCTCTCTCTCTCTGTCTCTCTCTCTTCTCTCTGTCTCTTTTCCTCTCTCTTTTCTCTCTCTCTCTCTCTCTCTCTCTCTCTCTCTCTCTCCCCTCACATCCCTCCTCTTTAATCTACCCCCAGTCAAAGAGCCATCACCATTGATTTGAACGTCATGTTGACTTTCCACAACAGGGTGTCGGCGTAATGAAGTCGAGATTCTCTGCCTCCTTCGGAACTTCGCACCAGCCCGACAGTTGCCGAAGATTCACGAGCACTCTGTTCTCGGCACGAAGGGGCGTTACGTAAAGTTGGGCAAAGGGGCGCAACGCACGTCTGCATGGGTCACTTCCCTTTGTGCTGTTCTCGCCAGATCACGAACTCTAAACACGAGAGTCTGAGACTTGAAACAGCTGGGACTTACCTTCTGCTTTGAAACTGGAGAGGAGTGGAAAAGGAAAGTAGAGTTCTCTCGTGATTTTAAAAAAAAAAAGAGAAAAAAATGAAGATTAACATAAAGATAACATTAAAAAGTGAGGAGGGAGAAAAACGACAGAGACAGAGACAGAGAGAGAGAGAGAGAGAGAGAGAGAGAGAGAGAGGAGAGAGAAAGAGAAAGAGAGAGAGAGAAAGAGAAGAGAGAGAGAGAGAGAGAGAGAGAGAGAGAATGAGACAGAGAGAGAGAGAGAACAGATACTACATTTTCATCTTAGCCAAAAGGCTGAGAAGCGATGACAGAGAGAGAGAGACAAAGAGAGAAAGAGAGAGAAGAAAGACGAGAGAGAGAGAGAGAGAGAGAGAGAGAGAGAGAGAGAACATATACTACACTTTAATCTTAGCCGAAATGCCGATAAGCGATGAGAGAGAGAGAGAGAGAGAGGGAGAGAGAGAGGGAAGAGAGAGAGAGAGTGGGAGAAAAACGAGAGAGAGAGAATGAGAAAGAGAGGGAGAGAACAGATACTACACTTTCATCTTAGCCGAAATGCCGAGAAGCGATGAGAGAGAGAGAGAGAGGGGGGGGGAGAGTGGGAGAAAAACGAGAGAGAGAGAATGAGAAAGAGAGAGAGAGAGAACAGATACTACATTTTCATCTTAGCCAAAAGGCTGAGAAGCGATGACAGAGAGAGAGAGACAAAGAGAGAAAGAGAGAGAGATAGGAGAGAAAGAGAGAAAGAAAGAAAGAGAGAGAGAGAGAGAGAGAGAGAGAGAGAGAGAGAGAACAGATACTACACTTTCATCTTAGCCGAAATGCCGAGAAGCGATGAGAGAGAGAGAGGGGAGAGAGAGAGAGAGAGAGAGAGAGAGAGGGAGAGAGGGAGAAAAACGAGAGAGAGAGAATGAGAAAGAGAGAGAGAGAACAGATACTACACTTTGATTATAGCCAAAAGACCGAGAAGCGATGAGAGAGAGAAAGAGAGAGAGAGAGAGAGAGGAGAGAGAGAATGAGAAAGAGAGAGAGAGTGAGAAAGAGAGAGAGAGAGAGAGAGAACAGATAATACACTTTGATCACAGCCAAAAGGCCGAGAAGCGATGAGAGAGAGACAGAGACAGACAGACAGACAGACAGACAGACAGGCAGATAGACAGACAGACAGACAGAGACAGAAACAGAGACAAAGACAGAGACAGAGGAAGAAAAACGAGAGAGAGAGAGAGGGAGAGAGAGAGAGAAAGAGAGAAAGAGAAAGAGAGAAAGAGAGAGAGAAGACAAGAAAAATGCCAAATTTCTACAACGTACGCTCAATGCAATTTTATTTCAAAGATTCCATTTTTTTAAATGCGTGTATTATGCACGCTGTTTAGCCCACACTGTGCAGGCAGTATGTTGCTTCAATTCTGCATAGTCCATCTTCGCTCAGCGTGCATGCTGGGTGTTTTTTCGTGTTTCCATAAACCACCAGACATTGACATGACTTACAGGATCTTTAACGTGCATATTTGATCTTCGGTATGCGTATAATTATACATGAAGGGAGCCTGGGCACTCACAAGAAAGCACAGATGTTGACCTAGGGGGGAGATGGGGAAAATCGTCACCCTTTACCCACCAGGGGAGAGGTACCTCGGCAGAGACCTAGGGGGGGGGGTGGGGAGATGGTGAAAATCTTCACCATTTACCCACCAGGGGAGAGGTAGCTTGGCAGAGATCTAGGGGGAGATGGTGAAAATCGTCACCCTTTACCCACCAGGGGAGAGGTACCTTGGCAGAGACCTAGGGGGAGATGGGGAAAATCGTCACCCTTTACCCACCAGGGGAGAGGTACCTTGGCAGAAACCTAGAAGGAGATCGGGAAAATCGTCACCATTTACCCACCAGGGCAGAGGTACCTTGGCAGAAATCTAGAAGGAGATCGGGAAAATCGTCACCATTTACCCACCAGGGGAGAGGTACCTTGGCAGAGACCTAGAAGGAGATCGGGAAAATCGTCACCATTTACCCACCAGGGGAGAGGTACCTTGGCAGAGACCTAGAAGGAGATCGGGAAAATCGTCACCCTTTACCCACCAGGGGAGAGGTACCTTGGCAGAGACATAGGGTGGAGATGGGGAAAATCGTCACCCTTTACCCACCAGGGGAGAGGTAGCTTGGCAGAGACCTAGGGGGGGGGGAGATGGGGAAAATCGTCACCCTTTACCCACCAGGGGAGAGGTACCTTGGCAGAGACCTAGGGGAAATCGGGAAAATCGTCACCCTTTACCCACCAGGGGAGAGGTACCTTGGCAGAGACCTAGAGGGAGATGGGGAAAATCGTCACCCTTTACCCACCAGGGGAGAGGTACCTTGGCAGAGACCTAGGGGTGGGGGGGGGGGGAGAACGGGAAATTCGTCACCCTTTACCCACCAGGGGAGAGGTACCTTGGCAGAATCAAACTCCAAATCTTCCGACTGAAAGTCTGATGTTTCACTAACCTGGTTACAGTGTCTGTCGATCAACTGTTTGTCAGAATTAAATTCTGCAACAACGACAACAACAACAACAACAACGATAACAACGACGACCACCACCACCACCACAACAACAACAACTCTACTTCATTATCATTACTACCACTACTACTACTACTACTACTACTACTACCAACACCACACCAACACAAGAGCTCTCTTCCAGCCTCTTTGCTACCCTACTACTTCTACTATACTACTACTACCACAACCACTACTACTGCTGTGGCTGCTGCTACTATGACTACTACTACTACATACTGCTGCTGCTACTACTATTACTATACGACGATGACGACTACGACTATTATCACTGCTACTGCAGCTGCTGCTATTACAACCTCGATACAAAAGCAAACAAACAGGACTAAAACAACAAATAAATTCAAAACCTAACCAGACTAAAAAAAACAACAACAACTTACCAAGTATCCAAAGAAAAGAAAGGAAAGACATGAAACTAATTTTAAACGGCGATTGAATTTCACCTATTGTTTTTTTCACAAGAGCACACGTACAGAGAATTTCACCTACTGGGTTTTCACAAGAGCCTACATACAGAGAAATTTCACTTATTGGTTTTTCACAAGAGTTTACGTACAGAGAATTTCGTCTATTAGTTTTTCACAAGAACATACGTACAGAGAATTTCAGCTATTGTTTTGTTTTTTACAAGAACATACGTACAAAGAATTTCACCCATTGGTTTTTCACAAGAACATACGTACAGAGAATTTCACCCATTGGTTTTTCACAAGAACATACGTACAGAGAATTTTACCGATTAGTTTTTCACAAGAACATACGTACAGAGAATTTCACCAATTAGTTTTTCACAAGAACATACGTACAGAGAATTTCACCAATTAGTTTTTCACATGAACATACGTACAGAGAATTTCACCAATTAGTTTTTCACAAGAACATACGCACAGAGACTTTCACCCAATGTTTTTTCACAAGAGCATACGAACAGAGAATTTCACCAATTAGTTTTTCACAAGAACATACGTACAGAGAATTTCACCCATTAGCTTTTTACAAGAACATTCGTACAGAGAATTTCACCAATTAGTTTTTCACAAGAACATACGTACAGAGAATTTCACCCAACGTTTTTCACAAGAACATACGTGCAGAGAATTTCACCTAGAGTTTTTTTTGGGTTTTTTTGCAAAAGGATACGTAAAGAGAACTTCACCTACTGGTTTTTCACAAAAGCGTACTTTTCACAAAAGCGTGCGTATACAGAGAATTTCACCCATAGTTTTTCACAAAAGCATACATACAGACAATTTCACCCAATGTTTTTTTTACAAAAGCATACATACAGAAAATTTTACCCATTGGTATTTCACAAGAGCATACGTATACAGAGAATTTCACCCATTGTTTTTGTTTTGTTTTATTTTCACAAAAGTGTACGTACAGAATACCAACAAAGAACAAGTTTAACCCTTTGACTCCAGCAACCTATCCTCTAACTGCAAAAAGAAAACTTAACCCTTTGATTCCCTCACCTACCAAAGCGGGATAGGTGGACAAGGTAAGTTGGCTAGCATGGTGAATGAGTATGTGGGAATCAAGGTAAGTTTTTGTTTCTAGGAAATGTGACAATGAGAGCTGGTGACAGGGGGGATCAGGTAAAAAAAGAAAAACTATCATTTGTCTTAAAGCCCAGCAGCAGACTTAGTAACAACATCAATCAGTGTATGCTGGTGGACAGGGTGCGGGAGTCAAGGGGTTAAAAAAAGAAAAAAAAACAATCATTTGTCTTAAAGCCCAGCAGCGGACCTAGCAACAACATCAATCAGTCTCCATAGACTATTGAACCGGACGTTGTGTTAGTGTTTCGCGGTACAGTGTCTGTTGTAACACTAGCAGTATAGTAAGAAGTGGGTGTCGGAAACGTATTTTCAGGATTAGCCCTTAATCTCTTCTGAAGACATCAAACATTTCACATGTTTGCTAATCCTCTAAGTACACACCGCATGATGACATTCGGTATCGCTTATCAAAATAACAGAGCACAAGTAGATTTCACAGATAAAGGCGGTGAGAAGGAGAGAGAGAGAGAGAGAGAGAGAGAGAGAGAAAGAGAGAGAGAGAGAGAAAGAGAGAGAGAGAGAGAAAGACAGACAGACAGACAGACAGAGAGAGAGACAGACAGAGAGAGAGACAGACAGACAGTCAGACAGACAGACAGACACAGAGAGACAGAGAGTGACAGAGAGAGGGGGGAGGGAGAGAGGGAGAGGCAGACAGACAGAGAGGGAGGGAGGGAGAGGCAGGAGAGAGAGAGACAAAGAGAGAGAGAGATAAAGATACAGACAGACAGACAGACAGAAGCAAACAGACAGACAGACAGAGGCAGACAGACAGGGACAGACAGACAGTCTGTCAGACAGACAAATAGACAGAGAGAAAGGGAGGGGGGAGGGGGGAGGGACGATACAGACAGGCAGACAGATAGCGCGGAAGAGACAGAGAAGGGGTAAAGAGAAAGAAGGAGACTAAGGAAAGATTTAGAAGGTTTGTCTATTTATCTAATTTTGTATTTCTCTGTTGTTGTTGTTGTTATTGTTGTTGTTCTTGTGATGATGGTGGCGGTGGTGGTTACCGTTGTTGTTGCAGTGGTGACAATGTTAGTTGTTGCTGTTTTGTAATTGTTGTTGTGGCTCTTTCTGTTATCGTTGTTGTTGTTATTGTAGCTGTTGTTGTTGTTGTTATTGTTGTAGTTGTCACAATGGATTTGCTATGTAAATTCAGGGCTGCTCTTTTTAGAAAGAGCGCGTCGCGTTTGTGCAACGCCACCAACTTTCCTCTATATTTTTTTTTCTCTATGCGGGTATTTCTGTTAACCTATGAAAACGGATTTTCTACAGAACTTTCCAAAGGACAACACCTTTGTCGCTGTGGAATCTTTAACGTGCGCTGGCTGCATGCTGCAGGTGAGACCTCGGTCC
>CM060311.1:72380493-72382993 GCA_030674185.1 Monoplex corrugatus | reverse complement strand
TGGCCTATAAATGTCGCCTGTCTTTTCCTAATCTTCCTTATGAGTGATCTACTTGTGTCTGCCTCCATCAAGACTGTCTCGTTTGTTTTCTTTGCTGTCCATGGAACCCTCAACATTCTTCTTAGAAACAACATCTCGGCTGCCTCAATCTTGTTCTGGCTTTGTTTGTTGACTGTCCACGCATCGCATCCGTACAACAGTATTGGTTCTATATAACATTCAAGAACTCTCTTCCTGATGTTAATTGACAGGCATTTGTAAACATAAGTAAAGACAATAAAACATAGAAAAACTGTATGTTATGTCCTTTGATTATTTTATAAAAATTCTCCCTGCTTCCCTCTTATTTCTTTGGTATTACCTATATGCCTTGGAAGCAACCCTGTATATGTTCTGTCTTGTCTATGTGTGTGTGTTTGGTCAGTTCAAAAATAAATGACTATGTCAATCTTGAACATAAGACCAATATATTGTATGTATTTCTCTCCTCTCTCATAGTTGTGTGTGGGGTAGTTGCAGAGTATAAAGGTGGGCTTGGGCGCTCCTTTTTTGAGGAGTGTTCTGAGCTTACTGTTTTTGTACTTTGTATCTGCTTCTATGCTAGCTGAATGGGTAGAGCAAACTGTGTTAGATTTGAGAAGTTCTATACAACATGGGAGATAATTCTCAAGAGTTATGTCCGTCCCTTGATTATAATACAAAAACTGGCCTGAATTACCTAAAATTGCTTCCACACTTTCTATTTCCTTAGAGCACACACACACACACATACACACACAACACACACACACACACACACCCCACACACACACACACACACTTATCACATGTACCCAACTAACAGTCCTAATAAAAATGATCTCAGATTTCACTGAACACATAAATGGTGAATGGACCAGCAAGGTAGAAAATGATAGGAGGAGATGACAGACAGCACAGGAACAGGACAGAAACAAGGAGAGTGACAGAAAAGAGGAAATACCTCGCACAGACCTTCCAAAAAGTGGGGGATGCTGTTTATACCGAAAGAGCCCCCGGCATCTTCACTGTACACCCATGCTGCTAACGCTAACTCCCAACCAATCCCCATGGTGCTGCGGTTAGCGAAACGGACTGCCGACTGGAAACTTTTAGGTTCGATTCTCATCGGTCTGTCACAATCATTGTGGGTCCTCCCCCCCCCCCCCTTCTCCTTCTCCAACTTTCTCTTACCCTGAATTGAGCGTGCTATGGGCTCAGTGGGAAAACTGGGACCACACAGGCGAGTCTCATCCACCTCACGGATGTGTCATTGAGGATGTTGCATAAATCTCCTGACAAGCACCACAGGTATCTGTATCTCTCAGGTCTGGTTGACTCCGGGATGTATTATGATAGTAAGCGTAGAGTACAGCCTTTTCATGGAGTCTCAATCCTAGATGGAACTCCAGAGTATCCTGATTATCATCACAGAGACAGAGAGACAAACAGAGACAGACAGAGAGAGAGAGAGAGAGAGAGAGAGAGAGAGAGAGAGAGAGAAAGAGAAAGAGACAGACAGACAGATAGATAGACAGACAGACAGACAGACAGATAGAGAAGAACAAGAACAAAAAGCTTTGGCGTCGTTCCGTTCCACACTCCTCCACGCTACTGGGGCCGCTACATGGACGACACTATGACTGTACTGAAAAGATCGGTGGTAGAAAGACTTCACGAACCATCTCAACAACCAACACCCTGCCATCAAGCTCACCTGTGAGGTAAAAGAGAACGGCAGCATCGCGATGTTGGATACCCGCATCACCCGGACGGAGACAGGCCTCACCTTCTCCGTCTATAGAAAGCCGACCCACACGGACCAGTACTTACAATTCGACAGTCACCAGCCACTGGAACACAAGCTTGGAGTAATCCGCACCCTCACCCACCGAGCGAAGACCATCTGCTCTATCAACACCGCTAGAGAAGAAGAGGTGCAGTACATCAAGAAAGCAGAAGTGGGCCTGGGATATTTTGGGGGGCAAGAAAACCATACCCCATCCCTCCACTGAACGGCCGACCCCTTCGAGAGGGCACGTCTCCATGCCATACGTCAGCGGCATCACTGAGGCTCTCAGCAGGAAGATCAGGAAGTTGGGAGTCAGTGTCCATGCCAAGCCCACCAACACCATCAGAAGCCAGTTAGTCCACCCCAAAGACAAAACAGACAAATTGGACACATCAGGGGTGATATACAAGATAGACTACCAGGACTGTGACCATAGGTATATTGGCGAAACTGAGCGCAACTTGCACAAAAGATTAAAAGAACACAAACGTGAGTCCTCTCCAGTGGGAGAACATCTGACCCACACCCAACACCACTTTGAAAAGGACAGTGTGCAAGTTCTCGACAAAGAAGCAAGATGGTTCCAGAGGGGAGTAAAGGAGGCAGTTTACATCGCCGCAAGGAACCCCACACTCAACCGTGACCGGGGCCGACACAACCTGCCATCGGTGTACTCCTCACTTATTCAGT
>CM060311.1:72362993-72372993 GCA_030674185.1 Monoplex corrugatus | reverse complement strand
TCAAGGACAAGCCTAAACCTTGCACCAATAAATGCCAGTTTATTTTTCTGTTGATGGTCTTAGCTTTTTGTTTGCCTTTTGTCGCGTCGCACGTGCTGAATTAAAAAGTTCCAGACCTCGTGTCCAAGCAATGAATACACAAATACACAAGCCAGCAGGTACTCAACTCGAATATAATAACATTCCACCATCGCTTAGTTTTCGTTCAAATGTAAAGGATCGTTTCAGTACCCAAAGCCTTTTAAGTGAAATGCAGCTGCATGAATCCATCATCATCATCGTCGTCGTCGTCGTCGTCATCGTCATCATCATCGTCATCGTCATCGTCGTCATCATTATCATCGTCGTCATCGTCATCGTCGTCACCATCATTGTTGTCGTCGTCGTCGTCATCGTCATCATCATCATCGTCGTCGTCGTCGTCATCATCATTATCATCATCATTATCGTCGTCGTCGTCGTCGTCGTCGTCGTCATCATCATCATCATCATCATGTGCCTTGCCGCTTGGCGTTGGCGATCATGGTCCTCCATACGAATCTATCCCTTGTCGCTGCAAGTACACCTACCACCCTGTCCGTCCTTAGCCACCCTGCAAGTCCATCCAATATTTTCTCCCTGGGTCTACCTGGTGCTGTCTTACCATCCAGCTTTCCTGTTGTGACCGGGTGCTAATGCTGTAATTTCTCTTGCCTCATAAAATGTCCGTAAGTGTTACTTGTCTTTTTTCTAATCTTCTTTACCAATGATCTTCTTGTGTCTGCTCCCTTCAAAAATGTCTCGTTTGTTTTCTTTGTTGTCCACGGAATTCTGAAATATGAAGAAAAATTGCCCAACACGTGAGATACTGTGTAATCTTGCTGTCCAGAGGAAAGAAGAGAATATTGAGATGGAATGGTCATGTAATAAGCCCACGGGACCCTCAAAACCCATCTTCCAGGGAACAATGCCAGAGAAAAGGTGAAAGGGCAAGACAGTGAAAGATATGGACAGACAGCAACACAGAGAAAACCGAACAGAACTTTGCCACAATCCAGCCACTCATGCTTAACCCTTTGACTCCCACATCCCCTCCACCACCTGCAGAAACGTAATCTTTTAACTCCCTCAGCCTATCCACCAGCTTCCTGCAGGATGCTGGTGGATAGAGTGAGGGAGTCAAAGAGTTTAATTTTTGATCGGCTGACATGGTAGTGAGATCAACAAAAGCAAGCTGAAATACGTAGGCCATGGGATCAGAAACACCAAAACAAATTTGATATCAACGGTCCCGGAGGCGAGGAGAGGAAGGGAACGGTCGCACACCTCCTGTTTCAACGACATCGCTGAAGGCTTTGGTCCGGAGATCCAGGAAGTCGCCCACACATGTGTCAGTCGTGTGACCTGGAGAAGACTTGTGACATCGAGCGTGGCTCCTACCGCCGATCCAGGCGAGGTAGAAAGGTGCTGACAGGTGCATGGTTGACAATGCCGGATGCTAGTGGACAGGGTGCGGGAGTCAAAGGGTTGATACTGAATGATGGAGGCGACTCATGCAGCATTGTTCAGAGCAGCATCCCTACGACCCCGGTGGATCTGTAAGCCCAAAGCAGCACCTGCCTTCCACGTTGAAGCTTTTTGTCAGACAGTCCTATAGTTGCTGCCTTCTTCAGGACTCAAATTCCTCTTGTGCATCAATTAACCCTGAATTTCTTGTCTTGTTCTTATTAGTTTGTGTGTGTGGAGGGTGGGAGATTGAAGGTGATAGTGTTCAACATTTCGACTTCCTATCGCTTGTTGTTGTTGTTATTTTTGCTTAAAGCCCAGCCGACTGTGTAGACCCATGTCAGGGCTAAAGCCATTTCAATACACACAATCAATACTTCAACAGGAAAAAAAGGAAAAGAAAATTAAGTACAAATATCAATGCATTCACGCATATAATTTAAGAAGATACCCCTGGCGAAGATCATTACGTTCAATTTATCACATAGGGGATTTAAGAAAACATACCTGAATACAAATTTAGACATAACTAAAGACACTTAAACATACATAAAAGCAGGCCTGAATTACCTAACATTGCTTCTGCGTATCTCATTTTCTATCGCTTTGCTGTTTCCTTAGGGATAGAGTGGTTGTCGATAAAAGGTGTGTAGATGTCATCAAACAGTTGTTCCTTTCATTGAATTTCATCTTAAGCCGTTGATTTGGTGTGAAAAGATATGTGCATGCGTTCGGAGCGAGCGGAGAATGTGAAGGCGGGAAAGACAGAAAGAGAGCACGCATGTATAGAGTCTGGAGTTTGGAGTTTGTTCAAGAGGGATTCATCGCACTCGGACAATTCCATATGTGCTCCACCCAAATATACCAAGAATTATCTGGCAGACTCCCTGAGCTTGCGCAAAACCCTATACGCTGGCGAGGTCTTGAAATTGGGCAGGAGGGGGGAAGGACTTTTGAAAAACTAAGCAGATACCACCAGAATGATGGAAACATTAAGACGGGCAGCCAACAGGCCAGTTTTTAATGTTACAGGCTGGGGTTGAACTCCAGATATCGGATGTTGAGTCCACGGCTCTATCGACAGAACCAACCGCCCTGCATGTATGGATGTATGTGCTGGCTTTTCAGCAAGTGTGGCAATGAGATTTGTGTTGAAGAGACAGCGGCGGGAAAGTTGTCAAAGGCATGACTGCTTTTGCAGCAGTAAATGTCTCTCTACGCGGTTCCCCCTTGCTTTTCGTTCCCCGTTCGTCACCGTGCACGTGTGCATTGAAAAACTCCAGCCGTCAACGTCAGCGCCAGCCACCGATCTCACAATCCGACAGGTTTTAAACTCTAGTCAAACATTCCTCTACCTTGGTCTATTCTCTGCCCAAAATGCAAATGATCGTTTCAATAAGGATTCAATGCCTTTTGACGGGTAGGAGTGCAGTGACGCTTTTTGAGCTGTTGTGTCAGAAAGTCAGATAGCTGGCCTTTTTTCTTCACAGCTCAAGGTTTGTGCGTCACTGCACCCTGATCTTTTTGTGTGTTGTCTTTTGTGGAAAGGTGGTTTCGGCTAGACATTATTTTGTGTGTGTGTACAGCTCTTAAGTGTTTGCAGCTCACTAAAGGTGTTCAGGTGCGGGTGAAAAGCCCGTCAAGAATTGATCAATAGATAGGATTGATTGGATTTGCATCGGCTGAGTGAAAGATGAACAGATTGGTATAGACAGGCAGAGCGGAGAGAGTCACGATCTATTGCTCGGTGCCAATGATCGTTCCCTAAACCTGTGCCCTTTGGGTGGAGCAAATGATAGTCGGTTGCTTTTGAGCTATTTGTCAAAAAGCCAGGTTTTCTGCCTTCTTTTTCCCAGCTCAAATACCTCAAACCTCTTGTGTTGTTTTTGTTTAGATGATATAACAAGAGCAAAGTCATGATTTATAGCTGCGAAGCCTGGACTCTGAGAAAAAAAAAACTGATTGCAGAAGAATTGAGGCAGCAGAGATGTGGTTTTATCGGAGACTACCACGTGTCAAATGGACAAATAGAACTAATGAAAGTGTCCTGGAAGAACTTGATACTACCAGAAAACTACTAGCAGACATCAACAAGAGAAGACTAAAATAAACTGACCATGTGTCACGCAACAAGAATACGAACCTCATGGCAACCATCTTTCAAGGAAAAAAAAACACAGGCAAAAAGGAAGAAAGACAGAACTCCAATCTCATACATCGAGAACATAATCAACATCAGTGGCCTAAATGTTCAAGAAATTGTTGTCCACAAAAGTCAAGACAGAGCGGCCTGGCGGGAAATGGTGGTGTCAAAATGTGCAGCGGCCAACACCGAACCCGGTGACGCCGACAGATGAGACACGCGAGAATAGAGCGAAGCCAGTCGCCGTGGTGTGGTGGTTAGCGCAATACTACCGACTGGAAGGTTGTAAGTTCGAGTCCCAATCAGTCCTTTCAAAATCATTGTGGGATTTTTACATGTAGGCCCCATGATAAATTTAAATACCTGGGAACGGTCATTTCACCAGACGGCAGATGCACATCAGAAATAGCCGGCAGAATCGGCCAGGCCAAAACAGCATTCAAGAAGATGACAAGCATTCTTACCAACAAATGCCTATCAATTAACATCAGGAAGAGAGTTCTTGAATGTTGTATAGAACCAATACTGTTGTACGGTTGTGAGGCGTGGACAGTCAAGAAGCAAAGCCAGAACAAGATTGAGGCAGCCGAGATGTGGTTTCTAAGAAGAATGTTGAGAGTTCCATGGACAGCAGAGAAAACAAACGAGACAGTCTTGATGTTGATGGAGGCAGACACAAGTAGATCATTCATAAGGAAGATTAGGAAAAGACAGGCAACATTTATAGGTCATTTTATGAGGAAGGAGGATTTGGAACACCTGGTCACAACGGGAAAGCTGGAGGGAAAGAGAGCACCAGGTAGACCCAGGGAGAAGATACTAGACGGACTTGCAGAGTGGCTGAAGACAAGGAGGGTGGAAGAGATGCTAGGGGCAACGAGTGATAGAGACAGATGGAAGTCCATGATCGCAAACGCCATGCGGCAAGGCACCTGATGATGATGAGGCCACAACCAGCTCCTACCCAGAGCTGGGCATGCTATGGACTCATTGGGAAGGGTGGAACCACACAGTTGAGTCTCATCTACTTCACTGGGGAGATGCGGCATTGAGAGTGTTGTTCAATTCTTCTGACCAACACTGCAGGTGTCTGTATCTCTCGGGCCTGGTTAACATCAGGATATATTATGATAGTAAGCCCTGTCATGCTGTCTCAATTCTATATAGAATTCCATAGCATCATGATTATCATCCTCAACGTCATGATCATCATAGCATTGTAAAAATTGTCCCAGCTTCTGTGGCCATTAAGACAGCGTAGAATATGTGACAAAAAACGAGAGAGAAAACTGATTGAGCACGATGATCCAAAAGAAAAAAAAGAAAAGAAAAAAAAGAAAAAAAAGAAAGAAGACAGCAAGGTCCCGTACGCAGAATGTTTTACGCATTCCTTGCAACTGATACTGGCAAAGTCTCTCTTCTCACACTCCTTGATCTGTCTGCAGCCTTTGATACCATTGATCATGGTATTCTCCTTTCTAGACTTCATCATACTTTTGGCATCTCTGACATTGCTCTCTCCTGGTTCACTTCTTATCTATCAAACAGAAAACAAACTGTTCTCATCAATGGCACTTACTCTCAACCTGCATACCTGACCTGTGGTGTTCCACAAGGATCTGTCCTTGGCCCTGTTCTTTTCACTCTTTACACCTCCCCCCTGTCCACCATCATCAACTCCCACTCTATAAAACACCACTTCTATGCTGATGACACCCAACTTCAAGACAGTGACTCACCTGACAATATACAGCGCCTCCTGACTCGCACCACTGAGTGTTACTCGGACATCAAAAATTGGATGACATACAACAAACTTCAGCTAAATGATGACAAGACAGAAACTATCCTCATTGGCACCCGTCAGAAACTTTCTCAGCTGCCTCCTCTTTCTCTCCCATTATGTAACACATCAGTTCCAATTTCTGATTCAGCTAAAAACCTTGGTGTCTGCATTGACTCTACCCTCTCCATGAACAACTTTGTTTCTCAAACTGCCAGATCTTGCTACTATCACCTCCATCGTATAAGCCTGATCAGGAAGTATCTCTCTATGGAAACAACTGCAAAACTCGTTCTCCCTTCATAATGTCTTGCATTGACTATTGCAATTCACTCCTGTCCGGTCTTCCTGCCTCCACCACTCACATCCTACAGCGCATTCAAAACAATGCTGCACGCCTTGTACTCAAAAAGAAAAAAAGCTGACCACATATCTCCTCTCCTGGCACAACTTCACTGGCTCCCTGTATCAAAGCGCATACAGTACAAACTAGACACCATGTGCTGCAAAAGCCTCAATAACGCAGCCCCCGATTACCTGTCAAGCCTACTTGAGATCTATCTTCCCTCACGTACCCTCCGCTCTGCCTCCGATCCTCTGACTTTTCGCTTTCCAGGCACTAAGCTCAATACCTATGGTCCACGAGCCTTCTCTGTTTCTGGTCCGCTCTCCTGGAACAAACTTCCTCTCTCAGTCCGTCAGCAACCTACTTTTGTCTCCTTCAAGTCCGCTCTCAAAACTCACCTTTTCTCCTCTGCATAAAATCCTGACCTCACTCAATCCCCTCTGCAGCCTGTCTCCACTCGGAGGGGAATCACATTGTAATATATAATTGTATATAATATGCTCTCTATAATTTTCCATTGTTTTTATTCTTTCTCCCCATTTATAGCCGTGTGTGTGTGTGTGTGTGTGTGTGTGCGTGGGTACGTGTGTGTGCGTGCGTGCGTGCGTGTGTGTGCGTGCGTGCGTGTGTGTGTGTTTCAGCGCTTAGATTTGATTTTATCAAGATTTTGCGCTATATAAATATTGTAATTATTATTATTATTATTAAAAGAACCGCCAGAAAAAGAGAGAGAGACTTTCCCGGGCAAAATGCTGTGAAACGTCCACTCTGGTAAACACAAACGCACGCATTAAACACACATACCGACATACACACACGCACGCACGCACGCACACACACACACACAAGTACGCGCGCGCGCACACACACACACAAGTACACGTGCGCGCGCACACACACACACACATATAAATATGTATACATACAAACACATAGATACACAGACACAGATACACAAACACACACACTCATACACACACACAGACACACACACAAACACACACACACACACTAACACTAATACTAACACTAACGCACACACTAAAACACACACACACGCACACGCAGACACACACACACACACACACACACACACACACACACACACACCTAACACACGCAAAAACACACACACACACACTAACACACACAAACACTAACGCACACAAACACACACACACACGCACACACACACGCACACACACGAAATTCAAGATGGCGGAGACACCTAACTAACAAATTTTCAGCTGTCGGAGAAAACGTGTAAAAGGCCCAATATGACAAGAACGAGAAGAGGCCGCCTTGCCCAAAAGAAACAAGAAGACGCATCAGAGGGCAAGGCTGATGGAGAGAAGATATCGTCCAGTGCCGCGGGAGCAGAGACTGAAAAGGACCCGAAATCGACAGTCGCCGAGTCTGACGCTAGGCCTAACGCTACATCTGGTGCACCGACCACGACTCCCACTGACACGCAGAGTGGGACAACCTGCACAGCGCCTCTTCCCAGCTCGGCGGACTGCGTGAGTACGGCAGAACTAAAAAACATCATACTGGCTCTGCGGGACCAAGTCAATTCTCTGGAAAAGACGGTCCTTACTCTACTCACTACCCAGCAAAAAAGAACATCACCATGACAACCCGTAACTGTCACACACAGACGGATCTACATGACACACATCCCACCTACGCTGAGGCACTGAAACAAAACCACACAAGCAAGCAGGACGACAAACAGACCCGAAACCTCAAGGCACCAAAACCCAGCAGCAAAACTAAACAGCAAGCAACAAAAGTGCCTGAAAATAAAATAAAAAACAAGAAAGAACAACGTCATGACGTCATACCAAGTAAAGACGTCATTTCGCTTCCCAAACATAGGCCTACACCATCCCGTTCTGAAAATATTTCAAAACAACATAAAAAGACCCACGATCTTCCGTCCGTTCTCACTGTCCACGACTCTGTGTTGAAAGGTGTCAACTCAAGAAGACTGGGACGATCTTACGGTTTTGAAGGAGACTCGTGCCCTGTGAACGACCCTCATAACATTAAAAGCTCATTAGATATGGCCTTTTCCAAATTTGATGATTCAGCAGACTGTATTGTTTTTCACTGTGGTGTGCATGAATTGAACAGCAAAGATCTCCCTGCAACAACTAAACATCTCGCTTCAGGCATAAAACAAATAGCACAAGAACATCCAAAATCTAAACTAGTCGTTAGTAAGGTTGCCCCTGTACGGCAGGCCCGAATGGAGGTTCAACGAAATCTGTTCAACGCTTTTCTATCTGCTGAACTTGTTGATATGAAAAATATTTCTTTTGTATCACATGAGAACCTTCGTACCACTCAACAATTTCTAAAAGACGACATTCACCCCACCACCAGAGGAAGTAGCATCATTGCAGGAAATCTTGGAAGACACATTCGAGACCTATTTTGGGAGACTCCAAGGAGAACATCAAGATCAAGATCATCACAGCTACACCCTTCCAGATTCTCCAGAGGACAGTACCACCCTTTTGACAACTACACACCATGGTGGCCGTATAATATGTTTTGAAATAACAGTATTACATATACAATACTTAATGTTCATGTCACAGGACTTTTTCCTCGTCATCTCTGACATTTCTTCTGCTGAAAATAAACAATAACTAGGTTTTAGTCCGACTATCAAGACTCGGTCAGACTATACACTCTGTACATTTGAAGACGTGAATGCCATTATTTTGATTTTTGGTTATTTGTTATCCCTTGTAATCTATTATCACCTTTATAAGTTATTCGTACGTTGGACTATGTAATTTTCTTTTTATTGATTTTGCTACAATTTTGTTTTCTTTACTTCGTAGTCTAAGTAATTACGTAATTTTCTTTCTGTCCAGTTCTCCTGGACACAGAAAATCAAAGTATTCATTATTATCGACCATAAATAACAGTTAATAGAAAGTTGGAGATTAACCAATATCAGCAATGCGAAAACAATCCCAAGTCAAGTTTTTGCAATGGAATTGTAGATCCCTTTCCACCAATTCGGCTTACTTGGAGCATTTCCTAGCATCAAATAGGTGTGAAATTTTGATTCTACAGTCGATGAATGTTGTCGCTACCAAGCTTCCCAATTTCCCCAATTATTATTATCCTCCAGTCTATGAATGTGGGAATCACGGGAAGAAGGTATCCACCGCGATTTATATACTCAAAGAGTTACAATACTGCTTACTTACTTCCCCAGTTTTGAAATCAAGCGAAGATTTGCATGCTTGTGCTGCCACTGTCCAATTAAGCAATTCTCTAAACATTAACGTTTTGTCAGTCTACCTACCAACAGGTCCAAATGACCACAACACAGAATAGCTGCGCACTATCCAAGATCAGCAGCGTGGTAAATGGCTAATAGGTGGAGACTTTAATTCCCACTCCCCATTTTGGGAAAAGAACTGTTCTACTGTTACGAGCAATCGTTTGGTAGAAAATATGGTTGATAGTTCGCTTTACCTTCTAAATGATGGTAGTGTCACTAGGATCCCTGATGTTTCCAAACACAGGGCGACAGCCATCGATTTGTCTCTAATCTCACCAGAATTAGCACCATCCTGTACCTGGGAAACTCACAGAGACACTTTGGGAAGCGATCACCTACCTATCATCATAACCATAACTGACAAAAACATCAGGATGAAAGACAGCTCTCCTGAAATTATTCCAAAATATAATTACAAGCGTTCTGACTGGTCCTTATTTCGAACTGCTCTAGCTAATCAAGATTACAGACATTATGAAAGTGAAAATGTAAACATTATGTTTTCTAAATTCCAAGAGTCAATTTTAGCCGCTGCAGACCTATCGATTCCGAAACTCAAATCTTCTAGATCAAATAATCGATTGGGTAATGTTTGGTGGACTGAGGCATGTGAGAAAGCAGTTCAATATAAAAGGGAGAAATTCAAAATCTACATCAAAAGCCGGAAACCTGAGGATCATGTCGAAATGAAAAAAGCTAACATCCAATGTAACAAAATCATTGCTGAAGCAAAGAAAGATTATTGGGCATCATTCTGCACAAAAGAAATTTCAGATTTCAAAGATTTCCATAAAGTCTGGACGAAAATGAAACAAATGAAGGATGGAACCAACTTACCTAGGTGTCCGATAATGATTGAAACATGTAACACATTTCCTTCAGACATGGACAAAGCAGAAACTTTTGTGGATCTGTTCGCCAAAAACAGTAAAGTTG
>CM060311.1:72342993-72350493 GCA_030674185.1 Monoplex corrugatus | reverse complement strand
TTCAAATCTGCCCTGATATGAAATGTTTCTATTGATTCGCCTTAACACTTTCCATTAATGCCACATTTTTAACGAAGTATTAGGAGGCCAAGCCAAAACAGCATTCAAGAAGATGATAAGCATTCTTACCAACAAATGCCTATCAATTAACATCAGAAAGAGAGTCCTTGAATGTTATATAGAACCAATACTGTTGTACGGATGCGAGGCGTGGACAGTCAGCAAGCAAAGCCAGAGCAAGATTGAGGCAGCTGAGATGTGGTTTCTCAGAAGAATGTTGAGAGTTGCATGGTCAGCAAAGAAAAAAAACGAGACAGTCTTGATGGAGGCAGACACAAGTAGATCACTCATAAGGAAGATTAGGAAAAGACAGGCAACATTTACAGGCCATTTTATAAGGAAAGGGGATTTGGAGCACCTGGTCACCACGGGAAAGCTGGAGGGAAAGAGAGCACCGGGTAAACCCAGGGAGAGAATGCTGGACGGTCTTGCAGAGTGGCTGGAGATGAGGAGGGTGGAGGAGATGCTAGGGGCAACGAGAGAGATAGAGATGGATGGAAGTCCATGGTCGCCTGATGATGATGATTAGGAGGTAATAATAGCAACCATTCTATCAAATATGAAATGTGGTTGTTGCTTCTGTGATCGAACTACTTGAGAAAACATTGGAGAGATGTGATGCCTGCTGTAACAAGGGTTAGAAATGAAGCGGCATCGCGGGCATCGCGGGCATCGCGGGCATCGCGGGCATCGCGACATCGCGGGCATGGCGGGCATGGCGGGCACACGGCGCTTTACATAGTCCTGCCAGTGGCTTTAAGCAGTCCACACACGTTACTGGTTATGTAAGCCATGATAGTGTCTGGTGACTTATGGAAACATGAAAACATCCAACACTGATGCCCGCTGAAGATGAATTGTGTAGACTAAGCAGCAAAATACAGTGTGTGATAAACAACGTCACACACGCATCTAAGCACATCCGCAGTGCTTAAAATCGATAAATAGATATAAATATCTGAACTGACTGAGAGGACGTTGAGCCATTTCATTCTTTGAAAACATAATACTTGTTTGTTTCGTTTGACCACAAAGAAAAGCATATATACTAGCAAATAAACATTTATCTTTTCAAGGCAATGTCTTGTTTTACACCTGGAGAATATATGTTGGCTTATATCTTTTTACCGTACCTTTTTTGATGTAGTAACAAATTGCAGTTTTGCTGAAGCTTGCGATTAAGATGTGTTACGCTTTGTCATTAAAACGTCTGTCAGTTATGTCACCTAATACAATAAAAATGTCGCTACAATAAGTTAACGTCAGATATTGTTGAAGTAGGGAGGGGGAGGGGGGGGGCATACAAAAAAGCAAACAAACCAAAATAAAAAGGACAATGCAGGGCGACATTAAAAAGACCCACAACTTCATGGCAAAATTTCATAAATAAATATTGCAAAATGATCGTAATAAAGAAAACAAAATTTTACAAAATCTCTAAACCGAACCGCGCTAATAGCTGGAACAGATAAAACAACTTTTCAACAAACTTTCAGAAATAACTTTATGGGCCTAGGCAGCGTCTTAACCCCTTTGACTCCCGCACCCATATCCACCAACTGTAAAAAAATTAATCCTTTGACTCCCTCACACTACCCGCCAGTTCCTGCACAGGAAGCTAGTGGATAGGGTGAGGGAGTCCAAGGGTTACATTTTCGCTTTCCTGGCATGGTTGACAATTGACAATGCAGGGTTCTGGTGGACAGGGTTTCGAGAGTGAAAAGGTTAAATTTGTGAAGTTCGAAGCATACGCCTTCATGCAGGTGGGTGATTCAGCACTCCTAGAGAGAAAAAGATCCCTCTGAACACCTGCACCACACTAACGGCCATTTTTCCATTGGGGGCAGCTCGTTCAGATTTCTCTCACTGCCATCAATGGGGAAAAGTTTGCTCTCGATCGTTGTTCCTTTCTCTCATTCACTTGCTTGACAATCGTATTGAAATCTCCGTGGAATAAGCGTCCGAGGTCGTATTGACAGACAGACATGGAGAAAGTATTGGGGGGGGGGGGGGGGGAGTGGAGGGGAGGGAAGGGAAGGGAGCGATTTATGGATTTTTGCTTAATCAAATGCAAGAGAGAGTCAGTCACACACACACACACACACACACACACACACATATTCGCGGGCACATACACACACACACACACATAGACACGCGAGCGCGCGCGCGCGCACACTCACACACACACACACACACACACACACACACACACACACACACACACACACACACACACACACATACAACAAAGTGAGAGTAGCAAAGACAGAGAGAGAGAGAGAGAAGAGACAGACAGACAGAGAGACAGAGACAGCGAGAAACAAAGAGAGACAGAGAGAGACAGAGACAGAGAATTACGGATTTTTAATACACAAGAGACATTTGCACACATACACACGCTCTCGGTCTCTCTCTTTCACAGAAAGAGAAAGGGAGGGGGGGGGAGAAGTAAAAGAGAGAGATAAGACAGGGAAAGAGCGAGCGAAGAGACAGAGACAGACAGAATAGGACATACAGAAGAAGGGAAGAAGAATTAAAGACAGCAACACAGAGAAACCCAGAGGAGCGACAAAGAAGACAGAGACAGAAGAATACGGAGACATACAGACCAGATGATATGAAAATTTATTATCGATCAAATTCCATCATACAAACATCTATAATCACTCATCAATATTTTATATTATATTATATATTATATATGATTATATATATCATATGATATATATCATATCATATATATATATCATATATATATATCATATCATATATATATATATATATATATCATTATCATATGATATTATATATTATATCATATATATCATATCAATATCATATATATATATATCATATATTATATATATGATATATATATTATATATCATATGATATCATACATATCATATCATACATATATCATACATACATACATATCATATCATATATATACATACATCATATCATATCATATTCATATCATATATCATATCATATCATATCATATCATAATATATTCATATCATATATATCATATCATATCATATATATATATATATATCATATCATATCATATCATTATATTCATATCATATCTATCATATATATCATATTATATATATTATATCATATATATCATATATATCATATCATATCATATCATATCATATCATATTCATATCATATATATCATATCTATATTATCATATCATATATTATATATATATATATATCATATCATATATATATATCATATCATATATTATCATTATTATATTATATTATATCATATTATATTATATTATATTATATTATATTATATTATATTATATTATATTATATTTATATTATATCGTAGCGTATTCTATTCCCTCTATTCTATTCTATACAGAATTTTTCATGGACAGCTGTGAAATTTATGCCAACATGATTTCAAGCGTTAGGTTGCTGTGAAAGTGAAATTTTGCTTTAATCAAGCTTATTGAATTTTTAAACGTGTGCATTTCCCGGCTGAAAGAACGAAAAGGTAAACCAAATACAAACAAAAATTAGAAAACACCTTCACTGAAAGTTGAGATTTTATCAGTCCATTCCTCTACGACCTTAACTGAAACTTGAGGCCATTCCTCTAGGACTTTTACTGAAAATTTAAGTTTTTATCATTCCATTCTTCTACGACCTTCCATGAAAGTTGAGGCCATTGCTCTACGACCTTAACTGAGGTCAGGATATATTTTGATAGTAAGCCCTGTGTGACGTGTGTTGACAGTAAACAGCGTGCGGATAACAGCACGGCATGATATTCGTTTAAATGATAACTGATTGCTGTTCACTGTGATATGTATATATACTGTAGTCAGTTGAGAATCAGACATCGACGAGTAAAGACGTAGAAGCATTGCCCTGTCTTCCGAGTTGGCTGTAGAAAGAACGAAACATGGTGTCAGAAGTGGGATTACGAACTCCAACAAAAATCCAGAATATTGAAGACTAAAGTTCAACCATGGAAGATGAACAAGATGAGAGAAGAGTCAGTCGACGACATGCCAAGATTCCCTTGCCTCCTAAACTTGATGTGAATGGAGGAAACCTGCAGAGCAGCTGGAGGAAATTCAAGAGGCTTTGGGACAGCTATGAAATTGTGACAACACAAACAGAAGAAGACTCAACATACAGAACAGCAGTTTTTCTTTCTTGTATCGGGCTGGATGCTATGGACATCTATGAAGGATTGGCATTTGCTAATGAAGCTAAAAGAAATGACATTGACACCGTTCTCCAGAAATTCGAAGAATACTGTGTGGGTTCAACCAATGAAACTTACGAAGCATTCAGATTCAACTGCAGACATCAAGCAGCAGGAGAATCTATCAAACAGTTTGTAGCAGAACTGCGGAGACTGATCAAGACCTGTAACTATGGTACACTGGAAGACAGACTGTTGAGAGATCAAATCGTACTGGGTGTACATGACGAGACTCTGCGATCAAAATTACTGGAAGTGTGACAGCTGACATTGACTGTATGTATTGATATGTGCAGAGCGCATGAATCAAGTCAACAACAAACCGTCCAAATGATGAGAAAAACGCAGGACACGCAGGAAGTCCAAGCTTTCAAAGAAAAGAAGACAGCAAAGCAGTATAGCAAAGGAAACAAACCAGAGTACAGAGAGAAATGCGGATATTGTGGTGGAAAGCACCCAAGAGCAAAAGAGAAATGTCCAGCATTTGGAAGAAAATGCAAAGCTTGTGGAGGAAATAATCACTTTGCTTCATGCTGCAGAACAAAACCCAAGAAAAATCAAAAGAAAACAAGAGTTCGGCACTTCGAAGAAGAAGAGACTGACACTGAAAGCGATAATGAAATCCTCGGGATCGAAGACAAAACCAGAAAAAAGGAGAGAAACATACGAACAAAAATGCTGATAAATGAGATGCCGGTAACATTTCTTCTTGACACAGGTGCAACAACAAATGTGATGTCTGAGAGCCTGTACAGAGAAGTCACAGGAGATGAAAGAAAGTCTGACCTGCAAGAGACAAAGAAGAAGCTGGTGATGTTCAACGGAACAGAAATGAAGCCTGTAGGAGAGATAGTGCTGCGAGTGAAAAACCCCAAGAACAGAAGGAAATACAAAGTCAACTTCGCGATCACCAAAACGGACTGTAAGCCAGTACTGGGACTGAAAGCTGTACAGCACATGCAATTGTTGACGATCAATGAAGAGAACATTGCAACGATAGCGGCGAATCAGAAAGAGGAGGAAAATGCAAAAGATATGCTCACAAAGTACAACGATGTCTTTGAAGGAGAAGGAAAACTAGAAGGGAAATTACACCTAGAAACAGACCCCAGTATTGCTCCAGTGAAGATGCCTTGCAGAAAGTGGCCGATAGCAGTGCAAGAGAAAGTGAAGGACGAGCTGAAGAGGTTGAAAAAAACTGGACGTGGTCACTAAAGTAGACACGCCAACAGAGTGGATAAGCAGTTTGGTCGTAGCAACAAAGAGCAATGGGAAAGTCAGACTGTGCATCGACCCTAAGCCACTGAACAAAGCCCTCAGGAGAAACGAGTACCCCATGCCAACCATTGATGACGTACTGCCTCTCCTCAAAGATGCAAAATACTTCACACACCTGGACGCGAAAAACGGGTTTTGGCATGTTGAACTGGACGAAGACAGCAGCTACCTGACAACATTTGAGACGCCTTTTGGCAAATACCGATGGAAGCGAATGCCCTTTGGTATTTCACCAGCCCCAGAAGAATTCCAGAGGAGGATTGACATCGCTCTGGCAGGACTGCCAGGCGTGGTGGCGGTTCATGATGACATCTTTGTTTTTGGCAGAGGACCAACCGACGAAGCAGGAGCACAAGTTCATGATACCAACCTGAACCGTTTGCTACAACGATGCCGAGAGACTGGAATCAAACTCAACAAGGAGAAGGTTGAGATGAAACGAACAGAGATATCATATTTGGGACACATTTTCTCAAGAGAAGGCTTGAAAGCCGACCCAAAGAAATTGGACGCTGTCCAACAACTCCCAGTGCCAGAAGACAAAGCAGCTGTGTAGAGACTACTCGGTGTAGTCGGATACACTCAGAAATTTGCACCAAACCTGTCTGAGGCAGCAGCACCACTCAGAGAACTGTCAAAAAAGACGTCCACTTCAGATGGGATGAAGACGTCCATGGAGAAGCCCTGAAGAAAGTGAAGAAGATACTCTCTGAGCCACCAGTACTTCGCTACTTTGACTCTTCAGGAAAGCGTACAACCACCCTTCAGTGTGATGCTTCACAGTTTGGACTTGGAGCTTGTCTCATGCAGGATGGTCAACCGATTCAGTACGCGTCACGAGCCTTGACCGAGACAGAAAAAAGCTATGCTCAAATAGAAAAGGAGATGTTGGCAATACTCTTCGGCCTGGAAAGGTTTGAGAGATACGTCTATGGAAGAGACATCCTGGTGGAGACCGACCACAAATCACTAGAGACCATTCACAAGAAGAGCCTGCTCTCAGCACCTAAGAGGATTCAGAGGATGCTACTCAGAACTCAGAAGTTCAGGTACACGGTAGTGTACAAGCGTGGATCTGAGATGTACCTGGCTGACACCCTCAGCAGAGCAGTCTGTGGAAAAGCGGAACAGCAAGTCACCCACAAGGAAGCCGTTTTCCTCACAGACCTGGAGAAAACAGACTCATTGCAAGATCTGGCTATCAGCCAAGAGAGACTGAACAGTCTGCAGCAAGCAACTCAGGAAGATGCAACCATGAAAATCCTGAAAGCTGTCATTCTACAAGGCTGGCCAGAGAAGAAACAACAACTTTCAATACAGTTACAAGAATACTTTCCTTTCAGAGAGGAACTGTCAGTCCACAACGGACTTGTCTTCAAAAGCCACAGAGTAATTGTACCTGAAAGCGAAAGAGCAGACATCCTTGAGAAACTTCATGCAAGCCACTCAGGAATTCAGAGCTGCATAAGAAGAGCACGTGAGGTAGTCTACTGGCCCAGGATGAACATGGACATTGAAGATTTTGTCAAAACATGCAGCGCCTGTAACACATACCAACGTGGTCAGCAGAAGGAACCACTTATCAGTACAGAGATCCCTGACCTGCCCTGGCAACACATCGCTTGTGACATCTTTGAACATAATGGCAATGAATACCTGGTCACGGTCGATCACTACTCTGATTTCTTTGAGATTGATCGGTTACAAACAAGAGAATCCAAAGAGGTCATCATCTGTCTGAAGAGACACTTGGCAAGACACGGAATACCAGAACGCCTGCCAACAGACTGTGGAACTCAATTACATCAAACCAGTTTGGAAAGTTCAGAAAAACATATGGGTTTGAACACGTAACAAGCTCACCACACTACCCTCAGTCCAATGGAAAAGCAGAGAGCGCGGTGAAGGCTGCA
>CM060311.1:72327993-72340493 GCA_030674185.1 Monoplex corrugatus | reverse complement strand
GTGTATGTGTGTATTGGGGAGAGAGGATGACGTGGTCTGTGTTGTGTGTGTGTGTGTGTGTGTGTGTGTGTGTGTGTGTGTGTGTTAATAGTTAGTAGAATAAACACGTGGTATGCATGCATTGGATTATGTAAGTGTGCATTGGGGAGAGACTATGACGTGGTCTGTGTGTGTGTGTGTCTGTGTGTCTGTGTGTGTGTATCTGTGTTGTCTGTGTGTGTCTCTGTGTGTGTGTGTGTTGTGTGCGTGAAAACAACAACATCAAGACTTCCAGTAATGTTTCATTGAACTGTACAAAAAAAAAATGGTATCGGCATTAATCTTTCGGATGAAACGATAAACCGACGTGCAATGTACAGCTCACACTTACAGCACGTTAAAGATCCCATATCAACGAACAAGTTGTCCGTGACAAAATTCTGTTACTCAAAATCCACCTCATAGATAAAAAGAAATACATGCATACAGAGCAAAACCTTGTGAATATACTAGAAATAGAAAGCAAAGGAAAGGGGCTGGAACTAAACAGCAGGAAGACTGAAGTCATGGTGCTCAGTAAAAGACATGAAATCCCCTCATGCAAAATAACAGCAAATGGCACAATCTTGACACAGGTTGATAAACTCAAATACCTGGGAACGATCATTTCATCAGACGGCAGATGCACATCAGAAATAGCCGGCAGAATCGGCCAAGCCAAAACAGCATTCAAGAAGATGACAAGCATTCTTACCAACAAACGCCTGTCAATTAACATCAGGAAGAGAGTTCTTGAATGTTATATAGAACCAATACTGTTGTACGGATGCGAGGCGTGGACAGTCAACAAGCAAAGCCAGAACAAGATTGAGGCAGCCGAGATGTGGTTTCTGAGAAGAATGTTGAGAGTTCCATGGACAGCAAAGAAAACAAACGAGACAGTCTTGATGGAAGCAGACACAAGTAGATCACTCATAAGGAAGATTAGGAAAAGACAAGCAACATTTATAGGCCATTTTATGAGGAAGGGGGATTTGGAGCACCTGGTCACAAGGGGAAAGCTGGAGGGAAAGAGAGCACCAGGTAGACCCAGGGAGAAAATGCTGGACGGACTTGCAGAGGGCTGTGGACGAGGAGGGTGGGGGAGATGCTAGAGGCAACGAGAGATAGAGACAGATGGAAGTTCATGATCGCCAACGCCATGCGGCAGGGCAACTGATGATGATGATGCATACAGAAAAAAGTGTAAAAAAAATGGGTGTCGCTATACTGCGGCGACTGTCATCTCCTCGGGGAGAGCAGCCTGAATTTTACATGTGAAATCTATTGTGACCAAAACAAAAACAGAATGAGAGAAGGAAAGAAAGAAAAAATGACAGAAAGAAAGGAAAGAAGGAAGGAAGAAAGAGAGAAAGAAAGAAAGAAAAGGAAGGAAGAAAGCAAGAAAGAAAGAAAGGAAGAATGAAAAAAAGAAAGACAGAGAGAGAGAGAAAGAAAGAAAGAAGAAGGAAGAAAGAAAAAAAGAAAGAAAAGAAGGAAGGAAGGAAGAAAGACGGACAGAGAGAAAGAAAGAAAAAAAAGGAAGGAAGAAGAAGAAAGAAAGAAAGAAAGATAGAAAGAAAGAAAAGAAGGAAGGAAGCAAGACAGAAAGGAAAACAGAAAGAAAGACAGAAAAAGAAAGAACAAAGGAAGGGAGAAAGAAAGAAAGGAAGAAAGGAAGGAAGGAAGAAAGAAAGAAACAAAAGAAGGAAGAAAGACAGAAAGAAAGAGATAAAGAAGAAGAAGAGAAAGGACAGAGAAAGGAAAAAAGGAAGGAAGGAAGAAAGAGAGAAAGAAAGAAAGAGAGAAAGAAAGAAAGAAAGCGAGAGAGATAGAAAGAAAGAAAAGTATAATTTTTCTGTTTGGCAGTTTTAGTTTTTGTTTGTTTTTTGTTTGTTGTTGTTTTTGTTTTGTTGTTGTTGTTTGTTTGTTTGTTTGTTTGTTGTTTGTTTGTTTGTTTGTTTGTTGTTTTTTCTGCAAGGTTACTATTTTCCTGCCACAGACTGCGCTGTTTACACTTTGCCCTTCGTGGTCACTTTTGAAAACTGCTTACCAACCACTTTTTAAGATTTTCTATTAGGTAGGACCTTAGGGCCTGACCAGCTCATGGGTTTATGTGTAGGCTTAAGGCTTGTCCCATGACCATCTCTGACACATGTGGCGTCAGTATGTATGGAATTCATATTGAACGCAGAGATCTCATCTTGAGAATCGGAAACTGAAACTGAGACTTTTTTAAAGATTTTCTCGAGTTGAGGAACTGCTCACTAATCATTTGAAAATTTTGTCGAGTTGAGAATGTGCTAATCAACCACTATCTTATTCATCAGCAGAGAATAAAGTGGTTTGCTTATCTGGCCAGAATGCAACCCCATCAACTAGCTCAGCAAGAACACAACAAAAAGACGTGTGGATTTGAAGCGAGAGGTAGACCAAGGAAGACCTGTATTGACGGGGAAGGAGTTCCGACATAACACGGTCGTTCGTTATTTCTTTTAACGTCTATTCACATACGTGTTTTTAGACTGGGGGGGGGGGCGGGGAAGGGTGCGTATGGAACGAATGAATCTATGTAATCATGAAGGCATTGTATCAATTAAGGTAACAATTAAGGTACCATCAAACAAATTAACGAACAAAAGAAAAACAATCAAAACATTATATCAGTCAGGCTTCATCGGAGTTCTCGGGGCTGTGTGGGAGTTACAGGTATAAAACAACTGGGCTGAATCAAAGGAAACGACCTACAGGACTGTGCAGTAAACGCCTAGCAATGTGTAAATACAGAGTGAAATCAGTTTTAAGTTTGTAAATGACGCAGGGAAATAAGGTCGCATTCGCTGACAACACAAAAGGTGATCAACTGTTATAAAATCACCACAGATACATTTGATGGTTTTACTAAATTTAGTTCGAAGTGAATTGAGAGATAATCTGTAAGATAAAGTTATCTCTTGTCTTGTAAAACCCTAGTAATTTACCGAGAAGGGGCGAAGGTCACATTGCGCTTTTACTTTGTTTTCTAATATAGCATTCATGTCATGTTCAGAGAGTGGTAAATCAAGTTTAGTAGATAACACGGTCTACCTCCTTTCCGTACCTTCCAGTTCACTGCTAACCGTCAAAATGTCTCCCCACAACACTCAAAATTGTACAAACAGACAGATAACAGAAGAAAAAAAAGCAAGACAACATTGATAAAATGAATAAATAGATACATAAATAAGAGAATAAATAAAAATAAATAAATGAAAAATGAATAAATGAATATTATCAATGTATGATTAACTTACTAACTAAATTGATAAATAAATAGGTAAGTAAGTAATTAAAAAATAAATAAACAAACAAATAAATCAATCAATAAACAATGAATCAATAAATGACTGAAAAGAAAGGGAAGACAGAAAAACATCCTGATAGTCATAATCAATATCTAACTGCCAGAGATATGCTATCTAAGGCGAGTTTCATATAAAAAAAAATTCATGATAATGCAATTGTACAGAAGAAGTTAAGGTGTAAAAAAAAACAACAGAAAAGCAACAACAACAACAAGAACAAACAGAAAAAAAAAGCAGCGAAAAAGACAATACTCAATAAACTTAACCCCACCAACTGTGACTCTAGCATAGTTGAACAGAGAAGGGTCAGCTGGGTTGCAGGGGGTGACTTGTAGGGGGGTTAAGGTTAGGGTGGTAAGGGGTAGAATCAAAGCTCCATGAAGACGGACAAAACATTGAGAGACCCGATAATTCCACCAGCTTTTCACAACCCACACTTTCCTACTGTTAAGCCATAACGTTCAAAATGTACACCCACTCTCCAGACGTAAAACCACAGGAGACCTAACATTCCATGTCCACCATTGAGACATTAAACACCAAGCCCAAATGCTTTCTGTCAAGTGCCCGTATAATACGCTAAACCATTCAACTGTCACGCATCTTTTCCCTTCTATACTTTAGTGTCCATGGTCTGAAAAAAAATGGTGTCAGTTCGCATCTTATTTCCATATTTCCATGCGTACTGTACTGCAGAGAATACTTTCGAAAGTTGGAAATGACTAAGAAAAAGAAAATTCCAGGTGTGACTGTCAACGCGTTTCATTATTGTTTGACCATCTCCTTGTGTTATATTACTAAATGTATATTATGGCAAACATGAAGTCTGGAACAAAAAAAACAACAACACAAGAAACAAAAACCACACGAAAAAAAAATCTGAACACATATTTAATATTACATGTCTTGTCTAGTCTTGTCTGGTTATATCAAATATGCGTTCTGAATTTTTTTTCCGTGTGTGTTTTTTTTCTTCTTCTGGTTCCTGTTTGCTTGAAGGCAGGCAGTCACACTTGTTATGAAGTCTGGAATCTGGAGTTTTGAGTTTTGGAGTTTGCTCAAAAGGGATTCATCGCACTCAGATATTTCCACAATTATTATGTGACCCACCCAAATCTGCCAGCTTTATTTGGCACAATCCTTTTTTTTAAAGGATTATCGCATTCAGAGATACTACACCTGTGCTCACTATTTTTTTCTTTTTCTTTTCTTTCTTTTTTTTTTTTTTGGTCTGATTTTTTACGCCACCTCAATGGCCACAGAGGCCGGCAAAGTTGTTTTTCTTTCTTCTTTTTTTTTTAACAATGCGATGATGATGATGATGATGATGATGATGATGATGATGATGATGATGATGATGATGATGATATGATGCTATGGAGTTCCATCTAGGATTGAGACTGCGTGACAGGGCTGTACTCTTAGCTTACTATCATAATATATCCTGGCGTCAACCAGGCCCGAGAGATACAGACACTTGCGATGCTGGTCAGAAGATTTGAACAACACCCTCAATGACGCATCCGTGAAGTGGATGAGATTCGACTGTGTGTGGTCCCCCAGTCTTTCCAGTGAGCCCATAGCACGCCCAACTCTGGATAGGAGCCGGTTAGATCCGAAAAATCCCACAAGGATTTTTGAAAGGACTGATGGGGATTCGAACCACAACCTTCCAGTCGGTAGTCTGTTGCGTTAACCACAACACCACGGCGACTGGTCTATTTAGCACAATCCTTGACCCTGTTTGGAGTTTGGAGTTTGTTCAAGAGGGATTCACCTCATTCGGACAATTCCATATGTGCTCCACCCAAATCTACCAAGAATTATCTGGCAGACTCCCAAAACCTGCGCAAAACCCTATGCCCTGGCAAGAATGATGGAAACACGAAGATGGGCAGCGAACAGGACAGTTCTTAATGTTGAAGGCTGCGGTTGAACTCGAGATATCAGACCTTGATCCCACGGCTCTATCACAAGAATCAACCAGCCCTTGACCCAGTGCTGAGCCCTCTTCGCTGACAATGTCTTAGAATGGAGACAGGAACAAGGAACTATGGAGGTAATACCGATATCCACAGAATGATAGGGAGCATTGAGATTGCCAACAAACAAGTCATATGGAGGCTATACCGACATCCACAGAATGATAGGGAGCATTGAGATTGCCAACAAACAAGTCATATGGAGGCTATACTGACATCCACAGAATGATAGGGAGCATTGACATTGCCAACAAACAAGTCATATGGAGGCTATACTGACATCCACAGAATGATAGGGAGCATTGACATTGCCAACAAACAAGTCATATGGAGGGTATACCGACATCCACAGAATGATAGGGAGCATTGAGATTGCCAACAAACAAGTCATATGGAGGCTATACCGACATCCACAGAATGATAGGGAGCATTGAGATTGCCAACAAACAAGTCATATGGAGGCTATATCGACATCCACAGAATGATAGGGAGCATTGACATTGCCAACAAACAAGTCATATGGAGGCTATATCGACATCCACAGAATGATAGGGAGCATTGAGATTGCCAACAAACAAGTCATATGGAGGCTATATCGATATCCACAGAATGATAGGGAGCATTGACATTGCCAACAAACAAGTCATATGGAGGCTATACCGACATCCACAGAATGATAGGGAGCATTGAGATTGCCAACAAACAAGTCATATGGAGGCTATACTGACATCCACAGAATGATAGGGAGCATTGAGATTGCCAACAAACAAGTCATATGGAGGCTATACTGACATCCACAGAATGATAGGGAGCATTGACATTGCCAACAAACAAGTCATATGGAGGCTATACCGACATCCACAGAATGATAGGGAGCATTGAGATTGCCAACAAACAAGTCATATGGAGGCTATATCGACATCCACAGAATGATAGGGAGCATTGAGATTGCCAACAAACAAGTCATATGGAGCTATATCGACATCCACAGAATGATAGGGAGCATTGACATTGCCAACAAACAAGTCATATGGAGGGTATACCGACATCCACAGAATGATAGGGAGCATTGAGATTGCCAACAAACAAGTCATATGGAGGCTATATCGACATCCACAGAATGATAGGGAGCATTGACATTGCCAACAAACAAGTCATATGGAGGCTATATCGACATCCACAGAATGATAGGAGCATTGAGATTGCCAACAAACAAGTCATATGGAGGCTATACCGACATCCACAGATGATGGAGCATGACATTGCCATAATGTCATGATGGATGCTATACCGATTCCACAAGGATAGGGAGCATTGACAGTTGCTAACAAACAAGTCATATGAGGCTTATACTACATCAATAATCTAGGAGCATTGAGATTGCAACAACATCATATGGGGCTATACTGACATCCACAGAATGATAGGGAGATTGACATGCAACACAACAGTCATATGAGGCTATCTGCATCCACAGATGATAGGAGCATTGAGATTGCCACAAACAAGTCTTCAGTGAGGCTATAGCTGACATCCACAATGATAGGAGCTTGACATTGCCAACAAACAAGTCAAGGAGTATATTCGAACATCCACAGAATGATGGGAGATTGAAGCCAACAACAAGTCAGTGGGGTAACCGCTCCCAAATGATAGGGCATTGACATGCCACAACACAGGCTACTGGGCTATTTACGACAATCCACAGCAATGATGGAGCATTGAGATTGCCACAAACAAGTCATATGAGGCTATACGACATCCACAGATATAGGGACATTGAGATTGCCACCCAAACACAAGTCATATGAGGCTATACTGACTCCAAAATGAAAGGAGCATTCATTGCCCAACAAGTAATGAGGCAATCGACATCCACGAAGATAGGGCATTGACTGCAACAACAAGTCATTGAGCTATACGACATCACAGAATGATAGGACATTGACGTTGCAACAAACAGTCATATGGAGGCTATATCGAATCCACAGAACTGATAGGAGCATAGAATTGCCAACAACAAGTCAATGAGGCTATACCGATATCCACAGATGATAGGGAGCATGAGATGCCACACATCATGGAGCTATATGTACTCCACAGAATGGAGACATGACATTGCAACAAAACTATGGAGGTATACCGACATCCACAGAATGATAGGGAGCATTGATTTGCCAACAAACAAGTCATATGGAGGCTATACCGACATCCACAGAATGATAGGGAGCATTGAATTGCCAACAAACAAGTCATATGGAGGCTATATCGACATCCACAGAATGATAGGGAGCATTGACATTGCCAACAAACAAGTCATATGGAGGCTATACCGACATCCACAGAATGATAGGGAGCATTGACATTGCCACAAACAAGTCATATGGAGGCTATACTGACATCCACAGAATGATAGGGAGCATTGACATTGCCAACAAACAAGTCATATGGAGGCTATATCGACATCCACAGAATGATAGGGAGCATTGACATTGCCAACAAACAAGTCATATGGAGGCTATACTGACATCCACAGAATGATAGGGAGCATTGACATTGCCAGCAAACAAGTCATATGGAGGCTATACCGACATCCACAGAATGATAGGGAGCATTGAGATTGCCAACAAACAAGTCATATGGAGGCTATACCGACATCCACAGAATGATAGGGAGCATTGAGATTGCCAACAAACAGTCATATGGAGGCTATACGACATCCACAGAATGATAGGGAGCATTGAGATTGCCAACAAACAAGCCAGCTTTCATGACCTGGGATAAGAACTCACTCGCTACTTATTTAAACTCGAGACATGAGATTTTCGAGTTCGCAGCTCCATCCAAAGAGAGGTGGGGTTTTCACCCTTTTCACCCTTCTTGTGGGAAGCTGGCAGATAGGGTGAGGGACTCAAAGATTTAAGGTTTTTGCTCTGCTAGCATGGTTGACGATGCAGATTGCTGGTGGACAGGCTGTAGGAGTCAAAAGGTTAATATACTAACTCAAGTTGCTAAATTAACCCTTTGACTCCCGCACCCTGTCCGCCTGCATTCTGCATTGTCAACCATGCTAACAAAGCAAAAACGTAACCCTTTGTCTCCCTCACCCTATCCACCAGCTTCCTGCAGAAAGTTGGTGGATAGGGTGAGGGAGCCAATCAAAGGGTTAAGCTTTTGCAGTTGGTGGATAAGGTGCGGCGGTCAAAGGGTTAAGCGTTGGATTCAAACTATGGGGTGTGCTCCATTTAAAACTGGCATTCTAACAGACTATCTCAACAGAACTGTCGTTGTGATATTTTCGGTATAGCATTAGCTACGACCCTCCCCCTCCCAGTCCACATCCCGGGATGATTATCCCTGTCGGCCTTATCGCACGAGGTGGACGCGGATTTAAAACTTAACCAAATCAATCAATGCATCTATCCATAGAGCCAGCCAGCCCGCGAGATCTACAATGAAATAAATGTTGTTTATAGTCACTAAAGAAAATAAGCAAACAAACAAACAAGCAAAGAAACAAACGACAAAGAAACAAGAAAAAAGAAAGAAGTAACAAACAAACAAACAAGCAAGCAAACAAACAAACAAACAAACATCAAAAGAAAAGTCCGATAACTAAATAAACTCTTTCTGTAATGTTGATTAACTGGGTTTACTTATGGGGTTTAATGCTTTTTAAAAAAAAAAAGTAAATCCCCCATTGTTTTCACATTCGAAGTATTGAACTGATATCAAAGTCACGGTCGTGCAATTTTGACATGATGAAAAAATAAGTGAGTTAGGAAAAAAGATGAAGGAAGTCCCATCATTTGCTACAGCAGAGTTTTAACAGAGCATCAAATACGGTCTTACCAAATCCACAAAAAAAAAAACGACAAGCGCCATGGCAAGTTGGTCAGGATGCCAGATCCTAGTCCATGCTGGCACTATTTCCACCGTCTTCTTGGCAGTCTGGGAGTCGTTACGATATTGACTATAGGTCACTTTTGTCCATGTGTATCAATGGTTCATGACATGACCCACGGCACGGGGAACGAGTCTGTAAAAACAGATGTGATTATAAAATGGTGATAATCACCTCCATAATATAGTTTGGAAGTTGAGGTTCGGAATTTGTTCAAAAGGGATTCATGCACAAAAAAAAAAAAAAACAACCTTACGCGCTGGCAAGGTCCAGAAATGGGGAGAGGGGTAGAGGGGATTAAAAGGATCTGTCAAACAGTAAGCTGACACCACCAGAATGATGGAAACATTAAATGAGCAGCGAACGGGCCAGATTCTAATGTTGCGGGCGGAAATTGAACTCGAGATATCAGATCTGTAGTCCACGGCCCCATCAAAAGAACCAACCATCCCATAATAAATATGTGTGGAGGGGAAACTAGTTCTGCCCCCCCCACCCCCCTACCCCCCTGTTGGTGATGGTCATTAGACAGATACATATCAACCAGCATCTGCTTCTAGAAGTGAGTGCATAAGAGATATACGAGCACACGCGCCCACATGCATGTATGCAAACATGCACGCATCTTCTCGTTCACACACTCTGTCGCGTGCTCACATTTGCACTCACACGCCATACGTGTTTTTAAATCAGGTTGAAGTTTTCAAAACCTGCTGAATACTTTGTAGTGATAGTAACGTGACCAGGGAAAACCACTAAAATGATATGTTGTTTTCATTTTTATCGTTCATTCATTTCTTTATTCAATCATTTGGTTGTTCATTTATTTGCTCTGGCACACATATATCAACGCGCCCACGCACAAACACAGGCACACACAATCACACACACATACTCACACACACACACACACATGCACTCTCTCTCTCTCACACACACACACACACACACCCCACACACACACCACACACACACAATTTATCCTCTCTCTCATTCACTCACTCACACAAACATACACACACACACACACACACACACACACACACACACACACACACACACACACACACACACACACACACATACGCTAGTGAGAAATCGCATAAAGGCTATGACAGTACAAAATTAGTCAGTCTTACAGAAAACGGTCGTTGAATTGAACTGACCTGCAATCTTAAAGCATATGAAAGAGGAGACATAGCCTTGCTGAGCGAAATTGAGACAATCAACGAGGAAAGTGAACACATAAATATACACATAAACAAATATATCCACAGACGTAGGAACAATCGAAAATCAAACATCTTTAATGATCCTAACACCAGTTTTTGTAGCCAAAGACAAGTAGAGCTATCGGGTACGCATTCCACATATTACGAAAATACGACCGACTCAACGAATTAAAAAAAAACATTCTGTCAATCTACTTTTCATACAAAATTTACCACAGAAAATTCCCCCGGGGGAATGCCGGGGGCTCTTTAAGTGTAAATAGTATCCCCAGCTTCTGGCAAAATTAAGGTAGAAATATCCTTTTATTTCTGTCTCTCTCTTTGTTTCTTTCTTCCTCTTTTGCTTTCTGTCATTTCTTCCTATCATTTTCTCCCTTGCTGGTCCATTCATTTGTATGTCTTCGATAAAATCTTACGTCTTTTCTCTTATGATTGATAATTAGATACATGTATTAAGTACATTGTACATTTTTGGCTGTAGGGAAATGAGATATACGGAAGCAATTTTAGGTAATGTAGGCCCGTTTTTATGTATGTTTTAGTGTCCTTATTTATCTTTGAAGGTATATTCAAGTATGTTTTTTAAATCCCTTGTGCGATATACTGGATGGACTGGTCAACGCCAGGGGCATCTCGTTAGATTATTTGTGCGCGAATGCATTGATATGTGTACTTAATTTTCTTTTCCTTTTTTCCTGTTGAAATATTGTATGTTTTGAAACGGTTATATCTCTGATATGACTTTACGCAGTCGGCTGGGCTTTAAACAACAATAACAGTAGCAGTAACAGTAACAACAGAAAATCCAGATTTTGTACTTCTCAAGCTCACAGTGTCCTTGAAAAAATATCAGATACAAAAAAAATTTGACACGAAGCAAGGACAATGGTAGACTGACACAACAGGGAATACAGAATTGAAAACACTGTCAGAAATTCCCGAGAAAGCATTGTTCATACATCTTCACTCCAAATGGCCTGATTTTAGGCACTGGTTTTGGTCCAGGTCACCTCGACCTTGAAGCCATGACTTCCATACTTACACTTTCTCGATTCCTCGGCGGTCTATACATTTGACCCGAATTTGATAAAGAACCATCCAAAAACAACTGAAAAAAAAAAGTTGGAAACATACGTTTATCACAGACTCACACACACACACACACACACACACACACACACACACACACACACACACACACACACACACACACAACACAAAACATACATACATACACACACACACACATACACACACTACACACACACAGTACACACACACACGTACACACACATACACATACACACACACATACACCACATACCATACACACACATACACACACTCACACACACACACACACACACACACAGAAAGAGAGAGAGAGAGAAAGTGAGAGAGAGAGGAGGAGAGCGAGAGACAGACAGACAGACAGAGAGAGACAGAGAGAGGAAAGACATAGACACACACACACACCTCTCTTTCTCCGGATCGATATCAAACAATCTGTTTAATTCTTTTAAGGGGACGGGAAAGGTGAGGGCAAACTGAAAAACACAGGCTCTAAAAAAGCTTCAAACGTACAAATAAAGACGATACGCTTGTCTGAATAGGAGACGCACGAATCCTCGGCAATTGTTTTCCATACAGATAATATGAATAATGAGAATTCTAACGAAAACCCCTGCTGCTTAACGGCGGCCCTATCTTTTTATGAGGCGTATTTCAAACCCAGGGTCCCATCCCTTCGCCCTCGATGTCCCGTGTTTTATCGCGTGACTCCCATCAGGGGACCTAACTGCTACGATCGGAAGCGTGTTCGAGGGAGACCATTCTGTGTCCGGCATTCCTACAACGGTCGAGATCTCCCCGAAGCCCCGGAGTGGCAAAAATCGTGTCTTAACTGTTGGAAAATAAAAAGGGGGAGAGGTGGGGGGGGGGGGGAAGAGCCGGGATTAGGTGGACTGTGAAATTTATAAAATGTGCTTTGAAGTATTGGTTGTTTTAAAAAGTTATAGTA
>CM060311.1:72292993-72322993 GCA_030674185.1 Monoplex corrugatus | reverse complement strand
CAAGGGAAGGATGCCGGCTGTTTTATATACTTCTTGTGTTTTTGTATACACTGGTACCCCAAGGTGTGCGTGTGTGTAAGTGTGTGTAAGCATTTTTTGGAACTTCGGACAATATTTAAGATTTTGTGTTCAATGTCGTAGCAATCCACTAATGTCCTCAATGCACGTCAAGTTTTATTTCAACTTAAAAATCTAGAAGGTCGCAGTGACTTTGTGAATTTCAAAATCTGGCTACGGGAGTAAACCCTGACAGAAAAATCACCCCCACTGCTTTGTGGGTAGTCGTGGGAACGACAAAGGCTAGCGGAGAGTCTGCACAAAAACCGATGGAAGGCAACGGAAAATCACCACCGTATTTTCCCACCTATCATCATCATCATCATCATCATCAGGTGCCCTGCCGCATGGCGTTGGCGATCATGGACTTCCAACCATCTCTATCTCTCGTTGCCCCCGGCATCTCCCCCACCCTCCTCATCCCCAGCCACTCTGCAAGCCCGTCCAGCATTCTCTCCCTGGGTCTACCTGGTGCTCTCTTTCCCTCCAGCTTTCCCGTTGTGACCAGGTGCTCCAAATCCCCCTTCCTCATAAAATGGCCTCTAAATGTTGCTTGTCTTTTCCTAATCTTCCTTATGAGTGATCTACTTGTGTCCCACCTATCATGGTCAGCCGAAACAGTGACAAAGGATAGATTCGATTGGAGGGCCATGATCGCCAACGTCATGCGGTAGAGCACATGATGATGATGACGACTGATTGCAATAAAGGAGAGATTCTTAGAATGGCCTGACCATGTTGCGATATTTACAGCAAGGAGACACAGATTTAATAAACTTTAACTGAACCTGTTTTCTGTTGTTGTGACGTTGTAATTGTTTTGTGTGTGTGCGCGCACGCGCGCGCGCGCGCGTGTGTGTGTGTATGCGTGTGTGTGTGTGTGTGTGCGTGCACGCGCGTGAGTGTGTACGTGTGTGTATGTGTATGTATGTATGTATGTATGCATGCATACATGTATGTATGTATGTATGTATGTATGCATGTATGTATGTGTTTGTATGTGTGTGTTCGTTCGTTGCTTGATTTAACGTCTTTTCACTATAAGTGATATTAGACGGGGAAAAATGGCATGGAGGATGAAATAAGGGGGGGGCGGGGGGTGTGGAGGGGAGGAACAGAGTAAGGGACGTTAAAAAAAAAATTAAGCGGCAAGGAAGCGGCAAGGTCTTAAGAAAAAGGATATGGATGAACAGAGAAATGAAACTAGAACAACGCTAACATCAATAATGTAAAAGAAAAATCGTCATAAAAACAAAACAAAACAAAAATAATCATAATTATAATAATAATCCTAAAGTAACGCATTAACAGGACTGTGAACCAATGATTCTGAAATTTTAACTAACAAAACTTGATCCGATACTACTTCTTTAAAATGCGTTTCAAGATAGTTTCCTTGTGTAAACGTCTTTGGTAAAAAGGAACGAAGCTTTCTGCAGTAAAACAAACAGTGATACAATGTGAATTGTTCGCCACAAATACATAAAACGTTGTTACAATATTTTGTTTTCAAAGCGTTCAGTTGAATGCGAAAATATGTCATAACAATTAATCTCAAATGATATAACGAGGAATACTGCAAATTTTTACAGATATTTTGAACTGAAAGTTTGATTCTTTTTTGAGACACAAATTTTTCATTTAAATGTTCATGAAATCGAATCCATGATGCTAATTCTAGCGAGTTGTAAGCTTCTTTTACCGAGGTGTTAACATGTAATTCTATGGAATTTTCAGAATGGAGGGCACCGGATTTAGCTGCTCTGTCAACTACGTTGTTGCCATGAAGACCAACATGAGAAGGCACCCAGCATAAATTGATTTCCGAACCATTTATCTTTAAACAATGTATTAGATGATTTGCCTCAATAATTAAGTCAGGTCTTGTGTCTGTATCAAAAGACTGTAAGGCATATAATACAGATTTTGAATCAACAAACAGAACTACTTTGAATGACACAGGCCGAAGGCTTATTAAATAATGCAACGCTTGAACAACAGCGACCAATTCTGCTGTATATATAGATACATTTGCCCCAATGAAAAAAGACTTTTTAATGTTAAATTTTGGAACATAAAAGACTGCTCCAGCGCTCTGGTTTGCTAAGACTGACCCATCGGTAAAAATGTGGAGGTGGGTACGGTACTTTTCATCGATGTGTTCACAAGCTGTGGATAGCGTAATGTTGACATTATCATCTTTTTTAACTTTTGCATAATCAAGATCAAATGTGGCCTTTAGCATTTCCCATGTAGGGATAGGCGTTATCGTTGGTTTCTCGGCTATTTCATCCATTCTTATGTTGGACTGTTTGATCAGGCCAGATATGTAAGTTGCGGCTGTAATTTGTGATGAAATGTTTTTTGCTCGTTTTGGAAAGTCAGTATCAGACCTGATCTTAATTTCTTTGCTCACAAAATTATCCACTTGTGAAGTAGTTCTAATTGCAAACTTTGCTGTAGCTAACTCACGATGGTTGTTTAAAGGTAGAATTCCAGCAACTTTGTACGTTTCCAGAGTAGAAGCATGAGTTGGTACACCTAGTGCAATTTTAAGACTTTTGCAGTCCAAGCTCTGAATCTTTTTTAGTAAATATTTGAGTGCATTGAAGAAAACTTCTTGCGCGTAGGATAATTTAGACCTGACCAGCGCTGTTGACAGATGAATCAGTACATTTGTATCCATTCCCCAGGGTAATTTGCTTATTATCTTTAGAAAATTTAAGGTTTTTCGCGCTTTTGTTAAAATATAATCAAAATGGACATTCCAGCTTAATTTGGACGTGATGTAAACTCCCAGGAATTTTACGACCTGTTTGTAGTTTAACACTTCACCAAGCAATTTGAAAGTAGGCAAGTTATTTGAGTTACCACCAGGATCAAACAGCATCATGTTAGTTTTTTTTGCTGACAACGACAGCCCATTTTCTAACATATAGTTTCCAAGATTATCAAGATCAATTTGATACAACTTCCTGATGTAATTTCGCGTTCTCTGTGGAGTTGTCTTTTTTAAAGTGATATTCATCCAAGTGCATATATCATCAGCGTACTGTACTAAAACAACACGATTTGAAAGAGCTTTAGGAAGATCCTGTATAAGGATATTAAATAAAATAGGTGCTATCACTGAACCTTGTGGAATCCCCATGTCGAGGCATCGTGAAGAAGAATAACTAGCTCCCACTCTTGCCTGAATTGTTCTATTAGCTAAAAAAGATTTAATGTAATTGAACATATTGCCCGATAAACCAACAGATTTTAGCTTGAACAATAAACGTTTATGCCAAACTTGATCGTAAGCTTTTTTCACATCAAAGAAAGTAGCTAAAACACTTTTTCTGCGGGCAAACTGTTGTTTGATCTGAGTTGTAAGTTTAACTAGGTGCTCAACTGCGGATCTTCCTTTTCTAAAACCTGCCTGGTTTACCGGAATAACGTTATTTTTATCACAGTAGTGTAAAAGTCTGTTTAAGACCAATCTTTCCATTAGTTTGCTTGTGTGGGACGTTAAAGCAATAGGTCTGTAACTGTTTTTATAGGTTTTCGATTTTCCTGTTTTTAAGATTGGTATAACTATAGACTTTTGCCAAATTTGTGGCACAGTTCCGATCACCCAGCATTTCTGCAAAATTTTGTGTAGGAAAATAAGGTAGTTTTCAGGGAGATGTTTAATCATTTCAGTCGAAACTGCATCAACACCTACCGAACTCTTTTTGTTGTGTAGAGACAGTACTGTGTTTTTTAGCTCTTCTAAGGTGATTGGAGAATTAAACCAGAGATCATTCTGTGGTACTGGATCAGTGTAGATTGGGTTGTAATCTTCCATTTCTCTGTGATGTTTGCAGTCAGGAGATAAACCTTCAACTTTACTGTTTTTGGCGAACATATCCACAAAAGTTTCTGCTTTGTCCATGTCTGAAGGAAATGTGTTACATGTTTCAATCATTATCGGACACCTAGGTAAGTTGGTTCCATCCTTCATTTGTTTCATTTTCGTCCAGACTTTATGGAAATCTTTGAAATCTGAAATTTCTTTTGTGCAGAATGATGCCCAATAATCTTTCTTTGCTTCAGCAATGATTTTGTTACATTGGATGTTAGCTTTTTTCATTTCGACATGATCCTCAGGTTTCCGGCTTTTGATGTAGATTTTGAATTTCTCCCTTTTATATTGAACTGCTTTCTCACATGCCTCTGTCCACCAAACATTACCCAATCGATTATTTGATCTAGAAGATTTGAGTTTCGGAATCGATAGGTCTGCAGCGGCTAAAATTGACTATTGGAATTTAGAAAACATAATGTCTACATTTTCACTTTCATAATGTCTGTAATCTTGATTAGCTAGAGCAGTTCGAAATAAAGACCAGTCAGAACGTTTGTAATTATATTTTGGAATAATTTCAGGAGAGCTGTCTTTCATCCTGATGTTTTTGTCAGTTATGGTTATGATGATAGGTAGGTGATCAGTTCCCAAAGTGTCTCTGTGAGTTTCCCAGGTACAGGATGGTGCTAATTCTGGTGAGATTAGAGACAAATAGATGGCTGTCGCCCTGTGTTTGGAAACATCAGGGATCCTAGTGACACTACCATCATTTAGAAGGTAAAGCGAACTATCAACGATATTTTCTACCAAACGATTGCTCGTAACAGTAGAACAGTTCTTTTCCCAAAATGGGGAGTGGGAATTAAAATCTCCACCTATTAGCCATTTACCACGCTGCTGATCTTGGATAGTGCACAGCCATTCTGTGTTGTGGTCATTTGGACCTGTTGGTAGGTAGACTGACAAAACGTTAATGTTTAAAGAATTGCTTAATTGGACAGTGGCAGCACAAGCATGCAAATCTTCGCTTGATTTCAAAACTGGGGAAGTAAATAAGCAGTATTGTAACTCTTTGAGTATATATATCGCGGTGGATACCTTCTTCCCGTGATTCCCACATTCATAGACTGGAGGATAATAATAATTGGGGAAATTGGGAAGCTTGGTAGTGACAGCATTCATCGACTGTAGAATCAAAATTTCACACCTATTTGATGCTAGGAAATGCTCCAAGTAAGCCGAATTGGTGGAAAGGAATCTACAATTCCATTGCAAAAACTTGACTTGGGATTGTTGTCGCATTGCTGATATTGGTTAATCTCCAACTTTCTATTAACTGTTATTTATGGTCGATAATAATGAATACTTTGATTTTCTGTGTCCAGGAGAACTGGACAGAAAGAAAATTACGTAATTACTTAGGCTACAAAGTAAAGAAAACAAAATTGTAGCAAAATCAATAAAAAGAAAATTACATAGTCCAACGTACGAATAACTTATAAAGGTGATAATAGATTACAAGGGATAACAAATAACCAAAAATCAAAATAATGGCATTCACATCTTCAAATGTACAGAGTGTATAGTCTGACCAAGTCTTGATAGTCGGACTAAAACCTAGTTATTGTTTATTTTCAGCAGAAGAAATGTCAGAGATGACGAGGAAAAAGTCCTGTGACATGAACATTAAGTATTGTATATGTAATACTGTTATTTCAAAACATATTATACGGCCACCATGGTGTGTAGTTGTCAAAAGGGTGGTACTGTCCTCTGGAGAATCTGGAAGGGTGTAGCTGTGATGGTCTTGATCTTGATGTTCTCTTTGGAGTCTCCCAAAATAGGTCTCGAATGTGTCTTCCAAGATTTCCTGCAATGATGCTACTTCCTCTGGTGGTGGGGTGAATGTCGTCTTTTAGAAATTGTTGAGTGGTACGAAGGTTCTCATGTGATACAAAAGAAATAGTTTTCATATCAACAAGTTCAGCAGATAGGAACGCGTTGAACAGATTTCGTTGAACCTCCATTCGGGCCTGCCGTACAGGGGCAACCTTACTAACGACTAGTTTAGATTTTGGATGTTCTTGTGCTATTTGTTTTATGCCTGAAGCGAGATGTTTAGTTGTTGCAGGGAGATCTTTGCTGTTCAATTCATGCACACCACAGTGAAAAACAATACAGTCTGCTGAATCATCAAAATTGGAAAAGGCCATATCTAATGAGCTTTTAATGTTATGAGGGTCGTTCACAGGGCACGAGTCTCCTTCAAAACCGTAAGATCGTCCCAGTCTTCTTGAGTTGACACCCTTCAACACAGAGTCGTGGACAGTGAGAACGTACGGAAGATCGTGGGTCTTTTTATGTTGTTTTGAAATATTTTCAGAACGGGATGGTGGAGGCCTATGTTTGGGAAGCGAAATGACGTCTTTAGTTGGTATGACGTCATGACGTTGTTCTTTCTTGTTTTTTATTTTATTTTCAGGCACTTTTGTTGCTTGCTGTTTAGTTTTGCTGCTGGGTTTTGGTGCCTTGAGGTTTCGGGTCTGTTTGTCGTCCTGCTTGCTTGTGTGGTTTTGTTTCAGTGCCTCAACGTAGGTGGGATGTGTGTCATGTAGATCCGTCTGTGTGTGACAGTTACGGGTTGTCATGGTGATGTTCTTTTTTTGCTGGTTAGTGAGTAGAGTAAGGACCGTCTTTTCCAGAGAATGACTAGGTCCCGCAGAGCCAGTATGATGTTTTTTAGTTCTGCCGTACTCACGCAGTCCGCCGAGCTGGGAAGAGGCGCTGTGCAGATTGTCCCACTCTGCGTGTCAGTGGGAGTCGTGGTTGGTGCACCAGATGTAGCGTTAGGCCTAGCCGTCAGACTCGGCGACTGTCGATTTCGGGTCCTTTTTCAGTCTCTGCTCCCGCGGCACTGGACGATATTTCTCTCCATCAGCCTTGCCCTCTGATGCGTCTTCTTGTTTCTTTTGGGCAAGGCGGCCTCTTCTCGTTCTTGTCATATTGGGCCTTTTACACGTTTTTCTCCGACAGCTGAAAATTTGTTAGTTAGGTGTCTCCGCCATCTTGAATTTGTGTGTGTATGTGTGTGTGTGTGTCAGTGTGTGTGTGTGTGTGTCGCGCGTAAAATGTGTGTGTGTGTGCGTGTGTGTGTGTGTGTGTGTTGTGTGTGTGTGTGTGATGTTGTGTGTGTGGTGTGTGTGTGTGAAGTATGTGTGTGTGTGTGTAGTGAGTGTGGTTGTGTGGTGTGCTGTGTGTGTGTGTGTGTGTGAGAGAGAGAGAGAGAGAGTGATAGACAGACAGACAGACCAAATCGATATAGTGAAGCGAGAGAGACAGACAGACAGAATAAACAGAGATACAGAGAGAAGAGACAGACAGACAGGCAGACAGACAGACAGAGACACGAGAGACAGACAGACAGGCAGACAGACAGAGAGAGAGACAGAGGCAGAGAGAGAGACACACACAGAGACAGAAACAGAGAGAGACAGACGACAGACAGAGACACAGACATACAGAGATACAGAGAGAGACAGAAAACAGAGAACAGAAGAGACACAGAGACTCAGAGATACAGAGACAGAGAGAGAGATAGAGAGAGAGAGACAGACAGAGAGAGAGAGAGAGGAACAGACAGACAGACAGAGCAAACAGTGTAGAGCGTGCACCAGTACTCCCCCTCCGAGACTGTCCCATCTAATCTCCGTCTTACGCGACCATCAACGTGCACTTCTCTTCCATAATCATGAAGCCAGACCTTGGGACCCAAAATACATTACCGGCTTTGTCTGCCCAGCCGGTGAATTGCCTGAATTTCCAGCAGATTCTGTCAAAGCGAAGCTTCCGGTATCAGCCGGATATCCGGATATCCGGGCTGTTCCTCGTGAACTGTCGGTGTCCGAGGTTTGGGGAAACAGTTTAATAATTATGGTCGTTTGCTCTAACTGTATGTCTTTCTTTATTCATTCTTTCTCTTTTTTTTTACCCCTCACTTCCTGTACTTTTCTGTTTCTCTGTCTGTCTATGTCTTCTCAGTCTGTCTCTTTCTATCTCTCTCTGTCATGTCTCTGTCTGTCTCTGTCTGTCTGTCTGTCTTCTCTCTCTCTCTCTCGCTCTCTCGCTCTCTCTCTCTCTCACTCTGTGTGTGTGTGTGTGTGTGTGGTGTCACTGTCTCTCTGTCTGTCTGTCTGTCTGTCTGTCTCTGTCTCTCCATGTCTATGTCTCTCTCTGTCTCTCTCTGTCTCTCTCTCTCTCTCTCTCTCTCTCTCTCTCTCTCTCTCTCTCCCTCCTACCATCTATATTTGTATGTGATGTGATGTGATGTGATGTGTGTGTGTGTGTGTGTGTGTGCGCGCGCGGCGTGTGGTGCGTATGTGTGTGTGTTTGTGTGTGTGTGTGTGTGTGTGAGAGAGAGAGAGAGAGAGACTGATAGACAGACAGACAGACCAAATCGATATAGTGAAGCAAGAGAGAGAGACAGACAGACAGACAGACATAGACACAGAGATACAGAGAGAGAATCAGACAGACAGGCAGACAGACAGACAGAGACACAGAGAGAGAGACAGAGACAGACAGACACAGAGACACAGAGACACAGAGATACAGAGACAGAGAGAGAGAGAGACAGACAGACACAGAAAGAGGAACAGACAGACAGACAGACCAAACAGTGTAGAGCGTGCACCAGTACTCCCCCTCCGAGACTGTCCCATCTAATCTCCGTCTTACGCGACCATCAACGTGCTCTTCTCTTCCATAATCATGAAGCCAGACCTTGGGACCCAAAATACATTACCGGCTTTGTCTGCCCAGCCGGTGAATTGCCTGAATTTCCAGCAGATTCTGTCAAAGCGAAGCTTCCGGTATCAGCCGGATATCCGGATATCCGGGCTGTTCCTCGTGAACTGTCGGTGTCCGAAGTTTGGGGAAACAGTTTAATAACTATGGTCGTTTGCTCTAACTGTATGTCTTTCTTTATTCATTCTTTCTCTTTTTTTTTACCCCTCACTTCCTGTACTTTTCTGTTTCTCTGTCTGTCTATGTCTTCTCAGTCTGTCTCTTTCTATCTCTCTCTGTCATGTCTGTCTGTCTGTCTCTCTCTCTCTCTCTCTCTCTCTCTCTCTCTCTCTCTCACTCTGTGTGTGTGTGTGTGTGTCGCTGTCTCTCTGTCTGTCTGTCTGTCTGTCTCTCTCTGTCTCTCCATGTCTATGTCTCTCTCTGTCTCTGTCTCTGTCTGTCTGTCTGTCTCTCTCTCTCTCTCTCTCTCTCTCTCTCTCTCTCTCTCCCTCCTACCATCTATATTTGTATGTGATGTGATGTGATGTGTGTGTGTGTGTGTGTGTGTGCGAGCGCGTGCGTGCGTATGTGTGTGTGTGTGTGTGTGTGTGTGTGTGTGTGTGTGTGTGTGTGTGTGTGTGAGAGAGAGAGAGAGAGAGAGAGAGACTGATAGACAGACAGACAGACCAAATCGATATAGTGAAGCAAGAGAGAGAGACAGACAGACAGACATAGACACAGAGATACAGAGAGAGAATCAGACAGACAGGCAGACAGACAGAGACACAGAGACAGAGAGAGAGAGAGAGACAGACAGACAGACAGAGACACAGACATACAGAGATACAGAGAGAGACAGACACAGAGACACAGAGATACAGAGACTCAGAGACACAGAGACACAGAAATACAGAGACAGAGAGAGATAGAGAGAGACAGACAGAGAGAGAGAGAGGAGAGAGAGGAACAGACAGACAGACAGACCAAACAGAGTAGAGCGTGCACCAGTACTCCCCCTCCGAGACTGTCCCATCTAATCTCCGTCTTACGCGACCATCAACGTGCACTTCTCTTCCATAATCATGAAGCCAGACCTTGGGACCCAAAATACATTACCGGCTTTGTCTGCCCAGCCGGTGAATTGCCTGAATTTCCAGCAGATTCTGTCAAAGCGAAGCTTCCGGTATCAGCCGGATATCCGGGCTGTTCCTCGTGAACTGTCAGTGTCCGGAGTTTGGGGAAACAGTATAATAATTATGGTCGTTTGCTCTGTCTGTCTGTCTGTCTATCTGTCTCTGTCTATGTCTATGTCTATTTCCTTCTCTCTCTCTCTCTCTCTCTCTCTCTCTCTCTCTCCTTCCTCCCTCCTACCATCTATTTTGTATGTGATGTGATGTGATGTGATGTGATGTGATGTGATGTGATGTGATGTGATGTGTGTGTGTGTGTGTGTGTGTGTGTGTGTGTGTGTGTGTGTGTGTGTGTGTGTGTTTTCTATTTGTCTGTCTCTCTCTCTATCTATGTCTCTATCTATGTCTCTCTCTGTCTCTCTGTCTCCCTCTCTCTCCCTCCTACCATCTATATTTGTATTTGATGTGATGTGATGTGATGTGGTGTGTGTGTGTGTGTGTGTGTGTGTGTGTGTGTGTGTGTGTGTGTGTGTGTGTGAGTGTGTGTGTGTGTGTTTTGTGTGGTGTGGTTGTGTTTGTGTGTCTGTGTAAACACACACGCTTTCATTAAAGCAGATCATAAAAAATATAGTATGTATATATATATGTGTGTACATGCATATATGTTAGTGTGCGTGTGTGCGTGCATGTGTGTGTATGTCTGTATATGTATGTATATTTGTATTCAAGTATATGTGGATGAATGTATGAACGCGTATGCGTATGCGTATGTGTGTATGTGTTTGTGTGTGCATGTATGTGTATGTACAAGATTGTTACGGTCTGTGTTGTTGTTGCTGCTGTTCTTGCTGCTGCTGCTGCTGTTGTTGTTGTTTTTAATCTTTCTTTTGTCTTGTTTCCTTCTTCTTTCCATCCTTTCTTTCTATAGTTCTACTTTCTTTTTATCCTTCCTTATGTTTTCTTTCCTTTATCTTTTCAAGTTTTTCTCTTGTCCTCCTGTCTTTACTTCTTTTTGTTTTCTTCGTCTTTTCTTCCTTCTCTTCTCCTTTCCTTTGTCTATTCCTAGTTTAGTTTTCCTTCTGTATTCTTTCTTTTTGTTTATTTTTTTTTTCATTCGTTCGTCAGGTATATTATCATCCAATCATTCTGAATTCGTTTTGGTCTTCCTTCTTTCTTTCCTCGTTCCTCATTCTTACTGCGTTCCTTCATTTCTTTCCTTATTTCATTCCTGTTTTGGTTTTTCGCTTCCCTCCTTCCATCCGGAATGGCCATCTCTTTTGGATATAGTCGTAGGCTCAAGGTTGCTCTTTATCATTCTGGTGGTGTCTGTGTTTCATGTATCCTATTCACGTCTTTCAAAACTTTACCAGCGTATAGGGTTTTTGCGCAGTCCTGAGATCTGCCAGATAATTTGTTGGCAGATTTGGCTGCAGCGCATATGGAATTATCTGAGTGCGATCAATCCATATTGAATATATTCCAGGAATTTCCAACACTTTGTCTTTCCTTCAGTCCTTCCTTCCTTCCTCCTTCTTTCCTTCTCTTCTTTCTTTCTTCCTTTTTTCCTTTCTTCCTTCCTTTCCTTCTTCCTTTCTTTCTTCTTTTCCTTCTTTCTTCCTTCCTTTCTTCCTTCCCTCCTTCCTTTCCTCCTCCCTTCGTTTCTTGGTAGAAAGAAACTCTAGGGAGAGCTAGACAACAGAAGGTCTTCAGAGAAGTAACCCCCTTTAGACAAGTGTTTCTGCCCTGAATTCCTTACACTCTCTGGGGGCCACATCCAGGTCATGACTCCTGGATGCCCTTCTGCTGTTGTCTATTTTTTTTTTTTTTTTTTTTTTCCCACGCCTGGGATCGAACCTGGGCGATTCTGCGCTTCAGAACTGCGGTACGCGGTTTTACCAATGTGCTAACGGGGCACACATCATCTGTAGGGAATTTAATCCTTATGAAGTTCACTTTTTTGGTTCCTCCTTGCCCAGATCCAGCTTGAGCTCCTTTCTGCTGCCTCTGCCATCGCTTTAAGGGCTCTAGTCCTCTTCTTCCCAGAAATGGCGAGTTGTTTCATGAGATCATAAGCGGAGGTGCCCACAAACCCTCTTGCCCCGACCTCTATGGCGAAGATTTTGACCCGCAGACCTGCTTTCTTCAGGGTGCTGGCAAGACCGGCGTATTTTTCGGTCTTGTAGATATGTGCTTCTTCCATTCTGCTTTCGTATGGCACAGTGAGTTCTATCAGAATCACTTGTTTCGAGGAGTCAGAGTGGAGAGCGATGTCTGGTCTCATGCCTGTCTTGCTGATGACATCTGGGAGGTCTGCTGTACACTCCCAGTCGACTGCTCCATCCAGAAGACCCTTTGGCAATGTGCTGGTTGTCATAGCCCTTTCGGGCCAGACCTGTTTCCCTCCTGCTTTGTAGAACGTTGTCATAGCAATTGGTGCGTTTGGGGTCATGGTTTTTTCGCTAACCACATCTGTGATCACTTTCAGAACTTGGTTGTGCCTCCATGTATACCTTCCTTGGGCTAGCGCTACTTTGCAAGAGCTTAGGACATGTTCCACTGTTTGTTTCTTCTGACAGAGCGGACATGCTGGGTCGTCTGCTTTCCCCCATTTCACTAAGTTTGCATTCGAGGGGAGCAGGTCATATACAGATCTGAGGAGGAAGCTTATCCTTAGAGGAGCCATGTGCCACATATCGTTCCAGCTGAGACTTCTTTGGAGTGCACTGTCCCATGTTGTCCATTGCCCCTGTTGACCTTGTTGGACTGCCTTCTGCACTCTTTTGACATCTTCTTCTTCCTTCAACTCCTGTTTGATCATGTCTCTTTTTTCCTTCCCTTTGGCTTTGGACCACCACTGCATTTTTGTTGCTCCCAGTCCCTGTCTGTTGGTTTGCGTGTGTCCAATTATTTCTTTGATGCTGAGGTTTCTCTTGGCATTGTTTACAGCCTCTTGGACTTTCCACTTTCTGCCAGTTCTCAGCTTTGGATGAACTGCTCTCACGATATTGTCCTCCGATTCCTCCAGCATGCTCAACAGTCTTGCTTTTCCAACTTTGTATTCCTCCACTATGGATTTCAGAGGTAGCTTTAGCATTGCTTGACGACAGTAGAATGCAACATCAGTGAGACCAGGTGGGACACCGAGCCATTTTCTTGTGTATTTGTTGATTTTGGCTTCCATTGCTTCGACTGTGCTGGTGCAAATGTCATAGATTAGCAGTGGCCACAGCAGCTTTGGTATCAGCATGAACTGTAGACACCAGACTTTGTATTTGCCTGGCAGTCCGCAGTTATCTATTTTCTTCAGGCCTTCTTCTGCTGTTTGCTTGGTTTCACATCCCCTTTGTGTGTCTTTCAGGGAGTCATCATACCATCTTCCGAGACTTTTTACTGGCTCTTCTGTGACAGTGGGGATGGCTTGGTTGGCTACCATGAATTTGACTGAATCTGCCACTTTTCCTTTTCGCAGTGAGAGACTTCGGGATTTCTTAGGTTTGAACCTCATTCTTGAAGAGGCCACCAGCTCATCCAGCTGCTTTAAGATTTGGTGTGTCTCTTCCTCATCCGTGGACAAGACTGTTGTGTCATCCATGAAAGCTTTCAGAGGAGGCATCTGGTATCCATCTCCCAGCTTCACTGGACCTGAACTCTTCATTGCAGCTTTCAAGATGACTTCCATTGCCAACACGAACAGTATGGGAGAGATTGCACAGCCCATTGCAATGCCCACCTCTAGGTCTATCCAGTCCGTGGTGTATTCTTTGGTAGAGAACCGCATTGAGAACCCTTGGAAATACTTCCTCAGCATTGTTCGGATGTTTTCTGGGATGTGATACATTTCAAGAGCCAGCTGGATCATATCGTGTGGAACTGATCCATATGCATTCGCCAGATCAAGCCAAACTACGTCAATGTCTCTCTTCTCTGTTCTTGCTTTTTGGATGGCATCCCAAATCAACGTGGCATGTTCCAAGCATCCAGGCATTCCTGGTATGCCTCCCTTTTGGACTGACATATCCAGATACTTGTTTTCAGTCAGGTATTTTGTCAATCTTGCTGCCATAACAGAGAAGAAGATTTTCCCCTCGACGTTCAGAAGTGATATTGGCCTGAACTGATTGATGCTGCTGGAGTTCTGCTCCTTCGGAATGTACACTCCTTCAGCTCTCATCCATTGGTCGCTGATCTTCTGGTTCCTCCATGCTGATCGAATCATCTTGTGGAGCCACTCGAGCACTTTTGGGCATTTCTTGTAGAGCAGGTATGGTATTCCGTTTGGTCCAGGTGCTGACTTGGCTCTGGCTTTCTTTACTACGTTCTTCACTTCATCCAGTGTTGGTGGTTTGTTATTGAATTTTCCTTCTGGCGCTGCAGGCCAAACCAGATTTTGGATTTCAAGTGGTGCCTCGCGCTGAGAATCGGAATATGTTTCCCTGAGATGCTGCTCTAGGGTTTCCTTGCCCACTGTGAGAGTCCCTGATTTGGGTTGTTCAAACAGCTTTCTTGCAAAGTCAAAGGGATCTTTGAAGAAACGATCTTGAGTCTTCTTCTTTTTGCTCTTTCTTCGCCTTGCTGATTCCACTTTGCTGAGAGCATTGTGTTTGGCCTTCAGATCTTTCCAGAGTTCCAGGAGCCCTTGCTTCTCGAATTCTGAGGCAGTTTTCATTCGCTTTTTAAGCTTCCTTTTCTCCCTCCGGATGCTCTCCATCTGTTGCTGTCTTCTGGATTTCTGGGGAGGCGTTTTTGTCTTTGGCTGCTTCACTCCATAAGTGTCCCTGCAGATAGAGTATATGATGTCTCCGTATGTGTCAAGTTTGTGTTCCAGCGTACTGTTCCCTATTAGCGCATTCAGCTTAAGGACAAGTTCCTCATCTAATTTCTCCCATTGTTCTTTTGCACCGGCAGGCGGCAAATTGAGTTTTCCACGTTTGGCGTTAAGAGCTTGTGCAAAATCCGCATCAGAACCGTCAGCGTGGATGTCCTTGGCACTATGGTTTAATTCCTGGCCTTGGTCATCCAACGTCTCACCTGCTATCGCAGTGCGCTGCTGCTGGTTCGTATGTGTCTTCAAACAGCCCATTTTTGTCCTGTGGATCTTCATGCCGCGTTTGGTGGTGAATCTCCTTCCACACGCACACGGAAATTCCAACTGGTCATCAATCATGGTCCGTTGTGCGTTTCCAGTCGTGATGGAGTCAGTGCCGATGGATTCATCATTCTCTCCCCCTTTCGGTGAATCCTGGGAGCATCTTTCATTTGGAAAACTCGTGGCATGTTATCAAAGGCAAGGTGGGAAGCCAACCCACAAAGCCCGCAGATCTAGTCTTTCCCAGTGTCCTTCGGTCTTTCCCGAATGTCCTCCGAACTATTCCCGGAAGTCAATGGACTGACCATGTGCAGGTAGAAAGAAAACTCTAGGGAGAGCTAGACAACAGAAGGTCTTCAGAGAAGTAACCCCCTTTAGACAAGTGTTTCGGCCCTGAATTCCTTACACTCTCGGGGGGCCGGGCCACATCCAGGTCATGACTCCTGGATGCCCTTCTGCTGTTGTCTATTTTTTTTTTTTTTTTTTCCCACGCCGGGGATCGAACCTGGGCGATTCTGCGCTTCAGAACTGCGGTACGCGGTTTTACCAATGTGCTAACGGGGCACACATCATCTGTAGGGAATTTAATCCTTATGAAGTTCACTTTTTTGGTTCCTCCTTGCCCAGATCCAGCTTGAGCTCCTTTCTGCTGCCTCTGCCATCGCTTTAAGGGCTTTTCTTCCTTTCCTATTTCCTTCCTTTCTTTTTTTCCTTTTTCCTTCTTTTCCTCCTTCTCTCCTTTCCTCCTTTATTCCTTTCCTCTTTGCTTCCTTCTTTTCTTTCCTCTTTTCTTCCTTCTTTTCTTTCTTCTTTTCTTCCTTTCTTCCCTTCTTCCTCCTTTCCTCTTTTCCTTCCTTCTTTTCTACCTTCCTTCCTTTCTTTCCACCTTCCATCATTTCTTTCCTCTTTCCTTCTACCCTTTCCTCCTTCCCTCTTTGTTTCCTTTTCTCTTCGTTTCCTCCTTTCTTCTTTCCTTTCCTCATTCCTTCATTTCCTCCTTCTTTCTTCGTACTGTCTTTCGTTCTTGATCCCGTCTTCTTTCTCTATGCCTTTCATTCGCTCTCATCAGAGAGTTCCAACTTTTATCCCAGTCGAGGTCCTGTCGGGAGGTTAATCAGGTTCTGGTGTTAGTTATCAGGTCCTGGCGGCAATTCCATATATCTTACACACCCCTCCATCCGCCCCTCGTCCCCTGACCCTCATATCACAAACTAGTAGCACTTTCTCCCCTTCTACACCGAAATGCTTTTACTTAGGAGCTTTGTCGCCGGTTTTCAGACGATTTCGAGAGTGTTGACTTGGTTCGGACAGAGCCTGCGTTGTTTAGTAATGAATGTTCAGTTCTTGATCGAAGTTCAGGGGTTAGAGTTTGTCCAAGAGAAAGTCGTCGCTTACGAGTATTTCCATTTACGCTCTACCCAAATAATCATCATCATCATCATTATCATCATCATCACCATGAGCCCTGCCGCACGGCGCTGGCGATCATGGCCCTCTATACGAATCTATCCCTTGTCGCTGCAAGTACATCTCCCACCCTCTCTGTCCTCAGCCACTCTGCAAGTCCGTCCAACATTTTCACTCTGGGTCTGCCTGGTGCTCTCTTTCCCCCAGTTTTCCTGTTGTGACCAGGTGCTCTGATTTCTCTTGCCTCACAAGAGGTCCTATAAACGTTGCTTGTCTTTTCCTAGTCTTTTTTTTTATTAATGTTTTCAAGTGTCCACCCGAATCTGCCAGCAGTTTTTTCTGGCAAATTCCTTGGTCCTGCGCAAAACTGTATGCGCTGGCAAGGTCTTTTGACAGGGAAGGGAACGGGGACCTATGAAGCACTCACACCACCAGAATCGATTGGGGGTATTAACCCTTTGACTCCCGCACCCTATCCACCAACTGCAAAAACTTAACCCTTTGACTCTCACCCTATCCACCAGCTTCCTGGTGGATAGGGTGAGACAGTCAAAGGGTTACGTTTTTGCTTTGCTAGCAAGGTTGGCAATGCAGGACGCTGGTGCACAGGGCGCTGGAGTCAAAGGGTTAAAACTGAGCAGCGAACAAGCCAACTTTTATGTTGCGGGTGTACGTATGGGATTGAACTCGAGATATAGGATTCTGAGGTTGTGAATCTACGGCTTTGTCAAAATAGCCAGCCTACCAGAGGGAAAAACAAAACAAAACGAAACAAAACACACACACTAAAATAAAAAAAAAAAGAGAAAAAAAAAGAAAGAAAAAACAAAGCCCCACCATCCTGGGTCGGACCCACGTCTATCGCGTTTTCTCCATGACGCTCTAACCAAGTAAGTTTCCAGTCCAGGAAACAGAAGACACGACAATAGAATCAGAACGAGTATTTAATGCAGCCAAACAAGACAGGCGCAAATTTTCGTGGCCTTTGTCAAGCGTAAACGTAAGATCACAAGCGAACAAACACCAAATACAAAAAAATAAGAGAAAAAGACTGTCAAAACTTCCCTACTGCTGCGTCCAGTGGGAGAAAAGTAAGTTTACATGGTCACTGTTTTCCTTTATGTCTTTCTGTTGTTCTGTTCTATTCTTGTCTTCTTTTTTTAGTGTGTGTGTGTGTGTGTGTGTGTGTGTGTGTGTGTGTGTGTGTGTGTGGGGTGTGTGTGTGTTGTGTGTGTGTGTTGTGTGTGTGTGTGTGTGTGTGTGTGTGTGTGTGTGTGTGTGTGTGTGTTTCATCTTTGTTCCTCATTTTGCTGCATTTTCTTCTCTTTGTGGCTTTTTCTTCTCCCGCTCCCCACCCCCTCCCCTCCCCTTTATCGACTTTATCGCCGTCATCCTCCACCTTCTTGTATTTGCTTTTCTTTCTTTCTTTCTTTCTTTTTTAGTTTCTCTCTTTTCTTTTCCATATTCCTTTTAGGTTTCTGTTTTGTCTTGTTTTCCACTTTTATCTTTTGTTGTATATATATATATATATATATTTTTTTTTTTTTGGTGGTCTTCTTTCCTTTTTATTTTACCCCCTTTCTGTGTGTGTCTGTGTGTCTGTGTCTCTCTGTCTCTCTCGGTCTGTGTCTCTCTGTCTCTCTCTGTATCTCTCTCTCTCTCTGTCGATCAGTCTCTCTCTCTCTGTCTCTCTCTGTATGTCTGTGCCTGTCTGTGTGTCTGTGTCTCTCTGTCTCTCTCGGTCTGTGTCTCTCTGTCTCTCTCTGTATCTCTCTCTCTCTCTGTCTCTCTCTCTCTCTCTCTCTCTGTCGATCAGTCTCTCTCTCTCTGTCTCTCTCTGTATGTCTGTGCCTGTCTGTCTGTCTCTCTCTATGTCTCTGTCTCTCTCTCTGTCTCTCTGTCCCCCTTTCTCTCTCTCTCTCTCTCTCTGTCTCTCTCTCTGTCTGTCTGTCTGTCTATCTGTGTTCATTTCGTTTACTGCTTCTTTATTTCGGTGGTGGTGGTGCGGGGGGGGGGGGGGATGATGTCTGTATGAGGTCATCAAAATACACTCACTGCCTGCGTGTCTGTTGCTGTCCATAAAGATGACATGCACTGTGTTGCCGACTGCTGACATGCTGCTTGGCACGATGCACGCTGTGATCGCCTGACCTGGAGGTCACGTCAAAAAGTGTTACGCATCAAAAAAAAAAAAAAAAAAAAAAATCGAGTCAAGTGTATGTGATCTTTCTTCTTCCTCCTGTATTCCCTGCCCTTGCCCTGCTTCTCCTATTCTCCTTGTTATACCCTCCCGTCTGTTTATTTATTTTTCTTTTTTTCCTGTTTGCTGTCTGTCTCTCTGTCTTTGTGTATCCGTCTTTCTCTTTCTGTCTCTGTTTCTCTGTCTCTGTTTCTCGGCCCTCTCTCTCTCTGTCTCTGTCTCTCTCTCTCTCTCTCTCTCTCCCTCTTCCCCCCCCCTCTCTCTCTCTCTCTTAGTCTTTCTGTTTCTGTCTTTTTCTCTGTATGTCTGTCTATCTGTCTGTCTGTCTGTCTGTCTGTCTCTCTCTCTCTCTCTCTGTCTCTCCTGTCCCAGCCCCACTCTCTCCCTTTCTCAGGCCTTCTCTCTCTCTCTCTCTCTCTCTCTGTCTTTCTCTGTCTCTCTCTGTCTCTCTCTGTCTGTCTGTCTCTCTCTCTCTCTCTCTCTTTGTGTCTCTGTCTGTCCGTCTGTCTGTCTGTCTGTCTGTTTGGCTGTCTCTGTCTCTCTCTCTCTCTTTCTCCTCCTTCTCTCTCTGTGTCCCTATGTCTGTCTGTCTCTGTCTATCTCTGTCTGTCTGTCTCTCTCTTTGTCTCTCTCTTTGTCTCTCTCTCTTTGTTTCTCTCTCTGTCTTTGTCTCTCTCTCTCTGTCTTTGTCTCTCTCTCTCTCTTTCTTTCTCTCTCTCTCTCTCTCTCTCTCTCTCTCCTCTCTCTATCTCGTTTTCTTTATACAACAACCCGAACTACCATTCCCCCGAGAGAAGAAACAGACATTTTTATTACTCTCAGATATGAGACAGCACGATTTGTCTCTGCTGTTCTCTTTACTCTTTACCCCATGTCGCTCTTCATTAACCCCTTCCCTTCCCTTCCCTCTCTCTTCCTGCCATTTCTCCACCCGATCCTTCCTGCCTACCCCACCCCACCCATCCACCCCCATCCCCACCACCACCCCTCCCCACACAGAAAGAAGAAAATGTGGATGCACTTTTCATTAAGTTCAAACATGGTTCGTGTCTTGCACATGAAAGTACCTTGTGGTCGGCAAGACTTCATTTTCTGTACTCCTACAGCATTTATTAAGCCTCTGAAGATTTTTTTCTCTCCATTTTCTGTGGTTTCTGGTCAGTGGCCTAGTTGTGTTCCAGATTGTTCCACTGAAGATTTTTTTTTCCATTTTCTGTGGTTTCTGGTCAGTGGCCTAGTTGTGTTCCAGATTGTTCCACTGAAGATTTTTTTTTTCCCATTTTCTGTGGTTTCTGGTCAGTGGCCTAGTTGTGTTCCAGATGATGCCACTGAAGATTTTTTTTCCATTTTCTGTGGTTTCTGGTCAGTGGCCTAGTTGTGTTCCAGATGATGCCACTGAAGATATTTTTTTTCCATTTTCTGTGGTTTCTGGTCAGTGGCCTAGTTGTGTTCCAGATGATGCCACTGAAGATATTTTTTCTCCATTTTCTGTGGTTTCTGGTCAGTGGCCTAGTTGTGTTCCAGATTGTTCAACTGAAGATATTTTTTTTTCCATTTTCTGTGGTTTCTGGTCAGTGGCCTAGTTGTGTTCCAGATGATGCCACTGAAGATATTTGTTTTTCCATTTTCTGTGGTTTCTGGTCAGTGGCCTAGTTGTGTTCCAGATGATGCCACTGAAGATATTTGTTTTCCATTTTCTGTGGTTTCTGGTCAGTGGCCTAGTTGTGTTCCAGATGATGCCACTGAAGATATTTTTTTCCATTTTCTGTGGTTTCTTGCCATTGCCTGGTGTGTGTTCCAGATGATCATCATCATCATGTCGAGCTTGTTTAGCTATCCATGACACGTTTCTTCCATCCTTCTCTGTCAGACATTGCAGTAGGTAGTTCATCATACTGACAGCCCGTATCATCCATCAGTTGGTCGATGAAGGTCTTCTTTGGACGTCCTGATCTTTGTTTGCCATGGCTGGGTCTCCTTAGTAGAACATCCCCCACCAGTTCTTCTTTGCTCCGCCAGCAGTGCTTTGACTTTGTGTCATTTCATTGCTGGGGAACATTGTCAGTCCTAGGATAGGCTGTCAAGCACCAGGAGAAGACAAACACTCCAATCCAGCGGGTGCCCGGGTGGCGGATAGGGGAATGCCCTGTAATGGGGTAGCTGCGAATATTCAATAAGCAGCCCCGGACCAAATCATGGGAGGCCCTTTGGCAAGGCCGAGCACCCATCAGCCACCCTTGCTAAGGTTACAGGGAAACCATGGAGAGCAGCATGGCGGATGTGCACATCAGCGGAGGAACTTTGTCTAGTCAACGGTGAAGTACACAAGACGTTGGACAGAGACGCCCAGGGTCACCTAGTTCAGTTAGCGAGCTACTGCTCAGACTTGAATGGAGTGGCGACCGGAAGTGCTCAAATAGCCAATGAAAGCAATGAAAAGTTCCAGATGATGCCTGAAGATATTTTTTTTACATTTTCTGCCACTTTCTGTGGTTTCTGGCCAGTTGCCTGGTTGTGTTCCAGATGATGCCATGAACCTGCAGTCCTTTCCTGTGGGTTGATTGGATCTATTGAAAGAGCTGTGGACTCAGACTCTGTTTCTGTCTCATTGTATCTGTCTCTCTCTCTCTCTCTGTCTCTGTCTCTGTCTCTCTGTCTCTATCTCTCTCAATCTCTCTCTCTCTCTCTCTCTGTCTCTCTGTCTCTGTCTGTCTGTCTCTCTCTCTCTCACTCTCTCTCTCTGTCTGTCTCTCTGTCTCTATCTCTGTCTGCCTGTCTGTCTGCCTGTCTGTGTGTCTGTCTCTTTCTTTCTCTCTTTCTCTCTCCTCTATATCTGTACGTATGTGATGTGATGTGATGTGATGTGATGTGATGTGATGTGATATGATGTGATGTGATGTGATGTAGTGATACGATGTGATGAGTGTGTGTGTGTGTGTGTGTGTGTGTGTGTATGTGTGTGTGTATGTGTGTGTGTCTGTGGTTTTTGTGTGTGTGTGTGTGTGTGTGGTTGTGTGTGTGGTTGTGTGTGTGTATGTGTGTGTGTGTGGTTGTGTGTGTGTGTGTGGTTGTGTGTGTGTGTGTGTGGTTGTGTGTGTTGTGTGTGTGTGTGTGTGTGTGTGTGTGTGTGTGGTTGTGTGTGTGTGTGTGTGTGGTTGTGTGTTGTGTGTGTGTGTGTGTGTGTGTGGTTGTGTGTGTGTGTGTGTGGTTGTGTGTGTGTGTATGTGTGGTTGTGTGTGTGTGTGTGTGTGTGTGTGTGTGTGTGTGTGTTGTGTGTGTGTTGTGTGGTTGTGTTTGTGCGTCTGTGTAAACACTCACGCTTTCATTAAGCAGATCATAAAGCACTATAGTATGTGTGTGTGTGTGTGTGTGTGTGTGTGTGTGTGTGTGTGTGTGTGTGTGTGTGTGTGTGTGTGTGTGTGTTTGTGTACGTGCATATATGTCTGTGTGCGTGTGTGTGCATGTGTGTGTATGTCTGCATATGTATGTGTATATGTATTTAAGTATATGGCTGTGTATGTGTGGCTGATTGTATAAACGCGCGGGCGTGTGTGTGTGTGGTGTGTGTGTGTGTGTGTGTGTGTGTGTGTGTGTGTGTGTGTGTGTGTGTGTGTGTGTGTGTGTGTGTGTGTGTGTGTGTGTGTGTGTGTGTACGTGTGTGTGTGTGTATGTGTGTGAGTACGAGCCGTGGACTCAAGATCTGATTCTTCGAGTTCAGTCCCAGCCCGCAACATTAAAAACTGGCCTGTTTTGCTGCCCATCTTAATGTCTCCATCGTTCTGATGGAGTCAGCTTAGTGTTTTATTGATCTCCCCCTTTTCATCTCTCAGTTCAAGGCCTTGCCAGCACATAGGGTGTTGCGCAGGCTCAGGAAGTCTGCCAGATAATTGCTGGCAGATTTAGGGGGAAGCGCAATTGGAATCATCCGAGTGCAATGAATCCCTCTTGAACAAAATCCAAAGTCCTCATTTCGATACCTTAGAGCAACAAAGCTATATCTCGATGGCTGCCAATTTGAACAGTTCAGAGCTACACTCATTTGAAAAAAGTTCAGAAAGAGGACAGGTTTTGAGCAACAACGGACTACTGTTAGATGTTCCAGTTTTGCATGAAAGGAGACTCCATGAATACAGACGCAAGTTTAGGCAACAACCCTATATTTATTCAGTAGCCCATTGTACCATATCATGATGAACAAAACTGCATACCCATGAATAGTTGTTCAAACAAAAATATTGTGTGGGATGTATAAGATAATCTGATGAAGAGCAAGTTGTAAATCTACCAGGCAACACTGGTTTTTCAGTTCTGATAGTCTGTTGTTGCAGAAACTATTCCTTCCTTGTTGGTACTGAAGTGGGGGTGGGGGGGGGGGAAGAAGGCGGTATTTCACAGTGATCCATTCTTCCCCTTGAAAAGCCTGTAAGCTCGTTTTGTGCAACAACGGTTTTTAATAGTACAACTTTGAAGTTTGATAAACAGCTTCTCTGGCACTTTGTTATCATGAATTTTGTAATGATATCTACCACGTACCAAAAAAATTGAAAATGCAAAAGAAATTTTTAGATACACCGTTGTTGCTCTAAGGTATCGATTTCTGTCCCCAACACTGTGTCTCCAACTCCAATTTGGGCGTTCCCTCTTCCTTCCTGTTTCCTTCTGGACTTCAGTCTTGTGCTTGTTTGATGATGCAGAAGGATTCCTTGCGCAAAGCATGTCCAGTCCATTGACGTTGATAACGACTTTTCTCTTGGAGTTTGGTTCTCTGTATGTCATTAAGTTCTTGTTCAGATGGTTTCGTTTGGCATCAGTTGAACCATTTGATCAGAAGAAACTGCCTGAGATATTGTGCTTGAAATCATAAAAATAGGGTTTGTGGCATCTTGTCAGCACATCTTCTCAGCATTCAAAGAAGAACAAAGTCATCCTTTGTGGTTCATGGTCGTAATGCCTGCTTGATAAAGTCTCCTTTTTCTTCTTGTTCTTCTTGTTGTTGTTGTTCTTCTTCTTCTTCTTCTTCTTCTCCTCCTCCTCCTCTCTCTCTCTCTCTCTTCCTCTCTCTCTTTCTCTCTCTCTTTCTCTCTCTCTTTTCTCTCTCTTTCTCTTTCTCTCTCTCTCTGTTTCTCTCTGTCTCTCAGTCTCTGTATCTCTATCTCTCTGCTCCCCACCCCCTCTGTGTCTCTCTCTTTCTCGCTCTTTCTTGCTCCCCACTCTCTCTCTCTCTTTCTCGCTCCTTCTCCCTCTCCCTCCCTCTCTTTCACCTTCTCTGTCTTACTTGCTCCTTCTCTCTCTGTCTGTCTCTGTCTCTCTCTCTCTCTCTCTTTGCCCCTTTCTTTCAATATCTCTCTTTCAGTCTCTCTCTTTCTTTTCCTCTGTCTCTCTCCCTCACTTCTCCCTGTCTTTCTGCCTGTCTCTGTTTCTGTCTCTCAGTCTGTCTCTTCCTGCTTGCATAATCAATGTCTAGTGTAGATCTTCATAGAGCAAATGGTGGATGTAAAAAAAAAAGAAGCCCATACATTGCTTATTTCACACCCTCGTAAATACAAATTGTTCAACTTTTTAATCTCTCACTCTTCATCTTTTTTTTTTCTTTACTTTCCTAGTTTTCCCATCATCCCTCCCCCACCCCCACCCCCCACCCTTCCCTTTTCGTTTTTAGTTCTCTTCGTTGATTGCTTGTTTTTTTCCCCCTGATTGTGCGTGTCTGTGTGTGTGGGCAGTTAAGAGCACTCCCTGTGTGGATGCTGCAGGCTGTTCATAAAGATGACGTGGACTGTGTTCTGCCTGCTGGCAGCCCACTTCAAAAGAAAAGACCCTGTAGTTGTACGACCGGAGGGTCATGTCAAAGGCTGTTATGCATCAAAGTAAATCTGGCAAAGATCATAATATGATGTTCTTCTTCTTCTTCATCATCTTGTTGTTGTTGTTCTTCTTCTTTCTTCTTCTTCTCTTTCTTCTTCTTTTTCTTGTTCTTCTTTCTTGTTCTTGTTCTTGCTGTTCTTGTTGTTGTTGTTGTTATTGTTGTTGTTCTTCTTCTACTACTAATACTACTACTACGACTTCTTTCTCTTCTTCTTCTTCTTTTTCTTTTTCTTCTTGTTTCTCTTCTTCTTCTTCTTCTTCTTGTTCCTCTTCTTCTTGTTCCTCTTCTTCTTCTTCTTCTTCTTCTTCTTCTTCTTCTTCTTCTTCTTCTTCTTCTTCTTCTTCTTCTTCTTCTTCTTCTTCTTCTTCTTCTTCTTCTTCTTCTTCTTCTTCTTCTTCTTCTTCTTCTTCTTCTTCTTCTTCTTCTTCTTCTTCTTCTTCTTCTTCTTCTTCTTCTTCTTCTTCTTCTTCTTCTTCTTCTTCTTCTTCTTCTTCTTCTTCTTCTTCTTCTTCTTCCTCTTCTTCTTCGCAATTCTTCTTCTTCTTCTTCGCAATTCTTTTTCTTCTTCTTCTTGTTTCTCTTCTTCTTCTTCTTCTTCTTGTTTCTTTTCTTCTTCTTCCTCTTCTTCTTCTTCTTCTTCTTCTTCTTCTTCTTCTTCTTCTTCTTCTTCTTCTTCTTCTTCTTCTTCTTCTTCTTCTTCTTCTTCTTCGCAATTCTTCTTCGCAATTCTTCTTCTTCTTCGCAATTCTTCTTCTTCTTCTTCTTCGCAATTCTTCTTCGCAATTCTTCTTTTTCTTCTTCTTCTTCTTCTTCTTCTTCTTCGCAATTCTTCTTTTTCGCAATTCTTCTTCTTCGCAATTCTTCTTCTTCTTCTTCGCAATTCTTCTTCGCAATTCTTCTTCGCAATTCTTCTTCCTCTTCTTCTTCGCAATTCTTCTTCTTCTTCTTCTTCTTCGCAATTCTTCTTCTTCTTCTTCGCAATTCTTCTTCTTCTTCTTCTTTTTCTTTTTCTTTTTCTTTTCCTTCTCCGTCTCCTTTTCATCATCTTCCTCTTTCTTTCTTTCTTTCTGTCTTTCTTTCGTTCGTTCGTTCTTTCTTCTTTCATCTACCATTCTTATCTTATGCTCCTTCTACCCCCTCCCCTTATCTGACTCCTCCTTGTACTACCCAATCTTTTACTCTTCTTTCTATCTCCTTTCTCTTACTCTTTCTCCTATTTCCCATGTCTTACTACTCTTTCTGTTTTCATTTATCTTATTCTTTTCAGCTTCTACTCCTCCTTGATCATTCTTCTACTCCCCCTTTTCTTTATCTTTCTAGTATCCCCTATATCTTAATCTTCTTCTGCTTTTCCTATCTTACTCTCCTTCTGTTTCCCTGTATCTTTCTCCTCAGTGTTTTCTCCCTTATCTTACTCTTCCTGACACCCACTTATATTACTCCTTCTTGTTTTCTTCTATCTCTTCATCACCATCCTACTCCTCGTCCTGTCACAATTACGCCACCACCATCCTCTAAGAGAAGAAATGAACATTTTCATTACTGTAAGAGATGAAATAAAATACGGTTAGTCTCTTCTCTTCTCTTTTCTCTCTTCTCTTCTTTCTCTTCCTTCTCTTCTCTTCTCTTCTTTTTCTTCTCTCCTCTTCTCTTCTGTTCTCTCTGTTCTCTTCTCTTCTCTTCTCTTTCCTTCTCTTCCCTTCTGTTCTTTCTGTTCCTTCTCTTCTCTTCCTTCTCTTCTCTTCCCTTCTCTTTCTTCTCTTTTCTTTTCTCTTCTTTCTCTTTTCTTCTCTTTTCTTTTCCTTTTCTCTTTCTTCTCTTTCTTTCTCTTTTCTTTCCCTTTTCTTTTCTTTCTTCCTTTCTTCTCTTCTCTTTTCTTTTCTTCTCTTTTCTTTCTTTTCTTCTTTTCTTTTTCTTTTCTTTTCTTCTCTTCTCTTTTCTTTTCTTCTCTTTTCTTGTCTTTTTCTTCTCTTTTCTTTCTTTTCTTTTCTTCTCTTTTCTTCTCTTTTCTTTTCTTTTCTTCTCTTTTCTTGTCTTTTCTTCTCTTTTCTTTCTTTTCTTTTCTTCTCTTTTCTTGTCTTTTCTTCTCTTTTCTTCTCTTTTCTTCTCTTTTCTTGTCTTTTCTTTTCTTTTCTTCTCTTTTCTTCTCTTTTCTTCTCTTCTCTTTTCTTCTCTTTTCTTCTCTTTTCTTTTCTTCTCTTTTCTTGTCTTTTCTTCACTTTTCTTCTCTTTTCTTCTCTTTTCTTCTCTTTTCTTTCTTTTCTTTTCTTCTCTTTTCTTCTCTTCTCTTTTCTTTTCTTCTCTTTTCTTGTCTTTTCTTCTCTTTTCTTTCTTTTCTTTTCTTCTCTTTTCTTCTCTTCTCTTTCTTTCTTCTCTTTTCTTGTCTTTACTTCTCTTTTCTTCTCTTCTCTTCTCTTCTCTTCTCTTCTCTTTTTTCTCTTCTCTTTTCTTCTCTTTTTCTCTTTTCTTGTCTTCTCTTCCCTTCTCTTCTCTTGTCTTCTCTTTTCTTCTCTTCTCTTCCCTTCTCTTCTCTGTCTTCTCTTTTCTTCTCTTCTCTTCTCTTCTCTTTTCTTCTCTTCTCTTCTCTTCTCTTCCTTTTCTTCTCTTTTCTTCTCTTCTCTTCTCTTCTCTTCTCTTTTCTTCTCTTCTCTCTCTTCTCTTCCCTTCTCTTCTCTTGTCTTCTCTTTTCTTCTCTTTTCTTCTCTTTTCTTCTCTTTTCTTCTCTTCTCTTCTCTTCCTTCTCTTTTCTTCTCTCTCTTCTCTTTTCTTCTCTTCTCTTGTCTTCTCTTCCCTTCTCTTTCTTCTCTCTTTCTTCTCTTCTCTTCTCTTCTCTTCTCTTCACTTCTCTTCTCTTGTCTTCTCTTCCCTTCTCTTTTCTTCTCTTCCCTTCTCTTTTCTTCTCTTCCCTTCCCTTCTCTTTCCTTCTCTTCTCTTCTCTTCTTTTCTATTCCCTTCTCTTCTCTTTACTCTCTGCGCCATATCACTGTTCATTAATCCCTTCTCTCCCATTCCCTCCCTTCTCGCCATTTGGCCACCCACGCCCTTACCCACCCACCCCACCCACCCATACAGAAAGTGTGGACGCAATTTTCATTACTTTTATTCGTGACCATGTCCTGTACATGAAAGGATCTTGTGGCTGGCAAGGATTAATTCTCTTTACTCCTTGAGCATGAGGTTCGAACCGCTATCCTTCATCTTTTACAGTCAATGGCTTGTTGTCTGGTTGTCTCCCAGGTGATGTCATGAACCCTCGATCTTTCCCCGGCCCCCAACACTGTGTCTATGCAGGTCTGTTTGGGGCGTCACCTCATCCTCTCTTTTAGAAGATTCCGCTCAAGAGCTTCTTTTACTGTGTTTTTAATTGGTATTTTTATTTAAAGCCCAGCCGACTGTGTAGAGCCATATCAGGACTATAACCGTTTCAAAACAACCACCATACTTCAACAAGAAAAACAAAGGAAAAGAAAATTAAGTACACGTATCAATGCATTTGTGCACATAATCTCAGGAGATGCCCCTGGCGTTGACCACTCCGTCCAATTTATCGTGCAGAGGATTTAATAAACAAACTTGAATACGAACTTAAACATAACTAAGGACACTAAAACATACATAAAAACAGACCTAAAACACTTAAAATTGCTTCCGCATATCATATTTCCCTAGAGCCAAACAAGCGCTCAATACATGTACTCAGTTATCACTCCTTAAGAAAAAGTACGTAAAACTTTATCGAACACATACAGGTGATCGTACCAACAGGGCAAAAATGACAGGAAGAAATGACAGAAAGTACAGGAACAAGGCAGAAACAAAGAGAGTGACAGAAAAGAAGAAATGTTTCGCACAGAATTTCCTGAAGGCGGGGATTCTGTTTAAACTGAAAGAGCCTCTGGCATCCCCACAGGGGGGCGGGGGGGGGGGGGGCAAGAACTTCTTTGATATATTCCTGATTTGGATTCGTTTTGTACAAGAGATTTTGATTCTGGCTATCAGTTAAAGCATGTAATCAAGAGACAATGCCTTAGACATCAACTGCAAACATGAAGGAGATTCTGCAACATACATGTATGTCAACTATTTGTATCCTCTGCGTTCCTAGAGGTGAAACTTACCCTTAGTGGGTCGCGTTCAGATGATGAACATGATTTATGTGTAGACTCGCTTTCTCTAGTTCCAAGTTTGGTAGGCTAGCCAATTCTCTTATTGTCTGGGGTCTGATATCCACTGTAAAACTACTTTTCTCTGCTTTGCTTTGGTTTGGAATTTCCTTGTCTTCCAAGATTGCATTTAAGAAGGAAATTGCCTTGTGCAAAGACGTTCAGGTCGAGGAGAGTGTTAGGATTAGGAACTGTTTCAATCATTATGATTTTGGATAGGTGCAATATTTAACTGGTTGGAACATCGAAGTTAAAACCACAAGGACTGGATCGATCCTGCTTAGCTACAGCCTTGTGGATATACAGGGGGGTGCAAAAGTAGGTATACAGTAAGTATCACATCATTATTATGCTTAATTTCGCTCTCGATTAGAGGAGTGTGTGAATACCGACGGCAAGCAGTTTGAGTATCTGAGGGATTAAGGCTGTGCTTGTTATAACATATATATGCAATATTCATTTGTTTGTATAATAAATGCAATGAGTATTGTACGTGTTTTCTTTTTTCATAACTGTATACCTACTTTTGCACCCCCCTGTATAGCGGAGTTTTTCCAGTCTCTCAGATCAACATATCTGCCGACCTGCTAGTTCCTGAACTCTCTTCGAGGGCATACGCAGGCAAAACATAAAATACGCACGTTAAAGACCTGGTAAGCCATGTCAGTATTTGGAAGCTTATGGAAACACAGAAACACCAGTTAGAGCTGAACAGTACAGCATTGACTTACTGATGGGATTTAACACCACAATCTTCCAGTTGGTTGTCTGTTGCGCTAACCACTGCACCATGCCGACTGCTGCAATTCACAGGATTTGGTAGAAACTTAATGCCATGGTGAAGACCACCACTCAAGGAATAATGGATGAGGGGGAGGGAGTCAGGGATTCCAGTCCAAGGAGGCTTCGGGCATGGAACTTTCTCGCTTTCCAGACGGAGCTTTAAGCGAAGGTCCGCCATCATCTCACCAAGAGGCTCAGGGACGCCTCCTTCAGTTCTTCTACCCCCCCAGCTCACCCCTTCCTTCTTTCCTATAACTTGTCATCTCTCTCTTTTTTTTTTTTCATCACCTCCATCCTATCTTTTCTGTCACCTCCCTTCCATTCTGTCATTTGTCCCTATTTCCTCGCTGCAACTCTTCCACCCCACTCCACCCCCACCCCCACCCTCTCCCCCACTCCCCACCCCTGGTCTTAATTAACGTGTGTCAGAGCTGGCAAGAGCTCGCCATATTTCGCTAAGTCAGCGGACAAAGTGTACATTAAGATGCTGAGCAAATCAACCTCGCAAGGGGGACAACTGGGAGAGCAAACTGTTGCATGTCTCCAACTGTTGGCCAGGTCTGTTTGGCTTGACCTCGTCTTGCCGGTGGTCACACTGTGGTTAGCTCCACTCCACGTATGGCACACCACTAGTTTCCAAAAGAAAGAATGCCCTTAAAAAATGTCAAATGAATGTTCATTGAATAGTAAGAAACTCTGG
>CM060311.1:72267993-72280493 GCA_030674185.1 Monoplex corrugatus | reverse complement strand
GTAAAAGCTTTCCCATAAACTGAGTGGTCGTCGGGAACCAAACTGTGGGAGAACCAACCAGAATGATAATGGCAGTGCAACCCCATCCCTTGTCTCTCTCTCTCTCTCCTCTCTCTCTCTCTCTCTCTCTCTCTCTCTCTCTCTCTCTCTCTCTCTCTCTCTCTCTTCTTTCTTTCTCTCACTGTCTCCCTCTCTTCTTCTTCTTCTTCTTCTTCTTCTCCACCTCCTCCTCCTCCTTCTTCTTCTTCATCTTCATCTCCACCTCCTCGCCCTCTTCCGCCTCCCTCCTCCTTCTTCTTCTTTTTCTCCACCTCCTCCTCCTAAAATCTTCTTTTTTCTTCTTCTTCTTCTTCTTCTTCTCCGCCTCCTCCTCCTTCTTGTTCTTCACCTTCTTCTCTGCTTCCTTCCTCGTTCCCTCAACCTCCCCTCCTCTTCCTAGTCCCCCTTCTTCTTCTTCTTCTTCTTCCTCTTCTTCCTCTTCCTCTTCTTCTTCTTCTTTTTCTTCTTCTTCTTCTTCTTCTTCTTCTTCCTTCTTCGCAATTCTTCTTCTTCTTCTTCTTTTTCTCTTCTTCTTCTTCTTCTTCTTCTTCTTCTTCTTCTTTCTTCTTCTTTTTCTTCTTTTCTTCTTCTTCTTCTTCTTCTTCTTCTTTTTCTTTTTCTTCCTTCTTCTTCTTCTTCGTCTTGTTCTTCTTCTCCTCCTTCTTCTTCGTCTTCTTCGTCTTTTTTTTTTTTTTTTTTTTTTTTTGCGTCTTCTCTCCCTCTGTAAGGAAGCTTTTGCTGAAACATATATATAAAAAAAAAAAAGTACTTTCTCTCATCCTCGCTCAGCGCTCTATTCACGCCAAACTCCTCTCTGAAGAGGGACATGTACCCATTTCTGTCTGGGCGGAATGGGATTGTGTGCTCAAGCATGGACAGCTTACATCCATTTGTCTATGTCGCTGACGTTTGTTATATCACTGCTATTATTTATTCCTTTGTTTGTTTGTTTTTGTCCTATTTTTCGACTTTGATGGCCACAGAAGCTGGGACAGATTTTACAATGTGATCATGGTAATGACGATGAGGATGATAATAATGATGCAATGGAGTTAGTAATAGTAATAACAACAACAACATAATAATATAATAAAATAATAATAAAATTATGTAATTGTTTGTATGATTATGTGTATTTTTATTTATATTTACATTTTGTTATTATTTTATTATTATTATCATTATTATTATCATTATTATATTATTATTAATCATTATTATTGTTATTATCATTATTATTGTCATTATTATTGTTATATTATTATTATTATTGTTATGATTATTATTGTTGTTGTTATTCTATTATTATTATAAGGTGCCAAATCTTGATACAAGAATCAAACCAAAGGGCGCACTCTCATCATTCACCAAAGCAATCAGCCAACAAAGACCAAAGCACCAGGGCACAAAACACACGCAGACTGGGGGGAGGGAGGACAGGAGGGGAGTGGGACAAAAAGGGTGGGTATGTAGAGGATGGAAATCACTGCTGGACAACAGTCCCTGCGGTCAAGAAGACCAAACCACGGAGCATATACTCCAAAGATGTCCCCTTCACCAGGTGGCAAGACAGGACGTGTGGCCGACAGACACTCCGCTGACAACCAAACTCCATGGCTGCAGACAGGAGCTGGAAAAGACGGCTGCATTCATCGCCCGGACTCAGAGATTGTGTAGCAGCGTACGCCAAGAAGAAGAAGAAGAAGAAGAAGACTGCTGGACAAAAGGATATGTCTTAAAGCCAGACTTGAAGGAAGACAGTGTTAGTGACTTTCGAGCAAACGGGGAAACATCGTTCCAGTTGTGTGAAACAGACACAGAAAAAGAGCAGCGACCGAATGTAGTACATCTGTATCGAGAAATTTGTAAATGACTAGTATAGTATCAGAAGCAAAAGAGAGAGATGGGGCAGGGATGTACATTCGTACATGGTCGCGAAGATAAACAGGTACAGCACCATTGATACACTTGAAGCATAGTGTATTGATTTATTAAAATTCTTTGAGAAAGGGGTCATCATCATCATCATCAGGTGCCCTGCCGCATGGCGTTGGCGACCATGGACTTCCAACCATCTCTATTCTCGTTGCCCCTAGCATCTCCCCCACCCTCCTCATCCCCAGCCACTCTGCAAGTCCGTCTAGCGTTCTTTCCCTGGGTCTACTGGTGCTCTCTTTCCCTCCAGCTTTCCCGTTGTGACCAGGTGCTCCAAACTCCCCCTTCCTCATAAAATGGCCTATAAATGTTGCCTGTCTTTTCCTAACTTCCTTATGAGTGATCTACTTGTGTCTGCCTCCATCAGGACTGTCTCGTTTGTTTTCTTTGAAGTATAGTGTATTGATTTTATGTAAAATTCTTTGAGAAAGGGGTAGTCATGGAAAACAGTGAGGCAAGGGACTGACACGATCATGCTTCTTTTTACAAGGGACGAGACGGGACACGGAATTTTGAAATACCCTGGAGGCATGCAACTGAAGAAGCAGGCAAACTAGAGAGCAGACGAGATCGAGACAAGATCAGAGAAATCGCAAGTTTAGATGCTGCCGAAGTTGAAAGATAAGGGCAAATAAAAGTGAAACGTCTCAGTTGACAGTAACAAGGCTGACAGGATCAAACGATGAATTTCTGCATAGAGAGTTGAGGATCAAGAATAACACCGAGTTTCTTGACCATTGAGAGTGCCACCTACACTTACTGCCATCAACTAGGCCCGAGAGATAAGACACCCGCCGTGTTGATAAGAAGATTTGAGTAACACCCTCAATGAAGTGGATGAGACTCAACTGTATGGTCTCAGTCTTCCGATGAGCCTATAGCACGCTGAACTCTGGGTAGGACCCGATTGGAGCTGAAATGTCCTGGAATTATTTTTTAAGAAACTGATAGGGAGTTGAACCCACAACCTTTCAGTTTGTAGTCCGATGTGCTAACCACTATTCTGCGGCCACTGGTTTGTATTTGTTGTTATACTACAGAAGACAGAAAAAGTAATAAAAGGAATTTCGAGAAAATAAATATAAATAGGCTACATTACTGGAACTGATGAAACAGTCATCATCATCATCATGTGCCCTGCCGCATGGCGTTGGCGATCATGACTCTCCAATGAATCTATCCCTTGTCGCTGCAAGTACATCTCCCACCCTCTCCGTCCTCAGCCACTCTGCATGTCTGTCCAATATTTTCTCCTTAGGTCTACCTGGTGCTCGCTTTCCCTCCAGTTTTCCTGTTGTGATTAGGTGCTCTAATTTCTTTTGCCTCATAAAATGTCCTATAAATGCTGCTTGTCTTCTCCTAATCTTCTTTATTAATGTTCTTATTGTGTCTGCCTCTTTCAAGACTGTCTCGTTTGTTTTCTTGAGTGTTCAATAGAACTGATACTGTAGTATGGTTGTGAGGCGTGGACAGTCAATACTCAAAGTCAGAGCAAGATTGAGGCAGCTGAAATGTGGTTTCTGAGAAGAATGTTGATGAAACGGTGTCTGAACAAATCTGCTAAGAGTGGTAGAATAATGCTTCACACTTCAAAGCATTTCATTACTCAAGGATAGAAACATTATGTCACATAGGACCTGTCTTACAGCTAGTCTCTGCTACTCTACACATATAATATAAGCATGTCAAGAACAGATGAGCCATAACTCGTACAATTGTGCTTATCAGCCGAGTTCGGTAAAACAGTAGTGGCTCAAGCTATTACAACGAAACTCGCAAGCTTAGACTGTATCATTGTTATTGTTATTTTTGTTTAAAGCCCAGCCGATTACGTAGAACCATATCAGGGCTGTAACGACTGCGTTTCGAGGGACACTGCTGGCGTTGCAAAGAAGAACTGGTAAAAGATGTTCTACTATGGAGACCCAGTCACGGCAAACAATGACCAGGACGTCCAAAGAAGACATTCCATCGACCAACTGATCGATGATACGGTATGTCAATATGATGAACTACCTACTGCAATGTCTGACAGAGAGGGATGGAGGAAACGTGTCATAGATAGCCGAGCAAACTCGACATTGAACTGAACTGAAGGGCTGTAACCCTTTCAAACATACACAATACTTCAACAGGAAAAGAGAGGGAAAAAACATCAAGCACACATGTAATGCGTATGTGCACATAATGTTAAGAGATGCCCCAGGCGTTGACCATTCCGTCCATTTATCGCACAGGGGATTTAAAAGACATACCTGAATTGAAACATAACTAAGGACACCAAAATATACATAAAACAGCCCTAAGTTACCTAAAATTGCTTCTGCATATCTCATTTCCCTAGAGCCAAAAATACACTTAATACCCAATGTACCCAACTATCAATCCTAAGAGAAAGTACGTAAGACATTATCAGACACATACAGGTGAATGTACCAGCAAGGCAAAAAATGATAGGAAGAAATGATAAAAAGCATAGGAGGAAGAAAGAAAGAAAGAGAGCGACAGAAAAGAGGAAAATGTTAGCACAGAAATTCCAGAAGGTGGGGATACTATTTATACTGAAAGAGCCCCCGGCATCCCCACGGGAGTTAACGGGCCTCAGTAGCTCAGTTTGTTGAGCGTCGGATTCACATGCTAATGGTTGTGGGTTCGAATCCCGAGGTGCGCTACATTAAAACTGGCCTTCTCACTATCCCCATCTTAACATCATTGTTGTTCATGTGGTGTTGGTATAGGATTAGATAAGTCCCCCCCCCCCCCCCGCCACTTCCCTGGGATGGTTATCCCCGTCGGCCATATCATCTGAGGTGGGTGCTGAGGTAAAACTTGAACCAAATCAATCGATCCATCAATCAGGGGGGGGGGGGGGGGTTAGGCTGTATCAGATCTGGCAGAAGTGTAGATAAAGACTTATTGTATTCTATACCTCTTCTGCCTCGAGAGAACTATACCTTTCTCCCCAGGTCCGCCAATATTCATAGAAACAGTCAGTTACTTGAATAATGGCTAATAGCCCCTGGCTGCCTAAAACGACTTTGCTGTTGACGGAGATTGCTTGTTGTTTCCTCGTTAAAACAAGTATGTTTGTTCCTTTCCGTCTTGCTGTTTGTTAGGGTGTTTGTAGGTTGCTTGGTTGCTTGGTTGGTTGGTTGCTTGCTTGCTTGCTTGCTTGCTTGCTTGGTCAGTCGATTGTTTTGTTGGTTGGTTGGTTGGTTGGTTGGTTGGCTGGTTGCTTGGTTGGTTGGTTGGCTGGCTGACTGGCTGGCTGGCTGGCTGGCTGGTTGATCAGTTTGTTGGTTGGTTGGTTGGTCAGTTGACTGTTTGGTTGGTTGGTTGCTTGCTTGATTGCTTGCTTGCTTGCTTGTTTGCTTACTTGGTGTTGCTTGGTTGCTTGGTTGTTTGCTTGTTTGCTTGTTTGTTGTTTTGCTTGTTGCTTGCTTGTTTGGTTTGGTTGATCGGTTGACTGTTGGTTGGCTGTTGTTGCAGTGGTGGTGATACAGTGGTCAACGTTCGTACATTTTGTCGTCGTTGTCGTTGATGTCACCACTGTTATCGTCGGTGGTGGAGACGATGGTGATACTAGCTGTCTTTTTCTTTTAAGAATGTGTGTGTGAGGGAGAGGGGAGTTATCCTTTCCGTCCGTCCGTCTGTTGGTCGGTCTGTCTGTCCGTCTGTCTGTCTGTCAGTCTCTTTCTTTCGTTTTGTGCTCCTACCCAAATGATCTACTTACCTGTAGTTGTCCCCATTTGTATAAGTAAGTTAGTTGTTAACGTCAGAACCGCTATTTGTAGACATCATGATTCATGTCCGGCAGAGCTTCTCAAGAACACACTGTACAGCGTTGGTTGTCAAATGTTCAACAAAATAGTTCACAATGTGTCCCAAAATGTGACTTGCTTGATGTCACCCACACAGGGACACACATGAAAGGTAAGCCCTGCATGCCTTGTCTGGCTTAATGACAGGCTTGGTGGAAAGCCCCCCCTACCCACCCCAACCCACCCACCCCTAGTCAAACGCAGTGACCCATCCTGTGGTCCAGTGCAAGCGTTTTGTGAGGACCCAGTCAAGCAGAGTGGAAACAAACAAGGCAACCTGCGGCAAGCAAAGCTCCTAATGACCACCCTGTGAGTGACTGAACCAAGGGAAGCAACTGACATGTGCCACTGATTACAGCCCCTTGAAATGGCTGTAGACTCGGGCCGACAATAGAAGGCGCCCTCCTCTTTCCGTTCATTTCGGCTTGAAATCATCTTCCGAACCGTCCGAGCGTGAGTTGTATGCTAATGGTCGGTCCGTTCTTCTGCTGTGCTGAAACTACGATCTTCTCTTCCATTTTATCCGCTCCACCCCTCACCCCTCACCCCCATCTACCCTAACCAACTGAGCTATCAGGCCACCGAACTGAACAGAGACTATGCTATTTATGTTACAAGACTAGCGGGCTGCATGCTATTGTTAATTGGAACTCACCTGCAGTTGAAGGCATGCTGTCAACATCATCATCATGTGCCCTGCCGCATGGCGTTGGCGATTATGGCCCTCTTATCGAATCTATCCCTTGTCTCTGCAAGCGCATCTCCCACCCTCTCTGTCCTCAGCCATCCTGCGAGTCCGTCCAATACTTTCTCCCTGGGTCTACCTGGTGCTCTCTTTCTCTCCTGTTTTCCTGTTGTGACCAGGTGCTCTAATTCCCCTTTCCTCGTGGAATGGCCTATAAATGGTGCTTGTCTTATCCTAATCTTCTTTGTCGTATCAACTATTTTTGAACGATCAGTGTATCGTAATGTTGACAAAGTTATCAAGAAACACCACGAGGGTACGGATGAGACCCAGAGCACCAATGTCTCGCCGTCTCCGAACCATCACCTCCCAAGCTCCCGCCACCATCCGATTGTCAGATCATCAAGCAAAGAAAGGTGGGGGTGGGGGGGGGCTGTCCATTCGCCGCAAGGCCCGTCCGGACCCAGTCATCAGCCACCTTTTTTACAAACCGAATGGCAATGTATCGTAACGTATTGTACAGTGTTGTACAATCAGTATCAAACACATAACCCCAGCACAACCCTCATCTAAAGCAGTACACTGGACACTAATTTTCTATTAATGGCGAATAGTAAATAGCGGCTGAGTACTGTACAATATGACAGAACATAATACAATATGATGTAATGCAACAGTCATTATAGATCGTTCTTGTATGTCGCTGTTCTCAAACTCAACGCGCATTACAGACAATACCAGACTTTTTAGTGGTGCATGCAGAGCTCAAGCAACTTGTATGATACCGCTGTGCCAACGGCAGTTCTGATATTAACAACTTCTACTATAAACGCAAGCCACAACAGTTAAGTGTTTCTATCACATTTACTACTTTTGATGACGATTGTCACTCTATCACAAAATGCATCAATCATCATCATCATCATCGTCATCGTAGTCGTCGTCATCATCATCGTCGTCGTCGTCGTCATCATCCTCATCGTCGTCGACATCATCGTCGTCGTTGTCGTCGTCGTCATCATCATCGTCGTCATCGTCATCGTGTCGTCGTCGTCGTCGTCATCATCATATAATCATCAACCGTCCTCGTTGTCGTCGTCGTCATCATCGCCGTCGTCATCATCGTAATCGTCGTCATCATCGCTATCATCATCGTTATCATCATCATTATCCTCTTCTTCCTCCTCCTCCTCCTCTTCCTCATAATCATCGTCATCGTTCATCGTTATCATCATCATCATCCTCTTCCTCCTCCTCCTCATCATCGTCATCATCATCACCACCATCACCATCACCACCACCACATACCTGTTTAATTACATCCGTTAAGAACAGACTCAGGCAGAGCATGAAGCTGGAGAAGTTGGCAGGTGATAAATTGTCATCCTCCATCATTCCCTCCCACTCGATACAACCTCGTCAGTGCGAGCAATCTTCCTTTTCCTCTCGCGCCAAAACTGCATTAATTTTGTCGTCTGCAACAATTCGTTTGACATACTGAGCCGTAAAATTCAGTCTGCCACTTGTAGGCAAGACTACAGACCTCATAACGAGACCGGGGGGGGGGGGGGGAGGAGAACAGAAACAGATAAGAAGGAATAAAGGGAAAAACCCGGCGCTTGAGAGGAGCATCATTCAACAGATTTGATGTGAACACTATTTGCTGCGCTGATTGTATGTACTGTTGTCATGTCTATTTCTTTCTATCACAATGTTTGATGTTGATTGTTCAGCATCTTTCGAACGCTTCATTTCATATACGTTCTTTGCATTTTGCACCACTTTTGCAAGACGAATTGTTCGCAATCATTATATACCTTTCTTACTTCATACTTACAACATAATTACTTGTTCAAAACATACATATATACATCATACATATACATATACTACATACATACATCTTGCATACATACATATATACATGTACATACATATATCATCATACATACATACATATACATACATGCATACATACATACATACATATACATACATACATACATACATACATACATACATACAACATACATATACATACATACATACATATACATTACATACATACTATACATACATCATATACATAAGCATAACATATATACATACATACATACATACATTACAACATATATACATACATACATACATACATAATACAACATAATACATATAAACATATATGCATACATATATACATGCATACATGCATACATACATACATACATACATATGCATGCATGACATACATACATACATGCATACACACACATACATACATACATACATACATACATACATACATACATACATACATACATACATACATACATACATGCATGCATACATTCATACACACATACATACAAACAAACACACAAACACATTAAAAAAAACTTACGGAAAAACACAAACTTACATGCAATAAAACAAACAAACCTACGCATCAACAAGAAATCAAAATATCAAAACATCACACACACACACACACACACACACACACACACACACACACACACACACACACACACACACATACACACACACCACGCACACACACACACACACACATATATATATATACACACACAACACACACACACACACACATATATATATATAATTATATATATATAATAACACACACACACACATACACACACACACACACACACACACACACACACACACACACACACACACACACACACACAACACACATACACACACACAATGTGTTTCCTCGCAATGTTTGCTATAATTATTGTTTTTGTGATTTGTGTTCATTTCTTTGCTCGTGTTTGTTAGAAAAAAGAAGCTTGTGGGCGGGGGGGGGGGGGGTGCGGGGAGAACATGCCAAAATAACGGTTGAGATTAAAACAGACAAAACAGCTGCAAGAAACTTGAAATAAGACACACAAATTTGACACGAGTACTTTTCACATCAACTCTGATGACTCACAAGCCAAGACATCAGAGTTCTTGCCCTTTACATTTTTTGAAATTTATTAATTCCCATTTCCCTTCACTTGGAGAGAAGATTTCTGATCCCGTTCATCAGGCGAACTGTCCATTTTTGTGAGTATGTGTGTGTGTATAGAAAGCCTTACAAACACATTTTAGTGTCACACACACACACACACACACGCGCGCGGCGCGCGAGGTGCGCGTGCTACATACACGAACGCACGCCATACAGACATACAGACACGCACATGCCACACACGTCAATTTTATTATAACATAAAAAAAAGGGTAACAGAGCATCTCATTTTTAATTTATCTTCCCCATTTCACACATACGCACACGTATACGCACGTACACACACACACACACACACACACACACACACACACACACACAACAAACCAAACACACACACACACACACACAACATGCACGCATACATACACGGACGCTCACACACATACACAGACGGACGCACGCACATACACACACGCACCACACATACACACACAAACACACACACAGCAACACACACACACGCGCACAACACACACACACACACACACACACTCTCTCTCTCTCTCTCTCATGCACACACACTCATACACTCACGCACACACACACATACACAACACACACACACACACACACACACCACGCACGCACGCACGCAGCACGCACGCATAAAACTTCGTTAGAGCCGAAACATCATGTTAACTGGTATCAGTTCTGACTCTTGTCACGAAAAGACATGATATATGGGGGCTATGTCCTTTTCGCTCTTCACTCGCTGCATGCACATCTCCAAAAGCAAGTAGAGCGTTACAAGCTATCGTTATGATTATCTGTATGAATGTGGAAAACACACCTGTCCCGTACATCATAATTAATTTTCTCCCTGTCTCTCTCTGTCTCTGTCTGTCTGTCTGTCTCTCTGTCTCTGTCTCTGTCTCTGTCTCTGTCTCTGTCTCTGTCTCTGTCTCTCTCTCTCTCTCTCTCTCTCTCTCTCTCTCTCTCTCTCTCCTGTGAATTAAAAACGAAATGTCTATTTTATTGAGAAAAAAAAAAGAGGGAAATGGTTTCAAATCAACCTAAGTGAAATCATGTTTTGCTGTTAAGTTTTTTTTTTATTTTGTATTGTTTTGTATTGTTTTGTTTTGTTTGTTTTTTGTTTTGTTCGTGTGTTTGTTTGCTTGTTTATAATCAACGGCTATACTAAACTGGTGGTGGTAGTAGTGGTGGTGGTGGTGATGATGATGATGATGATGATGATGATGATGATGATATGATGATGATTTTTCTGGTGGTGGTGGTGGTTGTGATGACGATGATAGGGGCCGAAGAGGAAGAAAGCTACAAAAAAACACTGAGCTGAAACTACCAGAAAATGACTGAAGCATTAACCCCTTCCACTCCCGCTACCTGCCCACCATAATTCCTGCATTGCTAACCGTGCTAGCAAGGCAAAAACTTAACCCTTTGGCTCCCTCACCCTGCAGGAAGCTGGTGGATAGGGTAAGTTTTGAGTTTGATCAAGAGGGATTCGTCGCACTTGGACAATTCCACATGCGCTCCACCCAAATCTGCCAGCAATTGTCTTGCAGACTCCCTACGCATGCACAAATCCCTATGCACTGGCAAGGTCTTGAAATGTAAGGGAATCAAAGGGTTAAGTTTTTGCAGTCGGTGGATAGGGTGTGAGAGTCAAAAGATTAAATCAAAATGCTTCAGAGAACAGACCCCCCCCCCCCCCGCTTCGCTTTTATATATACAGGGGGGGGGGGGGTTGCAAAAGTAGGTATATAGTTATGAAAAAAGAAAACACGTACAATACTCATTGCATTCATTATACAAACAAATGAATATTGCATATACATGTAACAACAAGCACAGCCTTAATCCCTCAGATACTCAAACTGCTTGCCGTCGGTATTCACACACTCCTCTAACCGAGAGCGGAATTAAGCATAATAATAATGATGTGATACTTACTGTATACCTACTTTTGCCTTTTGCACCCCCCTGTGTTATATATATATATATATGTGTGTGTGTGTGTTGCTAACTGAGTTTGAGCTCCAGACATCAGATTTTAGAGTCCACGGCTTCGTAAGTAACTAGAGCCAGTAAACTGGCTTGACAACAGAAACAAAAGCACAAACAAGCAAAAAGAAAAGAAAAACCCACAGGAGAAAGAAATGAAATATGGCAGCTGTGTCCTTTTCACTCCTCGTTTATCTGTGCATGTTTTGGGGAGTAAGCGGACCGTTAGAGACTCGCTATAACGATCTGTCTATCTTGTATGTATATGGAGCACACCTGTACCGTGTCTTTGTATATCGTTTGTTGCTATGTGACTTTTTTGTTTTGTTTTTGTTTTTGTTTGTTTTTTGTTTGCTTTTTGTTTGTTTGTTACTTTTTATGGACGGCTGTTTGATAAATGTAATAAAGAGGAAGCTGTTCCGTATCAAGCAGAGACCAAATTATTTGTTTGTTTGTTTGTTTGTTTGTTTGTTTGTTTGTTTTGTTTGTTTGTTTGTTTATTTGTGTATTTATTTGCTTGTTTTATTTGTATGTAACGAGATAAATCACTATTGTCACGGGTTGAAGTTGTGTATTTGTGTAATGTTAGTGTTTGTGGGAGAGAAAGAGATACAGAGACAGAGACAGAGAAACAGAGACAGACAGACTGAGAGACAGAGAGGCAGAGAGACAGAGACAAAGACAGAGAAAACTGAGAGAGACAGAGACAGACAGAGACAGAGACAGACAGACAGAGAAAGAGAGAGCCAGCCAGCCAGACACACAGATACAAAGAGATAAACGCACAAAGGACACGCAGACAGACACACAGAGACAGAAATGGAGAAAAAGAGGAAGAGAGAGACAGAGACAATGTCAGAGAGAGAAACAGAGAGACAGAGAAAGGCAGACAGAGACAAAGACAGAGAAAAATGTGCTAGCAAAAGATTTCACAGCTATTGAAACTTGTTATCATCAATTATTATCATCATCATCATGTGCCCTGCCGCATGGTGTTGGCGATCATGAC
>CM060311.1:72250493-72262993 GCA_030674185.1 Monoplex corrugatus | reverse complement strand
GCTGGTCACTAACCTTCGATATACACTCTAAGTCTGCCACAAAGAAAACAAATACACAATGCTGGCAACTAACTTTCGATATACACTCTAAGTCTGCCATAAAGAAAACAAATACGCCATGCTGGCAGCTAACCTTCGATATACAGTCTAAGTCTACCATAAATAAGACAGATACACAATGCTGGTCACTAACCTTCGATATGCACTGTTAGTCTGCCATAAAGAATACAGATATACATGCTGGCAGCTACCCTTCGATAACATTCTTAGTCTGCCATAAAGAAGACAGATACACATGCTAGCTACTAACTTCGATATGCACTCTTAGTCTGCCATAAAGAAGACAGATACACAATGCTAGCTACTAACCTTCGATATGCACTCTTAGTCTGCCATAAAGAAGAGAGATGCACAATGCTGGCATGTAACCTTCGATGTGCACTCTTAGTCTGCCATAAAGAAAAACAGATACATCATGTTGGCAGGAAATATTCGATATGCACTCTAAGTCTGCCATGAACAAGACAGATACACCATGCTGGCAACTTATTTCGATACACACTCTTAAGTCTGCCATAAACAAGACATATGCACCATGCTGGCGACTTGCCTACGATAGACACTCTAAGTCTACCATAAAGAAGAAAGATACATCATACTGGCAGCTAACTTTCGATCATTATCATCATCAGGTGTCCTGCCGCATGGCGTTGGCGATCATGGTCTTCCATCTGTCTATATCTCTCGTTGCTCCTAGCATCTCCCCCACCCTCCTCATCCCCAGCCACTCTGCAAGTCCGTCCAGCATTTTCTCCCTGGGTCTACCCGGTGCTCTCTTTCCCTCCAGCTTTCCTGTTGTGACCAGGTGCTCCAAATCCCCCTTCCTCATAAAATGGCCTATAAATGTTGCCTGTCATTTCCTATCTTCCCTATGAGTGATCTACTTCTGTCTGCCTCCATCAAGACTGTCTCTTTTGTTTTCTTTGCTGTCCATGGAACTCTCAACATTCTTCTTAGAAACCACATCTCGGCTGCCTCAATCTTGTTCTGGCTTTGTTTGTTGATTGTCCACGCCTCGCATCCGTATAACAGTATTAGTTCTATATAACATTCAAGAACTCTCTTCCTGATGTTAATTGACAGGCATTTGTTGGTAAGAATGCTTGTCATCTTCTTGAATGCTGTTTTGGCTTGGCCGATTCTGCCGGCTATTTCTGATGTGCATCTGCCGTCTGATGAAATGATCGTTCCCAAGTATTTGAATTTATCAACCTGTGTCAAGGTTGTGCCATTTGCTATTATTTTGCATGAGGGGATTTCATGATTTTTACTGATCACCATGACTTCAGTCTTCCTGCTGTTTAGTTCAAGCCTCTTACCTTTGCTTTCTATTTCTAGAATATTCACAGGGTTTTGTAGGTCTCTTTCACTTTCTGCAATTAGCACGGTGTCATCTGCGTATCGAATGTTGTTTATCATTTTCCCTCCAACCTTTAATCCAGGGTCTTCTTCTAGGTTTCTCATGATGTTTTCGCTGTAAAGTGAAAACAGATCTGGTGACAAAACACAACCCTGTCTGACTCCTCTTTTGATATTTTGGAAGAGCTTACATTGTTTTCTATTCTCATTGCAGCTGTTTGTTCCCAGTACATATTTCTGATTATTCGTAGATCTTTTCCATCAACATTGAGTCTCTCCAGTTGGTTGATCAATTCATCATGTCTTACCCGATCGAAAGCCTTGGTGTAGTCAACGAAGCATAAATACAAATCCTTATTCATCTCATTTGACCTCTCTATGATAGTTCTTAGGATGTATATGGCATTAATAGTTCCTTTCCCTTCCACAAATCCACACTGTTCTTCTTTATTTCTCTTTTGATTCTATTCCTTGTCCTCATCATGATTAATCTTAACAGGATTTTTGTTACATGACTCATCAAACTGATTGTGCGATGGAGTTCGCATTCTATAGCCCCTGTCTTCTTTGGAAGTGCAATGAAAATTGATTTTGACATATCTTTGGGGATTTTTCCAGTGTCATAAATTTCATTTAGGAGGACTTCGATATACACTCTAATCTGCCATAAAGAAGACAGATACACAATGCGAGCAAGTAACATTGCATATGTACTCTAACCAGCAAAAACGGAAAAAGAATCAGAACGCGTATTTGATACAACCAGACAAATGTTCGGCCAAACTGGCCTTTGTCAAGCGTAGACGTAAGATCACAAATGAACAAACACCTAATTTTCTCCTAATTTTGGTATTTGGTGTTTGTTCGTTTGTGATTTTATATCTACGCTCGACAAAGGCCAGTTGGCCGAACATTTGTCTGGTTGTATTAAATACGCGTTCTGATTCTTTTTTCGTTTTTTTTTTTTCTGGTTCCTATTTGCTTGAACATGGGCAGTCACGCTTGTTTTAGATTTCTTATATGAATTCTAAACCTACCAGCAATTATCTACTTGGCAGACTTCTTCAAAACCTGCAGAAAATTCTTTACGTAGGCAAGTTCTTAAAATGGAGATCAAGGATGGGTAAGTGAGGGGGGGGGGATGGAGGAGGAAGGGACCTATGAAACAGCTGACGCCATCAGAATGATTGAAGTATCAAGGTGAGTGCCAGACAGGCTATTTTTATGTTGCAGGATGGGACTGAACTCGAAACATCAGACACTGAGTTCACAGCTCTATATGAAAAAAAAAACACGCGAACAAACAAGAACAACAAGAAAGCCGCATAAAAACGTTTGAGCCTCTTTTTACTCAGAAGTGAAAGAGAACGATGAACGTTTTTTATAATTCAGATATATACATGTATAATATATATATATATATAAAATAAATATATATATATATATAAAATTATACGATGCATTGCAGCCCAGAGACTCTGCCACTGAGAGATGGGAAACGCTACGAGACACCATGCACCGCATTGCTATGGCCACCTTTGGGAAGAAAACTGTGAAGTCCCACGACTGGTTTGAGGCCAAATCATCAGAGATGATTCCCACTGTTGAGGCCAAGCGTGCCGCACTCACCAAGTATAAGCGGTCACCCAGTGAGAAGAACCTGCAAATCCTCAGGGCTGCCAGAAGTAAGGTTCAGCTTAACGCCAGGCGCTGCGCAAACGAGTACTGGACAGAGCTCAGCGAAGAGATACAGAGTGCTGCTGAAAGAGGCAACATCCGAGGAATGTATGATGGCATCAAGAAGGCACTGGGACCAACACAGAGCAAGATCGCCCCCCTCAAATCCTCCACTGGGGAAGTAATCAGCAATCCTAGCCAACAGATGGAAAGATGGGCGGAACACTACTCCGACCTCTACTCCACACAGAACATGGTGTCCCCCTCAGCCCTCGATGCCATCAAGTGCATGCCGGTAATGGAAGAACTTGACGCAGAGCCAACTGGGACGAACTCAGCAAGGCCATTGATAGCCTGGCATCAGGGAAGGCACCTGGCAACGACGGAATTCCCCCAGACCTCATCAAGCACTGCAAGACTTCTCTTCTGCACCCTTTGCACACAGTTCTCTGTCAGTGTTGGAATGAGGGAGCTGTACCACAGGACATGAGGGACGTCAAGATCGTCACCCTGTACAAAAACAAGGGCGAAAGGAGCGACTGCAACAACTACAGAGCTATCTCGCTCCTCAGCATTGTTGGCAAAGTCTATGCTCGGGTCCTCCTAATCCGCCTGCAGAAACTGGCTGAACGCGTCTACCCGGAATCACAGTGTGGTTTTCGAGCAGAGAGATCCACGGTAGACATGGTCTTCTCCCTTCGCCAAATCCAGGAGAAGTGCAGAGAGCAGCGGATGCCCCTGTATGTGGCATTCATTGACCTCACCAAGGCCTTTGACCTAGTCAGCAGAGATGGCCTTTTCAGGGCTCTCGAAAAATCGGCTGCCCCCCAAACTGCACAGCTTAATTGAGTCCTTCCACTCAAACATGAAAGGGATGGTGCAGTTCAACGGAAACCTCTCCAAGCCCTTCGACGTACGCAGCGGTGTGAAACAAGGCTGCGTCCTGGCCCCAACCCTCTTTGGAATCTTCTTCGCTCTCCTCCTGAGGCATGCGTTCAGCACAGCGCAAGAAGGGATCCACCTGCGGACCAGATCAGATGATAGGCTCTTCAACCTCGCCCGCCTCAGAGCAAGGACAAAGGTCCGTGAAGCCCTCATCAGAGACATGCTATTTGCCGACGATGCCGCAGTTGTGACCCATACTCAGCGGGACTTGCAGTCACTAATGGACCGCTTCTCCCAGGCTTGCAAAGATTTTGATTTGACCATCAGTCTTAAGAAGACAAACGTCCTGGGCCAAGACACGCCATCTCCACCAGCCATCACCATTGATGACTACGAGCTTGAAGCCATCCATCAATTCACATATCTTGGGTCCACCATCACCGATAACCTCTCCCTTGACACAGAGGTCGACAAGAGGATCGGGAAGGCAGCCACAACACTAGCCCGCCTCACACAAAGGGTGTGGACAAATCCCAAGCTGACCACAAAGACAAAGATGGCTGTATACAACGCCTGTGTCCTCAGCACCTTGCTGTATGGCAGCGAGGCATGGACCACGCATGCTCATCAGGAGAAAAGGCTCAATACCTTCCACCTGAGAAGCCTACGGCGCATACTTGGCATTTCCTGGCAAGACAAGGTGACCAACACCGAAGTCCTAACCTGCGCTGGCCTCCCAACCATGCATACCATGCTGAGACAGCGTCGGCTACGCTGGTTGGGCCACGTTCGCCGCATGGAAGATGGTCGCATCCCAAAAGGCATCCTTTATGGTGAGCTTGCCACAGGGCAGAGAAACATTGGCCGCCCACAGCTGAGATACAAAGACGTTTGCAAGCGTGACATGAAGGCGCTTTGAGATCAACACTGAGTCCTGGGAGGACCTCGCAGACGACCGCAACAGCTGGAGAACTACTCTCAAGAAACAGCTGCGGATTGGTGAGGAAAACTGTCAGCTGCTGCAGCAGAAAAGCGAGTTCGCAGAAAAGGGATGACAGCCAACAGACCAGCATCAGCATACACATGCGACCGCTGCGACAGAGACTGCCTCTCTCGCATTGGTCTGTACAGTCACAGGCGACGCTGCTTGGACCAAGCAGACAGCCCATCTAGACATTAGAACGGATGTACTTTGTCCATGGTCAGTCATGACCGAAGGAGGCCTACTATATATATATATATATATATTTAATGGTTACAAAAAGGCAAGGTTTAAATTTATACATATTTGATGGTTAAAAAAGATAAACAGATTTTCTTTTATTTTCAGAGATGATATATTTCATGGTTTCAAAAGGCATTTTTTAAATTTGTATACATTTGATGGTTAAAAAATAAGCAGTTTTTCTTTTAGTTTTTAGAGAGGATTATTAAATGGTTAAAAACAAACGCACTTCTTAAATTTATATACATTTCATGGTTTAAAAAAAGCAGTTTTTAATTTATTTTTAGAGAGGATATATTTAATGGTTAAAAAATACATTTTTTGAAAATTTATGTACATTTGATGGTCACAAAATAAGCAGGTTTTTTTTTTCATTTTTAGACAGGATACATGTAATGGTTAAAATGTTTGTTTTTTTTAAGTTTATACATATTTGATGGTTAAAAAAGTAAACAATTTTTCTTCAACTTTTAATGAGTGGAAAATGCAGACTGACAGACACAAAGACACACAGATATACTCAAATATTATGCAGAGAAGAGATGTGGGTGGGGGGAGGTTCAGACAGAGGAGAAGAGATTGAGTTCTTTGAGGAAAAAAGAGAGAGAGTGTGTGTGTGTGTCTGGACATGCATTATATTGGAAAACATGGGCCGGAGAGCGACGGGGGAAGAAAGATGAAAGATGAGTTAATTGACGGAGGTTAGCAGGGCGCGCACAGAACAGTCTCTGTCAAACATTAAAAGTCCCTCTGGAAGAGCTCTTAGAACTCTCCCAAGGGGGCCTTCCGTGGAACTGGGGCGGTGTTGGGTTAAGATTGTGCCCTTGACAGTATTGATTTCTGGGCATGTTATGTTTTTCATTATGGTGTGGGTGGATGTGGGTGGGTGGGGGTACATGTGTGTGTGTGTTGTGTGTTGTGTGTGTGTGTGTGTGTGTGTGTGTGTGTGTGTGTGTGTGTGTGTGTGTGTGTGTGTGTGTGTTTGTTGTGTTTGTGTGTATGTGTATATGTTGTGTTGTATTGGTGTGAGTGTGTGTGTGTGTGTGTTTTACATGCGTGTTGTGGTCTATGTGGTGTGTGTGTGTGTGTGGGTGGGTGGGGGGTGCATGTGTGTGTGTGTGGGTGGTGGGTGGGTGGGTGTACGTGTGTGTGTGTGCGTGTGTGTGGTGTGTGTGTGTGTGTATGTGTGTGTGTGTGTGTGTGTGTGTGTGTGTGTGTGTGTGTGTGTGTGTGTGTGTGTGTGTGTGTGTGTGTGTTATGTGTATGTTTTATGTTTTATGTGTGTGTGCGTGTGTTTGACAGGAAATTTGAACAACACTCTGAAAAAATGTGTCCGAAAAGAGAAGACCCGTATAGTCTGTGTGGTCTGAGTCTTCCCAGCGGTTCCATAGCATTTTCAACTCTGGGTGCCTGGGTAGGGGCCGGCAAGAGCCCAAAATCCCACAGGCATGTTTTTTCGGGCTGAAAATTCTCTCTCCTCTCTCTCCTCTCTCTCCTCTCTCTCTCTCTCTCTCTCTCTCTCTCTTCTCTCTTCTCTCTCTGTCTCTCACTCACTCTCTCTGTCTCTCACTCACTCTCTCTGTCTCTCTCACTCTCTCTGTCTCTCTGTCTCTGTCTCCCTCTCTCTGTCTCTGTCTTCTGTCTGTCTCTTCTCTCTTTCTCTCTCTGTCTCTCACTCTCTGTCTCTCTGTCTCTGTCTCTCTCTCCTTGTCTCTATCTGTGTCTGTCTGTCTGTCTGTCTCTGTCTCTGTCTCTCTCTCCCTCTCTCTCTCTCTCTCTCTCTTTCTCTCTCTCTCTCTCTTAGCGGCCAACTAGGCTGTACTATATATGTTACTTGAAAAAAATCTCTGCAAACACGGCCTGGAAACTGATGTTGGAAAACTTCTCAAACAGCTGCCTCACCAAGTCCAAGTGAGATCACGTTTTGTTGGCTTTCAGTGTTTTACCGGCTTTAGGCGAGTTAATAGATTAGTAAATAAATAAACAAAGAAATCAATAAATAAGCAAATAAGAATTTACAGCATTGTTGTTATTATCATCGTCACTGTCTATCTCTAGGACATGTTCCTTTAATTTAACCCTTTGACTCCCGCACCCTGTCCACCAGCGTCCTGCATTGTCCACCTTGCTAGCAAAGCAAAAACGGGAAGCTGGTGGATAAGGTGAGGGAGTCAAAGGGTAAGTTTTTGCAGAAAGCTGGTGGATAAGGTGAGGGAGTCAAAGGGTTAAGTTTTTGCAGTTGGTGAATAAGTTGGTGGATAGGGTTGCCGGGAGTCAAAGGGTTAAGTTATGCCATTACACATGGCGGGTGTAATATTCAAGTGATTAGGACACTGGTTTTTTCAAACTGGAAGGTCTAGGTTCGCTCCTGGTTGAGTACTTCCTGTTGGGCCAAAAGCGTGGATATTATTGTTTCGATCTTCCTGGTTAAAATGTGTGCTAGACATGCTAGTGTCAGAGTGATCATATGTCGCATGTATACGCACACATAACATCATATATCACCTGTCGGCGTCAACGGGTTCGGTGCTGGCCGCTGCACGTCTGGATACCACCATCTACTTCCAGGACGCTCTGTCTTGACTTTTGTGGACAATTTCTTGAATGTTTAGACCACATATGTTGGTTATGTTCTCATGAGTGAGATTGGAGGTCTGCCTTTCTTCATTTTTGCCACTGTTTTTTCCTTGAAAAGTGGTTGCCATGAGGTCCGTGCTTTTGTAGAACATCATACATGCACGTTAAAGATCCGTTTAAACCACATCAGTACTCGGTGGTTTATGGAAACACGAAAACACACATCATAGCATGCACACACCCTTGAAGAAAAGATTATGACTGTTTAAATTAAACAGCGGGATAAACAACAACAACAACAACAACAACAATAAACACAACACTAACACCACCACCAACAACACCACAAGCAACGACAACAACAACACCAACAACAACACCTCCACACGCATCCACACCACCACCACCACCAACGTCGAACAACAACAATAACAACAAAATCGGTCATACACTTAACAGTCTATTGGAATATTCCGAAGTGCATGTGAGAGAGTTGCAGCCCATGAACAAAACAACGAAAACTACCGATCAGCCGATCACCAGGACATGCGAGAGCTGTCCAACCACTCCACAGCCAGACAGACGAGCTTCTCTCTGGTCATAACTCAACAATCTCTTCAGTGTCACAAGAGTATTCGTCTTACACGACACTCTTTCTTCTTCTTTTTTTTTTTTTATTTATTGGGGGGGGGGGTGTTTGTTTTGTTTTTGTTTTTGTTAATTATGTCAGGAGGTGTGGGTAACGTTTATTTCCTCAGACAGTTGGTCTCAAAACATGTTTCTGTTGTTCTCATTGTTGCTGTCGTTGTTGTTGTTGTTGTTGTTGTTGTTTTTTTTTTTCTTCTTCTTCTTCTTTCTTCTTCTTCTTCTTCTTCTTCTTCTTCTTCTTCTTCTTCTTTTCTTCTTCTTCTTCTTCTTCTTCTTCTTCTTCTTCTTCTTCTTCTTCTTCTTCTTCTTCTTCTCCTCCTTCTTCTTCTCCTGCTCCTCCTCCTCCTTCTTCTTCTTCTTCTTTTCTTCTTGTTCTTGTTCTTGTCCTTGTTCTTGTTCTTCTTGTTCTTGTTCTTGTTCTTCTCCTTGTTCTTCTTGTTCTTGTTCTCGTTCTTCTTCTTCTTGTTCTTCTAGTTCTTGTTCTTCTTGTTCTTGTTCTTTCTTGTTCTTCTCCTTGTTCTTCTTGTTCTTGTTCTTCTCTTGTTCTTGTTCTTGTTCTTGTTCTTGTTCTCTTGTTCTTGTTCTTGTTCTTCTATTTCTCTTCTTCTTTTCTTCTTCTTCTTCTTCTTCTCTCTTTTCTTCTTTTATTCTTCTCTCTTCTTCTTCTCTCTTCTTCTTCTTCTTCTTCTTCTTTCTTCTTCTTCTTCTTCTCTTCTCTTCTTCTTCTTCTTCTTCTTCTTCTTCTTCTCTTCTTCTTCTTCTTCTTCCTTCTTCTTCTTCTTCTTCGCTTCTTCTTCTTGCTTCTTCTTCTTCGTTTTTTTTTCTCTCTCATTCTCTCTCTTCTGCTTCTTCTTCGTCTTCTTCTTTCTTCTTTCTTCGCTTCTTCTTCTTCTTCTTTTTCTTTTCTTTTCATTCTTCTCTTTTTCTCTTCTTCTTCTTCTTCTTCTTCTTCTTCTTCTCTTCTTCTTCTTCTTCTTCTTCTTCTTCTTCTTCTTCTTCTTCTTCTTCTTCTTCTTCTTCTTCTTCTTCTTCTTCTTTCTTCTCTTCTTCTTCTTCTTCTTCTTCTCTTCTTCTTCTTCTTCTTCTCTCTTCTTCTTCTTCTTCTTCTTCTTCTCTGTCCTTCTTCTCTTCTTCTCTTCTTCTTCTTCTCTTCACTTCTTCTTCTTTTTTCTTCCTTCTCTCTCTTCTCTTATTCATTCTCTTCTTGATGATTCTTATCCCTTTTCTTCTAGTCATTCTTCATCTTTCTTCTTCTTCTTTTTTGATCTTCTCACTTCTTCTTCATCTTTTTTTTATTCTCCATCTTCTTCTTCTTCATCGATTCTTCTTCATTCTTACTTCTTCTTCGTCTTCTTTTCGTTCTTCTCTTCTTTTCTTCTTCTTGTTCTCTTATTTTTATGTCTCTTCTCTTCTTCAAATCTTCTTCTTCTCTTCATCTTCTTATCTATCTTCCTCTTTGCTTCTGACTTCTCTTCTTCCATACTTTTCTTCATTATCTTCGATTTCTTGGACTATCTTTCTTCTTTCTCATGTCCAATCTCCGAATCCTTCTATCTAACTCATTGTTCCTCATCATCCCTAGACAATCCGTTACAGTCAAGATAAAACCAACAGAAAAATCATATCGTGACTTAGCACAAATATGTATTGCTTCTCAAACCGTTTAATACAACTCCCGCGAGAACTGCAAAATATTCAGAATGATTGCATGAAAATATCATTATGCAGAATTCGAATTATCTATCAGCAAGATACAGACACCAGAAAAGAAAGAAAAATATATAAAAAGAGATAGAGATAAAGATGGGGAGATAAAGAGAGAGAGATTAAAGGAAGAGGAGAGAGAGAGGGAGAGAGGAGAGAGAGAGAAGAGAAAGATAAAAGATAGAGATATACAGATGGAGAAGACAAGAAAGATGAAGAAAAGAGAGGAAAGAGAGAGAGGGAGAGAAGAGAAAGGACAAAAGAGATATGCAGATGAGAAGAGAAGGGGTAATAAAAGAGAGATGGAGGGTAACAGAGAGAGAAGTCAGAACTTGGAGAGAGAGAGAAGGAGCGAGAAAAAGAGAGGGGGGAGAGAGGGAGATATAGGGGGAGAGAGAGAAAGAAAACAGACAGACAGGCGCAGAGACAAGACAGACAGAGAGAGAGAAAGAAAGAGAGAGAGAGAGAGAGAAAGAAAGAGAGAGAGAGAGAGTGAGAAGAGAAATACACTTTAAACATGCAATCATGGCCATTAAGGACACTTTCATCAAGCAACACACAGCACTTTCAAACCCGTTTCCCTCCTTTCCCATCGACGCTTCAGCCAAGGGAAAAACAAAATCAATGGGGTGGCTTTTGATGTGAATTAATTCAGCCCGTAAATTCTTCCCGTCAATTTAAATCTCATTGAAGCAGACTGGAAGGGGAACTCTGCGACAAGATGTACGAGGTTCAGGCAGCATGGAACGGATCCATTAAGAATGATTCCTTTTCATGTTAGGCTAGTTTTGCTCAGAGCTTGGCTATACCGGTGTTGAAGGTGCGGCTGCCCCCTCCCCCCCCCCCCCCCTCTTGAATTCTGTGCTGTCACAGGACAGTTGCTGAGTTCAATGAGATTTTGCTGCTTTCCATCACATTTTGGTTTATTGTTGTTACTGTGTGTGTGTGTGTGTGTGTGTGTGTGTGTGTGTGTGTGTGTGTGTGTGTGTGTGTGTGTGTGTGTGTGTGTGTTGTTTGTTTCTTTGTTTCTTTGTTTGTTTTTTGGTTTCGTATGTTTGTTTGTTTGTTTGTTTGTTCGGTTGGTTGGTTATTTGGTTGGTTGCTTGCTTGCTTGCCTGCTCGCTTGGTTGCTTGGTTGGTTAGTTGGTTGTTGGTTGGTCAGTTGGATGGTTGCTTGGTTCCTTGGTTGCCTGCTCTGCTTTGCTTGCTTGCTCGCTTGCTTGATAAAATGAATCGTGCACTCAATGGCTGATGTTTCGACGTAAATCCCAGCCTCAAATTAAAGTATGTACGCATACTCACTCACCATCTTGATAGATACTTCAACACTCCTGGAGGTTTCAGCTTTGCGTTTCATTTCATGCCCCCCCCCCCCCCCCCATCTCCTTACTCTTTCCGCTTATTTCAAGACTTTGTCAGTGCGTAGGGTTTTATGCATACTCAACGAGACTGCCACATAAATGCAGGTAGATTTAGGTGGAGTGCATATGGATTTGACCGAATGTGATGAATCCTTTATAAATAAACACGAACTATCGCATAAACAGAAACCAGAAAGAAAAATTTAAAAAATAAAAAATACACGAAAAAAGAATCAGAACGCGTATTTAATACAACCAAACAAGACAGTCTCAAAGTTTCGGCCAACTGGCCTTTGGCAAGCGTAGACGTAAGATCACAAACGAACAAACACCAAATACAAAAATTAGGAGACAAAGACTGAAACTTCCCTGCTGCTTTGTCCAGTGTGAGAAAAGGACTAAAAAACATAAACAGTCAGTCACGCACAAGAACAGTCAGTCACGACAAGAACAGTCAGGATAACGATCAGAATCAAATGTTGTCCTTTGCCAAGTGCTGGTAAAAGAAAACGCAAATATAAGATTGACTGACAGCATGGTGTTATTTGGTGTTGACGAATTTATGCATATGGGTTCGGTATTTTGGTTGAATTATCCTTCTTGCAAAAAAGGTACATTTGTAATGCGAGTATGAAAAGACTTCACCAAACATGACCTCTTTTAAATGATACCTTGCAACCAAATATCACAGAGAAGAATGTAGTGCAAAACTGACGTTGAATTTGGTACACCTTTAAAATGAAATGGTCGCCATGTTTACCACTTATAACAACTGAGACTTGATACTGTTTATTCAGATTATAATACCAACAAGTGTCAAGAGTGTGGAATGGTGTCTCGTAGTGAGTATGATCATTTAACAATTAACCCATGCATGTTGAAAATTTCATGTTGTTTTTATTTCCGGTGTTTTTTATCATTACAAATTATGTGTTACGTTTTAAGCATATAGATATTTTGCATAATTGGGGTTGTTCTTGCGATGTAATTGCAATTGCACTGCT
>CM060311.1:72242993-72245493 GCA_030674185.1 Monoplex corrugatus | reverse complement strand
GGAAAATAGCACGACACAACATAGCATAACCACTGAGCAGAGCATAACAGCAGCAACAAGAACAACAACAGCAACAACAACGACTACTATACACAAACATATCTTGCACCCTTTCCTTATCTTTAACAATTTTCATCTTGTACTAAATTTGGAGTCTGGAAAATTTTCAAAGGGATTCATCGCACTCAGTCTGTTCCACATGCGCTCCATCCAAATTTGCCAGCAATTATCCGAGCCTACATAAAACCCTGTGCGCTATTAAAGTCTTGAAAAGGGGATGAGGTCGGGGGGGGGGGGGGAGAGGAAATGACAGGACTAATGAAACATTAAACTGACGCCTCCAGAATGATAGAAACATTCAGACAGGCAGCGAATAGGCCAGTTTTTAACCCTTTGACTCCCGAACCCTATCCACCAGCTTCAAAACCTTAACCTTTTGACCTCCTCACCATATCCACCAGCATCCTGCAGGAAGCTGGTGGATATGGTGAGGAGGTCAAAAGGTTAAGTTTCCGCTTTGCTAAGATGGTTGACAATGCAGGATGATATGGACAGGGTGCGGGAGGCAAAGGGTTAATGTTGCAAGGTGGGACTGAATTCGAAATATCAGACCTTGAGTCCATGGCTTTGGCAAAAGAACGAACCAGCTCGCGATAAAAAGAAAAAAAAATTACAAATCTTGCACTGAGGGTAACCGACAGTCATCCAATCTTTTCATTACCTGTATGATACTGTAATATACTCGTCGCCACATTTTGACAACAAAACAGTTCATGCACACACAGGTTACAGGCATCATGTATCCATGGTTTAAGCGAAGATGAATTGTCCGGGGTTTTATCAGACGGGACATGGATACCCTGTCATGAGGAGTCTTCCAGACGCTGATAATAACAACTCGATTACCTCCCCTGCATTGTCAGTGTGGAATGACCTCCCTTAGACACAAGCGCGCACGGCTTAAGGTGTCGCCAGCGTGTGAAATGGATACTTCTTGTTGGGCTCCATGTATCAGTCAGTGAGCGGCTGGGGCATGGGATACAACGGGACAGGCTGAAAAGAAGAAGAAGTGGCTATCAGCGGGAGAAAAAGCGGCCATCAACAAACACTGTCATTAGGTTTTTGTCCCTTGTTCCACCCTCACACGGAAGGATTAGTGCGGGCCTCTCTTGTGAGTCTCAGATTTCTCCTTCCCGTCATTGTCCAACCCTGTAGCCTGTGGATGGTTACACTGATCGATGCTTATTGCTAGATAGTAGATAAATGTGAGAAACGGACTCTCATAGGACCATAAAGAATTTTCATTTGCTGTACCGGATAATTGAGGCAGCCGAGATGTGGTTCCTAAGAAGAATGTTGAGAGTTCCATGGACAGCAAAGAAAACAAACGAGGCAGTCTTGATGGAGTCAGACACAAGAAGATCATTGATAAGGAAGATTAGCGCTTAGATTTGATTTTATCAAGATTTGGCGCTATATAAATATTGTAATTATTATTATTATTATTAGGAAAAGACAGGTAACATTTACAGGCCATTTTTGGAGGAAAGGGGAATTGGAGCACCTGATCACAACAGGAAAGGTGGAGGGAAAGAGAGCACCAGGTAGACCTTGGGAGAAAATATTGGATGGACTTGCAAGGTGGCTGAGGACAGAGGAAGTGGAAGATGTGCTTGTGGCAACATGGGACAGATCATATGAAGGGCCATGATCGCCAACGCCATGCGGCAGGGCACTTGACGCTGATGATGATTTACCGTATAAAACTGCGTTCGGAGTGCACTTCTACTTGATGGTTCGATTAGTTTTTCGCCCCTATATCCAAGTTTGACGATCGATTTGCACGTCAGAATCGCTGTGGGCCTTCCTCCACCAGAGTTTCCTCTGTCTTCGTCCTCCTCAGGCATAGTTCACCATCTGTCGGGTCCCAATTTTCAGCATGCAGGTTCCACTATTCAACACTATCTTGAAATCAGCATCCACTTGCTCAATGCAATGAAGAGAGTATGTGGACACCATCATCATGAAAAGTCAGTGCAGATGGATTGGGCACCTCATCCGAAGGGAACAGGGTAACATCACCGTGGTGATAAATCGGACGGAGTAGATTCGACTCTCATGCCGGTCACAATTTTTATATAAAGTTCCCGTTAGCTCGGTTGGTTAGAGATTGGTTAGAGAGCCATTCTGATTAGGCAAGTGTCGTGGTTCTGTTCTGTTTAAAGTCTTGCCACTCTCAGAGTATAATGAAGACTAGCCGTAAGAATGTTTGCTCAAAGAAGCTTTAAATCATTTTGGTTGCACCGTGATATACCGTTGGCTATTGTCAGATTCTCTCAGGACTGTTATGTGACCAGGTGTCAAGGGTTCGACCCCAGTTGATATATGCCAAGCGTGGAGAAGCCTTCTTGAGAAAAACGAAACTGCGCACAAGAAAGGCGCAAAAGAGGAATACTCAAGAACACAAAATGGCAACGAACAGCAGAAGTTGAACTCGAGG
>CM060311.1:72210493-72232993 GCA_030674185.1 Monoplex corrugatus | reverse complement strand
TTTGTCTGATAGCCAGTTATTGTAAAATTGATAGTTGGATGAATGATATAGATGCGGTTAATGACAAATATTTTTAGCTGGCCAGTTAAGGAATATGGACTAGAATACAAATGAAAGGAATACTGTAAATGCAAAGATGAATGTATCCCAGCTTATGTGACGGTAAACGATAGAAGGGGAACAATGTGACAGAGTTCACAGCAGTTTGATAGTATAACTGTATGAATGTATAAGAAAACCTGATCCCTCCCCTCCCCTTCCCCTTGCATGTATTGTGGCCTAAGGCCGTTGTACAATAAACATTTTCTGAGTTCTGAGTACCGCCCGCTAAGCTGGGCAGCCCCCAGCGAAATAGGTGCTGTCCCGCCACAGTCTGCATTCTCCATTGGGTGCTTGAAGATTAGGGAAACACCGACAAGCAGACTGCAAGACCTGCACCTGGCAAAAAAAAAAAAAAAAAAGAAAAACCAAGCACCGGCATGGCTGCAGCAACCTCAGGCCGACTTACAGCTCGCGTTTGGGAGAACCCAAAGCTGGCAATTCCGACCAAGATGGTGGTATACAACGCATCATCAGCATTCTACTGTGTGCAGCGAAACATGGACAACATATGCCAGACAAGAGCAAAAGATGAACAAACTTTCACTTACGCTGCCTTCGCCGCGCCCTCGGCATCAAGTGGAGCGACAAAATACCAAACACCCAAGTCCTAGCATGCGCTGGTCTCCCCCGTGCATGCACTGCTCACAAAACGCGGGCTGCACTGGCTTGGCCATGTGCGTCGGATGGAAGGTGGACGTATCCCAAAGGATATCTTTTATGGTGAACTAGTCTCCTGCAAGAGATCTGTTGGCCACCCCCAGATACGATACAAAAACATCTGTGGTGTTCGTCTGTCGTCGTCGACAATGACCACGGCTTCATGAAGTTGATTTTGAGTCAGTGTGTCCGGAGGTGACTGATCAATCCGATCCGGGCACGGAAGTAACGTCCACAGGTTGGACATCTGTGGTCGGTTACTGTGGTTGAAGGGTTTGCAGCCCTAGCTTTCTGTGCAGCTCGTTTTTATTGTGCAGATTGGATACGAGACACTTCTGAAGTGGTACATCCGGTTTGATTCTTCTACGCCAGACTGTACGGTCGAGGGCAAGGTTTTCCCAATTCTCCCAGTCTATGTTGAGGGACTTTAGCGATGCCTTCAAGCATCTGTAAACGTGATATGAAAGCTCTGGACATCAACACAGAGAGCTGGGAAGACACAGCAGCCAACCGCAACAGATGGCTCAGTGTGCTCCAAAAACAATTCAGGTTTTGGTGAAAAGAAGATCCAGACCTAAGCGAGGGAAAAGAGAGCCAGGAGGAAAGCAAGCTCCTGTGAAGGCAATCCCATGGCTAAACATCCATACATACATCCGATGTCATATAGACTGTCTTTCCCGCATCGGCCTTACCAGCCACTGCCCACGGATCAACTCGACTCGACACGACAATGGGACGCATTATCCATAGTCGACGCCGACTGACGGAGGCCTACTACTACTTATAATGCTTTAGTTATGGGCAGTTTTATATACTATATGGGTTGAGAGCTGCATGTCAAAGTCAAAAGCATTACTTTTTCATTGCAGTGTCCTTTTGAAAATTTGTGCTTGCACTCTCCGTCTCTCCTCTTTTGTCCCTCTCGCTGTTTCTTAGTCTTACACATATGCACACACACACACACACACACACACACACACACACACACACACACACACACACACACCACACACACACACACACACACACGCACACACGCACACACACACACACACAGCGCGCACACGCACATGCACAAACACACATATACATACGCACGCACACTAACACACATATACAAAAATACACACACATATACACAGACGCACACACACACCTATACAGACACATACATACACATACATACACATACACACACATACACAAGCATGTACACACACACTCATACACGCACACGCACACACGCACACACACACACACACACACACAAATATATATATATATATATATATATATATATACATACACACACATACACACACACTCACACACGCACACATACTTACACACACACACACACACACACACACACACACACACACACACCACACACACACATACACACACACGCAAACACACACACACACAAACACACACACCAAACACACACGGAACACACACACACACACCACACACACACACACACACATACACACACACTTACACACACTTCTCACAATTTTTATTTGTCCAGACTGACTTTTACAGACCAAAGCCAGCCAACATGATCTCCTTTACACTGTCTATAAAACAGACACTATTGTACACATGGCACCGAGAGATCATTAAAGTGAAACGTAGTATGTAGCTTGTCTTCCCTTGTTGTTGCTTCCCTCTGCTGTTATCTCCCCTGCCCCTTTCCACTTCTCCTTCTTTTGTTTTTCTATTTTTCTTCTTCTCCGTCTGTTTCTTCTTCTGTTTCTTCTTTTCTTCTTCTTCTTCTTCTTCTTCTTCGCATTCTTCTTCTTCGCATTCTTCTTCTTCTTCTTCGCATTCTTCTTCTTCTTCTTCTTCTTCTTCTTCTCTTCTTCTTCTTCTTCTTCTTCTTCTTCTTCTTCTTCTTCTTCTTCTTCTTCTTCTTCTTCTTCTCTTCTTCTTCTTCTTCTTCTTCTTCTTCTTCTTCTTCTTCTTCGCATTCTTCTTCTTCTTCTTCTTCTTCGCATTCTTCTTCTTCGCATTCTTCTTCTTGCATTCTTCTTCTTCTTCGCATTCTTCTTCTTCTTCGCATTCTTCTTCTTCGCATTCTTCTTCTCCTCTTTTCTTCTTCTTCTTCTTCTTCTTCTTCTTCTCCTTCTTCTTTATTCGTTTTCTAATTTGTTCCTCTTCTTTTGTTTTTCTTTTCGTTGTTGTGGTTGTTGTTGTCGTTATTGTTGTTGTCGTTATTGTTGTTGTTGTGGTTGTTGTTGTTGTTGTTACTGTTGTTGTCGTTATTGTTGATGTTGTGGTTGTTGTGGTTGTTGTTGTTGTTGTTGTTGTTTTCTTCTTCTTCTTCTTCTTCTTCTTCTTCTTTATCATCATCTTCTTCTTCCTTATTTCCAAAACCTCTGTCTTTGTGTCTCTTTGCCATTCTGTCTGTCTGTTTTTCTTGCTCTCTCTCTCTCTCTCTCTCTCTCTCTCTCTCTCTCTCTCTCTCTCTCTCTCTCTCTCTCTCTCTCTCTCTCTCTGCCTCTCTGTCTCTATGTCTCTCCCTCTCTATCTCTCCCCCCCACTCTCTCTTTCTCTCTCACCACACATACATACACAAAGACACACATATATACGAACAAACAACAACAACACACACACACACCACCACCACAACCACCACCACCACCACCACCACCATACAAACCCACTCAAACACACACACACACATTCACTCACACCCACTCACCCCTCACACACACACATACACCACATACAAACACACTCAAAAACACACATACACAAACACACTCACACACAAACACGCACGTACACACACACACACACACACACACACACACACACACACACACACACACACACACACACACACACACACACACACACACGCACTCAAAAACACACACACACTCACACCCCCACACCCACCCCCCACCCACCAACACACACACACACACACTCACACATACACTCATACCCACTCACCCCTCACACACACATACACGACTCAAATACACACATACACAAACACACTCACACACAAACACGCACGTACGCACACACACACACACACACACACACACACAAACACTCAAACACACACACACACACACCACACTCACACCCCTACCCCCACCCACCAATATACACACACACACACACACACACACACACACACACACACACACACACACACACACACGCACACACACACACACACACACAAAATATGCTCTGTAGATTTAAGGGAAAAACAAAAACAAAAAAACAGACAAAACATTAACAGCTCTTATCGCTGCTAATCCTCAAGTCATGGGGACGAAGTTGCCAGGCAGAAGAATCATTAGTCACTCTTGCCCTGTCATAAATTCACCTGGTAGTTGAAAGACAGTGCCAAGCGACAAATGAACTTGTTCTCAAGTTCAGGACATTATATGGGTGATTCATTCACATCAAGTGCAGTGTGTTTGTTCGATTCGGGATGCAAATATATCACTCCCATTATTCCTATTAACTGACTCAAACGTAAACAAAGAGCTGTGGCTCCGTGGTTTTGTTTGCGATAGGGTAGAGGGGGAAAAAAAAGGCCTGACAAGCACACAGATAGCTGCCTCCCCACCTTACAATCTGATTGTATGGGTTCGAATCTGACTGGAGTCCAACCAGCTGTGAGTTGGTACCTGATCTTGTTCAGGACTGGGGAAGGTAAGAAAAGTCGATGACGATGATGGCGATGATGATGAAGAAGAAGAAGAAGAAGAAAAGAGGAATAAGAAGAGGAAAAAGAAGAAGAACAACAACAACAACAACAGCAACAACAACAACAACAAAAGACCACATAGGGCTTCGGGCAGGCTCGAGAAATCTTGCCAGGTAATCTCTAGGAGATTTTGATGAAGCTCGTGTGAAAAATGTTGCAGTTTCAAGTCGATTCTCGCTGCCTTGTATATAAGTCTAGTGTTACGCGTATATGGGTTCTTCTTAATGTTTGGTAGCATTGCATGTCATGATTATACAGGTTTGAATAAATGAAATGGACGAATTCTCATGGTCATAAGCGTACGTAAACTGACGCATCCAAGAGGAATGTTAACGCAAGGGATCTAACTCTTTACGGATATATCTGGTTAGAAGTCTTGGAGTTATTCCCCATCTTGGTTGTGTGTGTCTTTTTCGGGGAGATGGGGAGAAACATAGAAAGAAAGAAAATGAAGGGGGCTTATACCGTGGCCTGACTTATTATGTGTATGTGGAGGGGAAGGGCAGTTGGGGGTGGCGGTGGGGGGTGGGGGGGAGTTTATATCTTCCGCCACCTCTTTCGTATTATTCATTTATCTTTTCACAAAGAAGAAAGAATAATAATAATAATAATATATTTTTATTTATTTTATTTTATTTTTATTTATTTTATTTATTTATATAGCGCAAAATCTTGATAAAATCAAATCTAAGCGCTGAGCGTATACATGCATACATACATGCTTACATACTTACATACATAAATCTAAGCTGAGCGTATACATGCATACATACATACATACATAAATCTAAGCGTATACATACATACATACATACATACATACATACATACATACATACGTACGTACGCACATGCATACATAATAATTACAATATTTATATAGCGCAAATCTCGACAAAATCAAATCCAAGCGCCGAAAAGACACACACGCACACACGCACGCACGCACACACACGCACACACACACACACACACACACACACACACACACACACACACACACACACACACACACACACACACACACACACACACGCATGCATGGCCACAAATGGGGAGAAAAGAATAAAAGCAATAAAAGCAAGAATAAAACCAATGGAAAACAAAAAAGAAAGAAGGAAACAAAACAAAACAAAACAAAACAAAACAAAACAAAAAAGCCAAAGAACATTTCGTCCCCACAATATTTTTTTCCCCACAAGGCTTTTTTGTTTGTTTCCAAAGAATTATTCCCCTTTCTTCATTTTTAACAACGTGCGAACTGTCAAGTGAAGTCTTTCGTTCGACTGCTTTGTCAGTGTGTCTGTCTGTCTGGAAGACGAATCTGCACCTGCGTATATACTTCACTGAGTGTTTTGTCTGTGTGTCTTGACAGGTTTGTCTGATCTTGAGGGGTAGTCAACCGTTGGTTTTGTTTTGTTTACTTTTGTTTTGTTTCGTTTTCTTTTGGTTTGGTTTGGTTCGTTTTGTTTGGTTTGGTTAGTTTTGTTGTTTTGTTTGTTTTGTTTTGTTTTGTTTTCTTTTCTTTTCTTTTCTTTTATTTTCTGTTCTGTTCTTTTCTTTTCTTTTCTTTCCTTTTTTTTTTGTTATTTTGTTTGGTATGGTTTGGATTTATTTTTTTGGTTTGGTTTGGTTCGGTTTGGTTTAATTTGGTTTGGTATGGTTTGGTTTGGTATGGTATGGTTTGGTTTGGTTTGGTATGGTTTGGTATGGTTTGGTATGGTTTGGTTTGGTTTGGTTTGGTTTGGTTTGGTATGGTTTGGTTTGGTATGGTTTGGTTTGGTATGGTTTGGTATGGTTTGGTTTGGTTTGGTTTGGTTTGGTTTGGTTTGGTTTGGTTTGGTTTGGTTTGGTTTGGTTTGGTTTGGTTTGGTTTGGTTGTTGGTTTGGTTTGGTTTGGTTTGGTTTGGTTTAGTTTGGTATGGTTTGGTTTGGGTATTTCTGCATGCTGTTCAGTGTGCATATTTTGCCTTCAATGCGAGTGTTTTGCTTGTTTGTGTGTTTGTGTGTGTTTTGTTTGTGTGTTTGTTTGTGTGTTTGTGTGTTTGGTTGTGTGTTTGTTTGTGTGTTTGTTTCTTTTGCTTTTTGTTTGAGTGTTGTTTGTTTGTTTTGTTTTGCTTTTTGTTTGTGTGTTTCTTTATGATGTGTCTGTGTCTGAGCGTTCGTTTGTTTGTTTTGTTTCTTGTGTGTTTGTTTGTTTGTTTGTTTATGTGTTTGTTTGTGTAATGTGTGTGTGTGTGCGTGTGTGTGTATGTGTGTGAGTATGTGTATGTGTGTGAGTGTGAGTGCTCTCGCGTGTGTGTATGTGTATGTGTGTGTGTGCGTGCGTGCGTGTGTGTGTGCGTGTGTGTGTGTGTAAACGCGTACGTGTGTGTGTGTGTGTGTGTGTGTGCTTGTGTGTCCGTGTGTGTGTTTGTGTGTATAATTATGTGTCTGTGTCTGTGTCTGTCAGTCTGTATGCGTGCGTAAGTGTTTCTGCATGGGTTTTTTTTTTTTTTTTCGTTATTTTATTATACTGGTGGTATGATAAGTAAATCTTCTTAAGTGGTAGTATAGACTTGTGGTCCTGTGCCTACGTATAGGAGTGTGGGCGTAATGCCAACATGTGTGTATGTGTGTGTGTGTGTGTGTGTGTGTGTGTGTGTGTGTGTGTGTGTGTGAGAAAGAGAGAGTCTGTGTCTGTGTGTATGTCTGTGTCTGTGTCTGTGTGTCTCTGTGTCTGTCTGTGTGTCTGTGTCTACATGTATGTCTGTGTCTGTGTCTATGTCTATGTCTGTGTCTATGTCTATGTCTATGTCTGTGTCTATGTCTGTGTCTGTGTGTCTGTGTCTATGTCTGTGTCTGTGTCTATGTCTGTGTGTCTGTGTCTATGTCTGTGTCTGTGTCTGTGTCTGTGTCTATGTCTGTGTCTGTGTCTATGTCTGTGTGTCTGTGTCTATGTCTGTGTCTGTGTCTATGTCTGTGTGTCTGTGTCTATGTCTGTGTCTATGTCTGTGTCTGTGTGTCTGTGTCTATGTCTGTGTCTGTGTCTATGTCTGTGTCTGTGTGTCTGTGTCTGTGTCTACGTTTGTGTCTATGTCTGTGTCTGTGTCTATGTCTGTGTCTGTGTCTGTGTCTGTCTGTGTCTGTGTCTGTGTCTATGTCTGTGTCTGTGTTTATGTCTGTGTCTGTGTCTGTCTTTGTCTTTGTCAGTGTTTGTGTTTGTGTTTGTGTTTGTGTCTGCCTTTCTCTCTGTCTGTGCGTGTGCGTGTGTGTGTGTGTGTACGTCCGACTATACGTGCGTGCATGCGTGCATGTATAGATGTGTGTCTGCATATTCTCCTGTAGGCCTGTGTGTCTGTCTAACGCGTGTCTGTAGAACAGTGGACAGGGAGTATGGAAAGGGTAAACACAGCTTGTGCCTTCATGCCAATGGTATGGAGGTAACATGTAGGTAGCAGCCCAGCATGTGAATGTCTTGCACTCCACGAATCCTGTGATAAATCGTAATACTATACACAGACAGCTGGGTAATGGACACCACAGGTGCACAAGTTATGATCTAGAATCAGAGAGGGGAAAAAAAACGTCTGTGTAATGAAATAGATGTCCATCATCAGTCTGTATGGTGAAGCGGTTAGTGGTCCCACAGATCTGTGATTGGGACGGGACGTCGTGGGTTCGAATTCCCATTAGTCAAAACACGTGCGTGTGCCCGCACGTGCACGCACGCGCGCGCGCACGCACACACGCTCATACCCACGCACACACACGCGCGCAAACGCTCACACACACATCAAACACATACACACACGCGCACGTTTAGACACACAAACACGCGCGCGCACACACACACGCACACACAAACATGAATACACACACGCAAACACACACCACAATCAGACACACACGCACACACATACACACACGCACACACATACACACACACACACACACACACACACACACACACACACACACACACACACACACGTTTGCAGTCCTGTGCCTACGTAAAGGTTATGGACGTAACTGCACGCGAACGTGTGTTTGTGTGTGTGTGTGTGTGTGTGTGTGTGTTTGTGTGTGTATGTGTGCGTGTGTATGTGTGTGTGTATGTCTGTGTGTGTGTGTGTGTGTGTGTGTGTGTGTGTGTGTGTGTGTGTGTGTGTGTCTTTGTTAGAGTTTGTGTCTGCCTTTCTCTGTGTGTGTGTGTGTGTGTGTGTGTGTGTGTGTGTGTGTGTGAGTGTGTGTGTGTGTGTGTGTGTGTGTGTGTGTGTGTGTGTGTGTGTGTGTGTGTGTGTGTGTGTGTGTGTGTACGTCCGATTATATGTGCGTGCATGTGTAGATGTGTGTCTGCATATTCTCCTGTAAGCCTGTGTGTCTGTCTAACGCGTGTCTGTGGAACAGTGGGACAGGGAGCACGAAAAGGGTAAACACAGCTTGGCTGCTACATGATACGATTTCATACAAAGATAATCAAGGTCAGCCCGGTGAGAACATTGAAGAATCAAGCTCCGAGTCGCTCGCCTCACTATCACTATAATATGTGATCTTTATCAGCAACCATGGAGTGTGACATTACGCGCACAGATGGTGTTGTGCTATAATATATTATAAAGCCCGTTTGTTCATTTTACTCGTAGTTTGTTTTCTGCAGCAGCTGCGCTGGAATTTGAGAAAAGATAAATGGTTTGTATTGTCATATATTTTTTTCTGATAAACTGCAGAACTGAGCGACATCTCCTTCAGTGATGCTTCGGTAAAGTTTGTACGCGAGATTTCATTTTACGATTTTTTTCGGGTTTCAATAGAAATGTAAGAACTGTAAGCTTACAAGGTCTCTCTCTGTCTCTGTCTGTGTGTCTGTCTCTCTCTCCCTCTCTCTCTTTCACTCTGCTTCTCTCTCTCTGCCTCCGTTGGTCTTTCTTTGTCTCTCTGTCGGTCTATCTCCCTGTCTTCCTCTCACTCTGTCTCTTTCTCGGTCTCCGTCTTTCTCTCTCTCTCTCCCTCTCAGCTCTCGTGGAGTTTAGAGTTTTTGAAGGTGTTGTAGTTGTTGTTCCTGCTGCTGCTGCTGTTGCTTCTGTTGTTGCTGTTGTTGTTGCTGCTGTTGTTCCTGTTGTTGCTTCTGCTGTTATTGTTTCTGTTGTTGCTGCTTCTGTTGTTGTTGTCGTTGTGTTTGTTGTTGTTTTGAGTCTGTTCCAAAGCGATTCATTGCACTCTGACAAAGATTCCATATGCGCTACACCCAGAGTGCCATCTGATATCTGGCAGACTCCTTAAACCTGCCCCCAAAACCCCATGTGCTGGCGAGATCTTGAAATAGAACAGGGAGTGAGGAAAAACAAAGACCTGTGAAACACTAAACTGACACACCATCAGAATGATTGAAGCGTTAATATGGGCATTGATTGATTGATTTGGTTGTTTTTACGTCGGCACTCACCTCAGGTGATTTTGCCGACTGGGGATAACCATCCCAGAGAAATGGGGAAGGAGGGGGGGGGGCGTTTATATAATCCTATACTGACACCACCTGAACAACAATGATGTTAAGATGGGACAGTGAGAAGGCCAGTTTTTAATGTAGGAACTTATCTAATCCTGTACCGACACCACCAGAACAACAATGATGTTAAGATGGGACAGTGAGGCCAGTTTTAATGTAGGAACTTATCTAATCCTGTACCGACACCACCAGAACAACAATGATGTTAAGATGGGACAGTGAGAAGGCCAGTTTTAATGTAGGAACTTATCTAATCCTGTACCGACACCACCAGAACAACAATGATGTTAAGATGGGGCAGTGAGAAGGCCAGTTTTTAATGTAGGAACTTATCTAATCCTTACCGACACCACCAGAACAACAATGATGTTAAGATGGGACAGTGAGGCCAGTTTTAATGCAGGAACTTATCCTGTACCGACACCACCAGAACAACAATGATGTTAAGATGGGACAGTGAGAAGGCCAGTTTAATGCAGGAACTTATCTAATCCTGTACCGACACCACCAGAACAACAATTATGTTAAGATGGGACAGTGAGGCCAGTTTTAATATAGGAACTTATCTAATCCTGTACCGACATCAACAGAACAATGTTAAGATGGGACAGTGAGAAGGCCAGTTTTAATGTAGGAACTTATCTAATCCTGTACCGACACCACCAGAACAATGATAAGATGGGACACAGTTTTAATGTAGCGCACCCTGGAATTCGAACTCAAAGCCGTTAGTATGTGAATCCCACGCTCAACCAATAGAGCTACTGCAGCCAGCGTTGAGATGGAATGTTGTGTGTGTGTGTGTGTGTGTGTGTGTGTGTGTGTGTGGTGTGTGTGTGTGTGTGTGGTGTGTGTGTGTGTGTGTGTGTGTGTGTGTGTGTGTGTGTGTGTGTGTGTGTGTGTAGTGTGTGTGTGTGTAGTGTGTGTGTGTGTGTAGTGTGTGTGTGTGTGTAGTGTGTGTGTGTGTGTAGTGTGTGTAGAGTGTGCGTGTGTGTGTGTGTGATGGATGTGCGTGTGTGTGTATGTGTATGCGCGTGTGTATGTGCGTGTGTGTATGTGCGTCTATATGTGTGTGTATGTGGGTGAGGGTTTGTATGTATGGGTGTGTGTGGTGTGTGCGATGTGTGTATGTATATGTGTGCGTGTATGTGCGTCTATATGTGCGTGTATGTGTGTGTGCGTGCGTGTGTATGTGCGTGCGTATGTATGTGTTTGTGTATGTGTTGCGTGTGTACGTTGTGTGTGCCTGCGCGTGCGTGAAATTACGCCCGTCTTGTTTTGGTTGTATTACGAGTAAATACGTGTTCTGGTCTCTACATCTTTTTTTCAGGTTCATATAGGAGATACAATCAGTTTGTTAGGCCCTTCACTCCTCTTGGGACATAGACCGTACGTGTAAACAAGAGACACTGTGCCTTGTATATTTGTGCAACTTTTTAATATAAATGGTATAGGAGTAGAGAAGATAGGACCATCTGTAAACATCCAATGAGACCCAATACTACTATCCTTTTATACGCGTTTTTAATTTAAGGGGCATATTCGATCATAAAAATGAAGGTGATTTCGGTACTAGCAGGTCTGCCATTAAACCGAACACTACACTCGTTACCATTTACACCTGCAATATTTAACAATGCATACAATATTTACATTTTAACACAACTCGTACGGTATTTGCCTTTACTGGCATGTCACGTTTTACAAACTTATCTGGGCCAGCCTACAACTTCAGTGTAATCATCTGAACCACTTACCTGTCTCAAAATTCAGGTGTCTGGAAGACAACATGCAACTGACATGACGTGACGGCGTCCTTTATGTGACGTCGTCCTGATGTCATGACGTCGTCCTCGACGACGAACCAGACGTGGTCCCTGGTGATGTGATCCTTGATGACGTGGATCTCATTGTGGTCCTTGGTGTGGTTCTAGTTACCTGAAGATGTTCTCCCTTCAAAAGTGTTCGACCTTGTCTTTTGCTCCGAACCGTAGTTCTTGTTCCAGAAGGCTGAAATGTCCCGACACTTGTAGACAAAGATCCATACTCTTGTCCTTGCCTCGATAACGAAATATCGACGTCCTCGATGGTATTCAGATTGGTTCAGTTCAGGACTACAATAATCTTGGGGTTTTTTCTTTTTTTTTTTTTGCAAGGGGGGGGGGGGGGTGTTAGCTGTAGCGTGTCCAAGTCTGCATACAGAGTCAGGCAACACTGCTGGTAGACACCGAGATGGGGCAGTGGGTTTTAGTCTGGATAGGATGATGAACATGGGATGGGACTGTACAAGATCAGTGGGGCTGGATGTGAAAAGGAAGGGGGGTGGGGGAGCGGCAAGTTAGGCGCAGACAGGATCAAGTGAGGGCGAGGTGGGTCAGGAAAGAGGATGGACTGGGGAGTGGGGATCCAGCTTCAGATATTCCATAAGTCCCAGTCTGTTTTTCCCCAAATGTTTTGCGTCCTGTACTGCTTCAGTCTTTGGAGACAGGGAGATGCTTGGTCTGCCGATCTTTTTGTTTGCTGTGGCGTTTTCGTCGTCTTTCTGGTGACTTGTCTTTTGGGAGGGGTCGGGAGGATTTAAGGGAGGGGCTGAGTGGGCTGGAAGGACAAGACTTCAGTAAAGAAACAGATGAATAGAAGGGATGAACGGAAAGAAAAAGAAAATAAACTCATTTTACTGTTCTGAATACTGGAGCGACTTACTAATCTAACACAAAAACGCATGAAAATGAATAGGAAAAAATAAACTCCGCATTACAACTATCAAGAAAACAGGGTCACCATCATGAAAAGACATCAAAGATGGACTGGGCACATCATTCCAAGACAGCAGGCTACCATCCGGATTGGGTTCTTATACTGTTACATATTGCTTACAGCCTAGCCGACTACTAGAGTATCACCCGAATTGCCTTTCTCTGAACACCAGTAGGAAAGAACACCTGGTGACCAACAACAGACCCTACCTTAAGGCCCTCAAACACGCACTGTGTAGCTGGTCCACAACATATGAAAAAACTCTGCCGCTGCCTCATATGCCAACGGGATAATAGTAAGGATGGTCCATCGACAAATCGACGAAAGAAAAAGGGACAATCTACATATAAAAACTGAAGATAATCTGATGTAAAATAGCACGAGAAAACGAAGCGAAGACCGTTATAAGCACCGACCATCCACCTCAGAGAATGTAATACTTTCGAAAGAAAGTTACAGCTCATAGTTTAAAAAGCCCAGCCGACTGCGTTGACATTCCAGGGCAAGGAATAGAATCAAAAGAGAAATAGCAGATGAACAGCGTCGATTTGTGGAAGGGAAAGGAACTATTAATGCCATATACACCCTAAGAACTATCAGAGAGGTCAATCGAGGTGAACAAGGATTTATATTTAAGCTTTGTTGATTATACCAAAGCTTTCGATCGGGTAAGACATGAACAATTGATCAACTAGAAAGACTCAATATTGATGGTAAAGATCTACGAATAATCAGAAATATGTATTGGGAACAAACAGCTTCAATGAGAATAAAAATAGATATAAGCTCTTTCCAAAACACCAAAAGAGGAGTCAGACAGGGTTGTGTTTTGTCACCAGATCTGTAGCGAAAACATGAGAAACCTAGAGGAAGACCCTGGATTAACGGTTGGAGGAAAAATGATAAACATTCGATACGCAGATGACGCCGTGCAAATTGCAGAAAGTGGCCTACAAAACCTTGTGAATATACTAGAAATAAAAAGCAAAGGTAAAGGGTTGGAACTAAACAGCAGGAAGACTGAAGTCATGGTGATCAGTAAAAAAAACATGAAATTCCTTCATGCAAAATAACAGCAAACGGCACAACCTTGAGACAGGTTAAGTTTAAATACCTGGGAACGATCATTTCACCAGACGGCAGATGCACATCAGAAATAGCCAGCAGAATCGGCAAAGCCAAAACAACATTCAAGATGGAACGCATTCTTACCAACAAATGCCTATCAATTATCAGGAAGAGGGTTCTGGAATGCTATATAGAACCAATACTGTTGTACGGTTGCGAGGCGTGGACAGTCAACAAGCAAAGCCAGAACAAGATTGAGGCAGCCGAGATGTGGTTTCTAAAAATTATGTTGAGAGTTCCATGGACAGCAAAGAAAAATGAGAGTCTTGATGGAGACAGACACAAGTAGATCATAAGATTAGGAAAATGCAGGCAACATCCTAAGGCCATTTCATGAGGAAACGGGAATTGGAACACCTGGTTACAACGGGAAAGCTGGAGGGAAGGAGAGCACCAGGTAGACCCAGGGAGAAGATACTGGACGGACTTGCGTGGCTGAAGACAGGGAGGGTGGAAGAGATGCTTGAGGCAACAAGAGATACAGATGGAAGTCCATAATCGCCAACGCCATGCGGCAAGGCACCTGATGATCTAAAGATTTACCCCTGGCGCAGACCACTCCGTCTAATTTATCGCACAGGGGTTTTCAAAAAACACCTGAACACAAATTTAAGCATAACTGACACCAAAACAGACCAACCACCAATCCCAAGAAAAAGCACGCAAGACCCCACCGAACGCCCAAGTGAATGGACCAGCAAGCCAGAAAACAAAGAAATAGAAGCAAAGGAACAAAGCAGAAACGGACAAAAAAAATGTAGAACTGAACTTCCAGAAGAATCTAAGCCAAAATGTCCAAGTACTCCTAACTAAAATGTAGATATTTTTTATGGAATGGCATGATAACCATAATATCAGTTGGGTTCCATGTTATTGTTTCTATATACAACTGTCGTTTAATTTTATCTATTTAAAAATATTACGTAAGCGGTAAGGCATACAGGTTTACGTTGTGGTCCGTTTTTTCTTATTTCCCAGGGTTTTCCTTATTTTACGTTATGTTTTGAATTATTTTGTTTGAGGCTTTTTGCTTTCATTATTTTTTTAGTTACTTTTTTGTTTCGTTTTCATTTACTTTCAGTTAGACTTTGGATTTGGATTTCAATTTGATGTTTCTTCCAACGCGTGATTTCTACACCGGGCATTTTTTTAAAGTGTGGTTCAGTTTTACTTTTCAATTGGTTTGGGTATTTGTTTTAAGGCATTTGTTGAATGTTCGCATTAGTTTAAGGTTGGTTTTTTATGTTTTCAGATTACGTTTGGTTTATTGATTACAGGTTTTATTGTTGCTTCAGTTTTGTGTAGTTTTAAAATTTCGCTTCAATGTTTTCTTATTGTTTAAAATCTTTAGATTTCGTTTCATGTTTATAATGTGCAGATTTCGTTCTATTGTTAAGAATCTTTTGACTGTTTTTTGTTAATGTTTAGATTCGGTTTTAATGTTTAGCTCAGTTTAAGGATAGTTTATACTTGAGTTTAGTTTCAGTTTGGGTTAAGTTCGGCTTAAGTTTTTTTTTTCGGTTTAAGTTTAGCTTTGAGTTTCAAGTTTAGCTTTGAGTTTCTTGTTTAGGTTCGAGTTTCAAGTTTAGGTTCGAGTTTCAAGTTTAGGTTCGAGTTTCAAGTTCAGGTTTGGGTTTCAAGTTCAGGTTTGGGTTTCAAGTTCAGGTTTGGGTTTCAAGTTCAGGTTTAAGTTTCAAGTTCAGGTTTGAGTTTCAAGTTCAGGTTTGAGTTTCAAGTTCAGTTTGAGTTTCGAGTTCAGTTTGAGTTTTGAGTTCAGTTTGAGTTTCAAGTTCAGTTTGAGTTTCAAGTTCAGTTTGAGTTCTGTTTGTGTTCAAGATTATTACAAGTTTAGGTTTGGCTTTTAAGTTCATACCTTTAAGTTCATTTTTAGCTTCAATTTCATCTGTTTTGAATTTAGTTCTGGTTTAAGTTTAGTTTCAGTTTAAGTTTACCTCTGGTTTACGTTTGATTATAGTTTTAAGTTTAATTCTGGCTTAAGTTCAGATTAGTTCTGGCTTAAGTTCAGATTAGTTCAGCTTAAGTTCAGATTAGTTCTGGATTAAATTCAGTTTAGTTCTGGATTAAGCTCAGTTTCATCATCATCATCATCATCATGTCGAGCTTGCTCGGCTATCCATGACATGTTTCTTCCATCCTTCTGTCAGACATTGCAGTAGGTAGTTCATCATACTGACAGCCCGTATCATCCATCAGTTGGTCGATGGAGATCTTTGGACGTCCTGGTCTTTCTTTGCCATGGCTGGGTCTCCATATAGGAACACTACCCCCACCAGTTCTTTGCTCCGCCAGCAGTGTCCCGCGAAGCGCAGTCTTTGTTGACGTATTGATTTTTTACTGATTGGCTTATCGTTCAGTTCTGGCTTAGGTTTCAGTTCTAGTGTAGGACTGTTGATTTATCGATCAGTTTAATGTCTTATAACAGTACAGTTACACAAATACATGTGCCATCAGTACTAAGAGTTTATTCATGGAACCCAACTGATCCTGTTGCTGTTGTCAGTCTTGACATGAATTTACTGAAATTATCTTTTTGAGTTCGTGACGAAAGCTGGTCAGAATCTGAGACCGATTTTTTCTACTTTCGACAGATAATTTGGCCAAAAACTGGGCATGTCTTGTTTCGTTTACGCGCCTATATCATTTCTAACAGCCATTTCACCGTTGGCAGTCGGATAAACAAGTAGTACTGAACATTACACGAGTGACTCGACAGTCAGGCCACCTGACCTGGATGTCTGTCAACCAGCAAGCCCTTCGAACTTGCACTAGATCCTCCAGAGCCATGTGAAAGACCACAGCAGCGCCAGATGGAGTAGCAGAACACTACATCCACACTAAGACTACGCTGCTTTTCCCTCTAGCTGCAGAACGCCAGTTTAATTTCACCATGCCACAGTTACCGGTACAGGTGTAGGTAAAAAGTAGACCAAGCAACTACAGAAAAAACATCTGGCTCAAGAAGCTTATCGACCCTCCTTTGGCCTGGACAACGGCAGATAACCACTGAATACACTGTAAAATTCCCGCTCAAAAAAGAAATCACCACCACTACCACCACACACGCGCCTATGGCCTTTGGACCAACCCCAAACCAAAGAACAAATACCATTATGAACAAAAAATAGGGTGCGTAGAGCCATACCAGTGTTATAACCGCTTTAAAATATACAAAACTTCAAAAGGAAAAAAAAAGAAAATTAAGTACACATAATGCATTCGCGCACATAATCTAAGGACATGCCCCCGACGTGGGACCATTTCGTCAAATTTATCATCATCATCATCCAGCCATCTATCTCTCGTTGCCCCAAGCATCTCCCCCACCCTCCTCGTCCCCAGCCACTCGGCAAGTCCGTCCAGCATTTTCTCCCTGGGTCTACCTGGTGCTCTTTCCCTCCAGCTTTCCCGTTGTGACCAGGTGCTCCAAATCCCCCTTCCTCATAAAATGGCCTATAAATGTTGCCCGTCTTTTCCTAATCTTCCTTATGAGTGATCTACTTGTGTCTGCCTCTATCAAGATTGTCTCGTTTGTTTTCTTTGCTGTCCATGGAACTCTCAATATTACTCTTAGAAACGACATCTCGGCTGCCTCAATCTTGTTCTGGCTTTGCTTGTTGACTGTCCACGCCTCGCAACCGTACAACATTGGTTCTATTTAACATTCAAGAACTCTTCCTGATGTTAATTGATAGGCATTTGTTGTTAAGAATGCTTTTCATCTTCTTGTTTTGGCTTGGCCGATTCTGCTGGCTATTTCTGATGTGCTTCCAATTTATCGCACAGGGAAAATTTATAAAACAACTGAATACAAATATAAGCATACATAAGTACACCAAAACATAAAAACAGGCATAAATTACCTAAAATTGCTTTGCATATCTCACCTCCTTAGAGCCAAAAATGCACAAAAACATGTACCGAAGAAAAAGACTATCGAACAAATACAGGTGAATGGACCATTAAGGCAGAAAATGACAAGTAGAAATGACAAAGCAAAGCAACAAGGCAGAAACAAAGTGACAGAAAAAAGGAAATTTCTAGCACAGAATTTCCAGGTGGGGATACTATTTATACTGAAAGAGGCCCTGGCAACCCAACAGGGGAAAAATGCACGTAATACATGTACCCAATTATCAATCCTAAGAAAAAGTTTATCAAATACGCACAGGTGAATGGACCATTAAGGCAAAAAATGATAGAAATGACAAAGAAATGAAACAAGGCAGAAAAAAGTGACAGAAAAGGACGTTTCTAGCACAGAATTTCCAGAAGTTGGGGATACTTTATATACTGATAGAGCCCCCGGCATCCCTAAAGGAGTGGGGGGGGGGAGCGACCACCTCAGACGAGGTAACACCAAATGGAAAAAATAATGCCCACAACGACGTAAGCTGGTGACCGTGCACGTAGAGAACACATTTCAACATACAACAGCTGCTATCCAACAGAAGCAAGATCAAAAGAAGCAAAACCAAAGCAGCGTTTGTAACCACAGTTGGTAGAGGGCGTCTGCAGGCCAGGTTCCTCAGACGCTATCCTTCGTTTTGAACTTAGGACAGTGATCTGATGAGTAACATAGTAAAATAGCGACTGGCAGGACTGAGAATAATGGGAGATGCAAGGAGAGGGAGGGGGTAAAGGGAGGGGAGGGGAGAGAGAAAAGGAGGGGTATAGAAGTGCGACGTCGGGGAAGGAGTGAGATGGAGGGAAAAAGAAAAGGGAGGTACGTTTAAAATACTGGGCTACTGGCGATTTCACCTGCAAAAATAAAGTCAATTATTTAACAAAACCATACTGCAGGCACGCACACGCATGCATACAGACATGCATATACACCACACATGCATTCCATTATGAACACAAATTTCTAGGAATTAATGGACAAGTGTACAAATCGGTCAACATGTAAGAATCACATTGCAATGATAATGATTAAATTTAATCTCACTTTTACTGGAATGCTTTGTGATTCTGTACAAAAGGTCGTTTTAAATATCTTTTGCAACTATTAGTCCTGGAAACCAAAATTTGTTTAAAATTCAAATGTCATAGAGGAGACAGCATAGTGACAGTGGTACCAATCTCTCAGCGTTACCTTCCCTGACCCCAGAGGGAACGATTTCCCATTTACAGCTGGGTGGTTCTAAAGTAGCCTAATTAAACGGACTTTTCAACGCGGTGTTAATATTTGAGGTGTGTGTATACCGATCTCTGTACTGGACCGATATGGTTCTTGTGATCGGCCGAGCTACATGCAATATGAACTTAACTGAATTCCGGCTACGTCCAAAGTTCCCCTCGCCCATTTCCATTTCAAACCCTGCCAACGCATAAACTTTTACACAAGATTAAGACGTCTGCCGGATATTTATCTGGCCGATATGGGTAGATCACCTATGGAATTGTCCGAGTGCGATTAATCCTTAAAAACCCTGTTATTTACATTTGGCATACTACACAGTTACTCTCCTCTGTGCATACACAAGTACACACATACACATATATGTAGCCAGAAAGAGTGAGAAAGAGGGCGGAGGGAAGTTGAGTTCATATTGCTTACAGCCCAGCCGACTACGAGAGCCATATCAGGGCGAACAATACGTCAACAGCCACCCGTCAAAAGATAAGTCAAAACATGCTCACCTTGCAAGTCTAAAGTGCAATTGATTAATCCTTATAAACCCCATTCTTTACATTTGGCGTACTACACATTACCTCCATGCATACACAAATACATATGCATGCATAGCCATAAAGAGGGTGGGAAAGATGGGAGGGAACACAAGTGTGGAGACGGACAATAATGGTACATTTACCAAGACTGCAGCAAGGCAAGAAGGCTAACTGGTCTTCAAAGGGTGGGACCTGGGAAATCAACCTCTCTCCAATGTTTTATACCAAGGCAGCTGGGCAATGCCCTGCTCTTCATAATTTTCAACTGACGTGGGATCTTCAGCATGCGCAGCCAGAAGTTTGATTTTCCAGTCAAACTGAAGAGAAAAGTCGAGGAACAGACCACGACAGCAGATATAGCAGTAATACAAAACTTACCTCCATTGAATGTGACCACAGCTCTGGTTGTGCCCGTCTGTTGAAGCAGGACTGGTACTTAATCAGCAGACGTCCTCGGAAACAGCGAATTCAGAAAATAGGACCTGAACCCGACTTTGAAATCTCCATTGTCTTCGTGCTGCTTTCATTTCTTTGAGTGGTCATCGTCACGTTTTATTTCTTGGCTGGAAAAAGAATTTGGATTTTTAACCTGCTCTGGACAATACATACATTTTCATGAAAATTATTATTGTTCAAAAGCTCAGCCGACTGCGAAGAGCCATTATCCAGTATGCAGCAGGTATAAACCGCTTCAAAACATACAAAACAGCGACGGGAAAAACGAAAAGTACACACATCAATGCATTCGCGCACATAATCCAAGGACATGCCCCCGGCGTTGAACACTCCGCCCAATTTATCGCACAGGGAAGATTTAAAAAATACACCTGAATAGAAATAATTGAAATATAAGCATACATGACCTTATAAAAACAGGCATAAATTACCTAAAATTACTTTCGCATATCACCTCCCTAGAGCCAAAAATGCACTTAATACATGTATCCAATAATCAATTCTAAGAAAAAGTATGCTAGACTTACACACAGGTGAATGGACCATTAAGGCATAAAAATGATAGGTAGAAATGACAAAGCAAAGAAGAGGAATTTTCTAGCACAGGTGGGGATACTATACTGAAAGAGCCCCGCATCCCACGGCAGGAAGAAAATAATTCGCTTCTCAAGATGGCGTCTAAGCGCTTAAAATAAATTCCATTTACGCTGACACTGCAGATGTCACGTAACTGGTGAAATCCAGAATGACATAAGCCGTATACCTGCACACAAGCCCTGGAGAGGTCTTGGCGCTCTCTTGTTTTCTTTATATCAGTCACTGAAACAATTTGCATTGTTGTGAAATGCATTTCTTCATCTGCCATGTCATTAAAACAAAGTACTTCTGCATTGCACTATCACCCTATACGTCATAGAGACCCATGTACGGGTGACCGAAACATGCCATTGCTCGGTTTCTATTAATCTCCACCTTAATTTTCTTAAGACTACTACCCTTTCCACACCACAGAGGGGAGAGAGAGAGATTTGAATAATTACATTTTAAAAGGGCATGACTCGAAATGGTAACACTTAACCTCCTTTGAGAATACTGATCGATTTGATTCCATTTACGTCAGCACCCATACCGAGTGATATGTTCGACAGGAATAACCATTCAGGGAAGTGGGAGAATGAGGATATCTTACATTGACACAGCACATTATCATGGTTGTTAATGGGCAGTAAGGTCAGTCTTCACGTAGCGCACCTCATGGTTCGTATCCGCAACCGTTTGGGTTGTTATTCCACACACGAAATGAAAATAGAATTTTAAAAAGCGAAATACAAGTGCTTTGAAAGAGGAACTGTCTATAGACACCAAATTAGCGTGTCAGTTTTTATTTAAAACATGGCACCAGAGCAACCAAAGCAAGCACTGTGTCTACGGAATTCTGAACGCAGTGTTTGTATGAAAAAGAAATATAGGCCTACAGCAGAGAGGAAGCATGGATTTTAGGTGAACATTCTTTTGAAACTAACTTTTTACTAAGCCACAGTGTTACGAGTTAAGGCGCTTGGTCTTTTTTATGGAAATCTCTTCAATAAATACATCCTATGTTCAGACAAATTTTGATAATAAATTTGTTGGATTTTGAACCACGTCCGGTTTTTTCTCCTTTTCCGCGGCATTTTTCTCCCCCTCCCTATTTAACCATTGTCATGCTGCTTTTTCAGCATTTCCACTGAGGAACAGTTTGGCGCACAATAAGCCCCGCCCAATTGTTGGAAAAGTTCTCATGCGAAAGTCAAATGTTTCGATACCTCGCGCTGGTGAAAAAGCAAAATGTTTAGTAGCAAAGACCTTTCTAAATTCAATTCTCATCCAACTGAGATATCAAAGGCCGTTTCTGAAAACATGTACTCAGTACTGAGAGATTATTCGAAGTGTAATCTTGCTCGACAAAAAAAAATGATATAGTTAATCGAAAAGACACTGTCACGCATTTCAACGAACACGACAACAATATAAAAAAATCATAAATGGCTTTATCAGCGTGTCATCACTTAAACCGTGCACTCTTAAATCTTGCGATTCTGTAGCTTACCTGGTTATTACAGCTTAAACCACCAGTCTAACCAGTTATAACGGGTACCTACCGATGTGGGGATGCCGGCGGCGCTTTCAGTATATATAGTATCCTCACATTCTGGTCATTCTGTGCTACACATTTCCTCTTTAATGTCGTTTCTCCTTTGCTTTCTTATTTTCTGCCTTGTTGGTCCATTCACCTGTGTGTTCGATAAAGACATGTACTTTTAAGACTGATAATTGGGTACACGTATCAAGTGTGCATTTTGGGCTTTAGGAAAAGGATATGCGGAAGCAATTTTAGGTAATTAAGGCCCATTCTTATATACGTTTTAGTGTCCTTAGTTATCTTTATTCAAGTATGTTTTTTTAAATCCCTGTGCGTTAGATTTGACAGACT
>CM060311.1:72197993-72202993 GCA_030674185.1 Monoplex corrugatus | reverse complement strand
GTGTGAATCAACATATGCCACTATTAGCTGTATAGGTGTTAATCAACATATGCCACTATTAGTTGCATGGGTGTGAATCAACATATGCCACTATCAGCTGTATAGGTGTGAATCAACATATGCCACTATTAGCTGTATAGGTGTGAATCAACATATGCCACTATTAGCTGTATAGGTGTGAATCAACATATGCCACTATCAGCTGTATAGGTGTGAATCAACATATGCCACTATTAGCTGTATAGGTGTGAATCAACATATGCCACTATAAGCTGTATAGGTGTGAATCAACATATGCCACTATCAGCTGTATAGGTGTGAATCAACATATGCCACTATCAGCTGTATAGGTGTGAATCAACATATGCCACTATTAGCTGTGTGGGTGTGAATCAATATATGCCACTATTAGCTGTGTGGGTGTGAATCACTACGTGACTGTCTATGCGTGAATCACTGTGTCACTATTATATGTTTAGGTGTGAATCACTGTGTCCCTTTTATCTGTGTAGGTGTGAATCACTTCACTATTCTCTGTGTAAGTGTGAATCACTACGTGTAGATGTGAATCACTGTGTCACTATTCTCAGTGTAGGTGTGAATCACTATGTCACTATTATCTGTGTGGGTGTGAATCACTATGTCACTATTATCTGTGTGGGTGTTAATCACTATGTCACTATCATCTGTGTGGGTGTGAATCACTATGTCACTGTTATCTGTGTGTGTGTGAATCACTTGTCACTATAATCTGTGTGGGTGTGAATCACTATGTCACTGTTATCTGTGGGGTGCGGATCTCTATGTCACTATTGTCACTGGTGCTAGTGATTTTGACGGGAGAAAAAAAAAGAAACGATATATGAGCAGTGTCCAAGTAAGTAGGATATGTGTGTGTGTGTGTGTGTGGGGGGGGGGGGGTCCATTCGTTAGTTCTTTTAACGTTTATTCACATATGTGCTTTCAGACTCTCAGACTCTCTCTCTCTCTTCTCTCTCTCTCTCTCTCTCTGTCTGTCTGTGGGTGTGAGTGTGGGTGCGTGGGTGGTGTGTGTGTGTGTGTGTGTGTGTGTGTGTGTTAGTGTGTCTGTGTGTGTGTCTATGTGTGTGTGTGTGTCGATGTGTGTATGTGAGTACGCGCGCGCGCCTGCGTTGTGTTGTGTGTGTGTGTGTGTGCGCGTTGTGTGTGTGTGTGCGTGTGTGTGCGTGTGTGTGTGTTGTGTGCGCGTATGCGCGTGCGCGAACGCATGTGTGTGTTGAGGGGAATGGTGAAGGCAGGACATGCATGTATGTATGTGTGTGTGTTCGCGTGTGTAAACAAAAGATAATGTATATATATATATATATATATATATATATATATATATATATATATATATATATATATATACATTTTTATATGCATGTATGTATATACATATTTGTCTGAATTTGGCTTAATCTTCTGCGTGGTCTATCTTCTTCTTTTGCTAGAACTTTGGATTTAAGATCCCATGCCTAAAGATGAATCCCAGCCCACAACATTAAATACGGGCTTGTCAATACTGTTGTATGTGTAGGTGTGAATCACTGTGTCACTATTAGCTGTGTAAGTGTGAATCACTATGTCACTGTGCCCGTCTTTCCATCGCTCATCCCGAGGTGGTGGTATCGCCATCCTCTACAACGACTCACTCCATTCCCGCCTGTCTTTCTCGCAGTCTCTGCCTTTCTCCCATCCTTCTTTCGAGCACGTTGAAGTATCCTTCCAATCCACCCCTCACCCCATCACCTTCTCCTGTGTCTATCGACCTCCACCTAGCTCTGCCAACAAGCTCACCACATCCATGTTTCTCTCTGACTTTGATCAACTTCTTGATTACTACTGTCTCTTACCTGGAAATCTCATCATTCTAGGTGACATCAATGTCCACTATGACAACACTCACCGTTATGACATCAACTCTCTGTCCAATCACAATATGACTCAACACATTTTGAACCAACCCATCAAAAAGGTCACATTCTTGACTGGATCATTTCTCGTGATCACCACAATTCAGCTACTGATAACTGCTTAGTTCTTTCTACCCGTCTAACTTCAGCCCTTCCATCTGACCACTCTGCAATTCTCTGTTCTCTTGATATTCCTCCTCCTTCCCGTACCATTTCGCACAGTGACTCGACGCAATCTCAAATCTATCGACCTCTCCTCATTTTCATCTGATGCCTTCCGTCTCCTTTCTGAAAAGTCACATAACCTTGCCGATGAATTCTACACTACTCTCCACCATTTTCTGGACACTCATGCTCCAGCCACAACCCGTCTTTTACCTGACCGCCCCCCTACCCCCTGGCGCACTCATGAGATTGTCTGTGCAAGACGTGCCCGCCGCAGAGCAGAGCGCCGCTGGCGAAATCCAAACTCACTGTACATAGGCAACTTTTCCAAGCCTCTAAAACAAAAGTATCCACCCTCATTGCATCTGCAAAAACAAACTATTTCCAAACCAAAATCCTGAATGCCTCTTCTTCAAAAGAACTCTTTACAACCATGAATCATCTCCTTGGCACACGAAAAGATTTACCTCTCCCAACAAAACACACAAATGAAGAACTCCCATCTGTATTCTCCAAGTATTTCACCACCAAAATACAAACTCTTCGTGACAGGCTCGACAGGACACCCTGTCAACCATGCCCACCTGACCCTTCCTTCTCTGGCACACCTCTTACTACTCTTACCCCAGTCTCACAAGAAGAAATTCTCAACACAATCAGATCCATGTCGTTCAAAACCTGCGAACTGGATCCTCTTCCAGGTTCTCTCTACTCTGACTGTCTCCCTACGCTCCTCCCATTCATCACTGACATCATCAACACTTCTCTCCAAACTGGAACTGTCCCAGATTCTTTCAAGTCTGCTATTGTTCACCCTCTCCTCAAGAAATACAATTTAGACCCAAATGAACCCAAATGAAAAATTACCGGCCTATCTCTAATCTTCTTTCTTGTCAAAACTGCTTGAAAAAGTTGTCCTCAACCAACTGAACTCTGACCTGTCTGCCAACAATCTCCTCAATCCTTTCCAGTCAGCCTACCGCCAGTGCCATAGCACTGAAACTGCCTTGCTACACATTCTCAACAATCTCCTCCTTGCAACTGATACTGGCAAAGTCTCTCTCCTCACACTCCTTGATCTGTCTGCAGCCTTTGATACCATTGATCATGGTATTCTCCTTTCTAGACTTCATCATACTTTTGGCATCTCTGACATTGCTCTCTCCTGGTTCACTTCTTATCTATCAAACAGAAAACAAACTGTTCTCATCAATGGCACTTACTCTCAACCTGCATACCTGACCTGTGGTGTTCCACAAGGATCTGTCTTTGGCCCTGTTCTTTTCACTCTTTACACCTCCCCCCTGTCCACCATCATCAACTCCCACTCTATAAAACACCACTTCTATGCTGATGTCACCCAACTTCAAGACAGTGACTCACCTGACAATATACAGCGCCTCCTGACTCGCACCACTGAGTGTTACTCGGACATCAAAAATTGGATGACATACAACAAACTTCAGCTAAATGATGACAAGACAGAAGCTATCCTTATTGGCACCCGTCAGAAACTTTCTCAGCTGCCTCCTCTTTCTCTCCCATTATGTAACACATCAGTCCCAATTTCTGATTCAGCTAAAAACCTTGGTGTCTGCATTGACTCTACCCTGTCCATGAACAACTTTGTTTCTCAAACTGCCAGATCTTGCTACTATCACCTCCATCGTATAAGCCTGATCAGGAAATATCTCTCTGTGGAAACAACTGCAAAACTCGTTCTCTCCTTCATAATGTCTCGCATTGACTATTGCAATTCACTCCTGTCCGGTCTTCCTGCTCCACCACTCACATCCTATAGCGCATTCAAAACAATGCTGCACGCCTTGTACTCAAAAAGAAAAAAGCTGACCACATATCTCCTCTCCTGGCACAACTTCACTGGCTCCCTGTATCAAAGCGCATACAGTACAAACTAGACACCATGTGCTACAAAAGCCTCAATAACGCAGCCCCGATTACCTGTCAAGCCTACTTGAGATCTATGTTCCCTCACGTACCCTCCGCTCTGCCTCCGATCCTCTGACTTTTCGCTTTCCACGCACTAAGCTCAATATCTATGGTCCACGAGCCTTCTCTGTTTCTGGTCCGCTCTCCTGGAACAAACTTCCTCTCTCAGTCCGTCAGCAACCTACTGTTGTCTCCTTCAAGTCCGTTCTCAAAACTCACCTTTTCTCCTCTGCATAAAATCCTGACCTCACTCAATCCCCTCTGCAGCCTGTCTCCACTCGGAGGGGAATCACATTGCAATATATAATTGTATATAATATGCTCTCTATAATTTTCCATTGTTTTTATTCTCCCCATTTATAGCCGCGTGTGTGTGTGTGTGTGTGTGTGTGTGTGTGCGTGGGTGCGTGTGTGGCGTGCGTGCGTGCGTGTGTGTGCGTGCGTGCGTGTGTGTGTGTTTCAGCGCTTAGATTTGATTTTATCAAGATTTTGCGCTATATAAATATTGTAAATATTATTATTAAATTATTATATTCCATCATTCTGAATGTGTCAGTCCAGTGTTTCATATGTCCTTTTCCCTTCTCCCGCTCTCTCCATTTCAAAGCCTTTGCTTGCACATATGGTTTTGCGCTGGCTTGTAAAGTCTACCAGATAGTTGTTGGCATATTTGATTAGAGCGCATATGAATTTGTCTGAGTGTGATGGATCTCTCTTGAACAGTCGCTCAAATCAATCTCAACTCCACCATTCCTTCTCAAGCACATAGACACACAGACACACACAACACACACAGACACAACACACACACACACACAGACACACACACACACGCACACACACATGCGCACGCACTCCCTCACACACGCACACATATGCACACACACACACACATGTACACGCACACATACACACGTAGAAAGAAAGAAAGAAAGAGAGAGAGAGAAAGAG
>CM060311.1:72180493-72195493 GCA_030674185.1 Monoplex corrugatus | reverse complement strand
CTTTCCCTTTTGTTGTCCTTCTGGGTTCCAGTTCCAGATTTGGTTGGCAGGTCTGGAAGACAGTAGTCTACCAGCATGGGCCCCAGCCAACTCCTTCGATGCTTGCATGTGATGTTGGTAAGTGGGATCTGTTTACTTCTTGACCTTACTTCATCGTTTGTCACAAAGTCTCTCCAACTGGAACCCAAAGATTTTGCTCGGACACTTTAGGTCAAAGGACCCAAGCTTCTTCTCCTGGCATGTTTTCAGGTGTCACGTTTCTAAGTTACTTATTCACTTACTCGCTCATTCACTTACTTGCTTGCTTGCTTACTTGCCTGCTTACTTACTTACTTGCTTACCTATTTACTTATTTACTTACTTAGTTACTTGCTTGCTTGCTTATTTATATATCTATTTACCTACTTACTTACTTACTTACTTACTTACTTACTTACTTACTTACCAACTTATTTACCTATCTATGATTAAGAAAATATTGGTTTCATCTAGTTGATAGATGGCTGAGCATTTGGGCATTGACTAAGGGGGGGGGGGGGTCTGTCATGTGAGACGAATTTATACAGAATGGCCAGTTGTGTTGTGATTCAGACCTTTAATGATTTGTTTATTTACTTCATATATATGTTCCTTTTTTGAAGGTAAGATACACACATATACATGTCATTTACTTGTAACCAAGATTATTCCAGCGGTAGGCTGATGGAATACCAGTATGAAATATAGACTAGGTAAAACATGGTCTAGGTAAGGCCTCAAGACCTGGCAAGCTCATGGGTTTATGCGCAGGCTTAAAGCACGTGCCACGGTCACCATACACGTGGCACCAGTGACGTTTAGTGCATATGGAATTCGTTCCGAGCGCGGAGACGTCATCTTGAGAAACTGAAACTAAGACTAAGCTGTGCGGTAAACAGAACATTGGAGTTGTGGAGCTGAAATTTTAGACTGTGGGTGCTGTTCCATGTTTTTGACAGTTTGTTGGTTGCTGTTCTTACTTTGTTCATGCAACAGTTCAGTTCTCAAGTATATCGCTAGAATATTTACTTGAAGTTCCCAGGTAGATGAAGCCCTCGACGACCTCAACCTCGTGCTGTCCAATGAATACTCCTGATGGTGATGGTATTGTCCAACGAACATGATTTTTGTTTTCTTGGCATTGATGACAAATCCAATACTCTTCGCATCTGTACAGATATCACTGACGAGTGACTGGAGGTCATGAGTGTTACTAGCTAGTACAGTTATGTCGCCTGCCAAGTCCATATCGGACAAGTGTTCCTCCTCATGCCAACGGATGCCTTTCTCTAATCCTAACCCTAACCCTAACCCTAAGCCTTCTTCAGCACCCTGTATGTGGCCAGAACAAAGAGGGATAGTAAAAAGATGCAACCCTGTTGAACTCCCGTCAGCACTTCGTACCTGTCACTTAGACCATCTTACGTCTTAACCCATTTATGCCCCAATTTTTTTTTTCAAGCAAAAGTTGCTTGTCTGGGTAGCTTTTGGTGAGTGATAAACATATTGTATAGTTATTTTGAGCAAAACTTAGAATTTAGTGATTTACTAGACAGAATACGCCCTTCCCATATATGGGACAGTGGGCACGAGAGGGTAGGGGTTTTCGGTCTTTTCTCATAATTCACCCGACAACAAAAGTGAGGATTGTTCTCACGTTTTATTGACATAAAAGCATTGAATATAACATGAAAAGTCATACAACATAATTCTGAGCAAAGTTTTCCAAATTCTGAAAAAAATGAGGGAAATGGGTTTTGAATATTTTTTCAGAATTCACAACGAAATAAGGGGTGTTCTGATTTTTGATTGACATAAAATCACTCAATATAACATGAAACAGCCACACAATATAATTCTGAGCAATGTTTGCTTTGGGCAAATGAAGAAAAAATGTAAAAGAAATTAATCAAATTCTAAAAAAGAAGTGAAAGTGGAAAATCTTTAAAAAGTCTGCAAAACAGAGAAAGCTGGAGACTTGGGTTTACCAAAGCTAACACTACAGGCAATGTCATTTGGTGTGATACACCTTGAAGCATCGGTCATGAATACCGACCTTGCGCTTTGAGCATCGATGCTTGGTTTTCAAACCACACGCACCGCACCTCAGCTGTGTTGGCCATGGCTCCACCAGGTGGTCAAGATGGTCAAACCTGACCTCAACTGGAACACGCTTGTCCACAGGCACAAAGCCTCTTGGACGACCAGGTGTTGCTGGAGAAACCTGTGCAAGATAGACTCTTGCAACTCTTCTACGGATGGCAAGAAGATCCAAAGGGTTGCTTTTGGCTGCGTCATTTGATCTGCACAGATGCCAGGCCTGTTGGATGCAAACATCCAGGCAGTACGAAAAGATGGCCCACCACCACTTCTTGGAGTGTATGGCAACCCGGTACTTATCCACGTTCTGATCAGTGCGGTCCACCCCGCCCATCGTTTGGTTGTAGTGGTGGATCAGGAAGGGCTGTGGCAGGTGGACTTGTCTGGATTCTGACCTTGACCACCTCTTTGCAGTCTGTAGGGGCTGCACGCCAGCCTTGTTGGAAGCAACATTCACAATGTTGTTGTCATTCCATCGCACCACAATGATTCCTGTCGGTGTCTGTGGAATAATCAAACGCACCTCTTGCCGTCTTCTGCATCTCCTTCACATCTCTCAGTGGACAGTCTTCAAGGCGGTTTCCTCGAATGGTTCCTGTGCATGCGATGTTCTTTTCAGACAGCCGATCCAACAGTTTCAGACTTGTGAAAAGATTGCCAAAAGTAAGATGAAAAGAGCATCCCTCTTCCTCCTGCAGCTCAGAGACAAGATCAAGAACTACTGATCCTCCCATGCCAACACCTGGGTACTCTGCTACCCTTCCTTTGGCTCCTTGATAGGGCTCGAACTGAATGACATAGCCCAAAGAAGTGGTCAGCAACCACATTTTGAAACCAAACCGAATTGGTTTGCCATGAATAAACTGTTTAGCGCCATGCCTGCCATAGTAGGGCACCATCGATTCATCGATGCTGAGGTTTTGTGTTTTGTTTGCTCTGAAATAGGCCAGAAACCTTTCATTCAAAATGAACAGGAGAGGCCTTACTTTAGACATCCTGTCATCAGCATCCAATGTTGCATTGTTGCTCAAATGCAAGTAACGCATGAGCTCCTTGGACCTGTTTCTGGACATGGCATCCCAAACAGCTTCTTTTGTGACATCATCATCAGAAGACCAGTACATTCTCCTTCGTGGAATTGGGCTGTAACCTGAAAGCAGCAAAATGGCAAAAAAAATGTGCGAAGCTCTGCAGGAGAAGTTGAAAATTTCATGTTGCCCTTTGAACGTGCATACGTTTTGCTGAAGTCTGCTATCATTTCCAAAACCTCATCATCAAAAACCAGCTCAAACAACTCAAACAGCCCCCGATTACCTGTCAAGCCTACTTGAGATCTATGTTCCCTCACGTACCCTCCGCTCTGCCTCCGATCCTCTGACTTTTCGCTTTCCACGCACTAAGCTCAATACCTATGGTCCACGAGCCATCTCTGTTTCTGCTCCACTCTCCTGGAACAAACTTCCTATCTCAGTCCGTCAGCAACCTACTTTTGTCTCCTTCAAGTCCGCTCTCAAAACTCACCTTTTCTCCTCTGCATAAAATCCTAACCTCACTCAACCCCCCTCTGCAGCCTGTCTCCGCTCGGAGGGGAATCACATTGTTATAATATATAATTGTATATGATATGCTCTCTATAATTTTCCATTGCTTTTATTCTTGCTTTTATTGCTTTTATTCTTTCTCCCCATTTATAGCCATGCGTGTGTGTGTGTGTGTGTGTGTGTGTGTGTGTGTGTGTGTGTGTGTGTGTGTGTGTGTGCGTGCGTGTGTGTGCGTGCGTACGTGCGTGCGTGCGTGCGTGCGTGTGTCTGTTTCAGCGCTTAGATTTGATTTTATCAAGATTTTGCGCTATATAAATATTGTAATTATTATTAATTATTAACTGGAGAAGTTGGCATCCTTGCTGGGTCGGCTTCTTCCAGATTCCAAGTAAAACGGTCTTTCTGTCGTTTTTTGACAGATCTACATGTTTCCATTGTCTGCTTTATTGATGCCCTTGGCCCTTTGCTTTGCAGTGGATGGTACACTAGATCCAGTAGGCGCAGCCTTAGACTTCCTCTTTCTTGTCTTGAAGCTCGAAGAGAGCACACTCTGAAAAAAAAAAGAAAACAGCATAACGAATGTACACATTTATGTGTACGACTTCTGTATAAGTACACACACACACACACACACACACACACACACACACACACACACACACACACACACCACACACACACACACACACACACACACACACACCACACACACACACACACACACACACACACGCACACACACACACACACACACCACACACACACACACACATACACACACACACACACACACACATACAGAAAGAGAAGAAACAAATTCATTCTTTGTATGCATAAAAAACCCCATCCCTCTCGTGCCCACTGTCCCATATATGGGACAGTACTTCAACCATTCACAGGTGCAAGTAAAAGCATTTTATGAATAATCCCTTAAAAACATATTTACATAACATCGTAATCTCCATATTTTGTTCTTTGTTCGATATAAAAATATGATTACCAAAAAATCTGTGAACTTACCTTTTCTTGCTTGCCATGCTGTCACCACTCACACTCAAATTTGCAAATGGCTGCTTTTCTGGAAAAAAAAAAAAAGAAGAGAGGCTAATCCAACAAACATCTAAATTCTGGGCACATGAAGCCTCCCTTGACTTAATAGGTGCAGACTGGTAACTGCATTTGGCTCAGTTAGACTTGTATGACCAATAATACAGAGCGTCCCATATATGGGACAGTGGGCATAAATGGGTTAACACAATATCATCATCATATCGTGCATTGCTGAAATGTTCTATGGCCGTTATTACTCACGATGGAATACCATAGGCTCGAATGATCATCGTAAGTGATGGTCTGTGTTAGCAAGGGACATTATTTCATTACCTTATCCGAAAGATCAGAGCCTACAGCACAACGACCATGATCTAATGAAATCGGAAATAACTGAAACATAGATGGTCTTCTGAGGGAAATGAGTATATGGCTTTTGCGTGTATATGGCAAAAAATCAACATGTATGTAGAGTTGTTCTCTGCATCCCCGGTGTTAAAACGTGTATCCTCGATCGACCCAGGAAACGAATGCAGTGTACACAACTTCATTCCGATGCAGAGACCACTCAATTACGAATTTCTTGTACGGTGTTTGCATTCAGCTTGTGGGCCCTGTATCAGAAAAGTGCAGCAGGAAGAGCTGTCATTCTTGTGTTACCTCGCCAAACTCAAAACTTATAACCTGCGCGCTCGCGCTCGCGCTCGCGCTCGCACACACACACACACACACACACACACACACACACACACACACACCCCACACCACCCGCAAAGCACGCACGCACGCACGCACGCACGCACACACACACACACGCGCGTGCTCGCACGAGGTGATAACAGCACACATATGTGTACGAGTATGCACACGAGCATGCACACACACACACACGAAACATGCCTCTCTCTATCTCTCTCTATCTTTCTCGCATTCTCTCTATCCCTCTTTGTTTTACACACACACACACACACACACACACACACACACACACACACACACACACACACACACACACACACACGCACGCACGCACACACACACACATACACACAGGCACACACACACACATACACACACAGGCACACACACTTACACAAACACACACAACCACACAAATACACACAAACACAAACACACACACACATACATACACACACACATACACACACACACACACACACACACACACACACACACACACACACACGCACACACACACACGCTCAAACACACACGCTCAAACACAGGTTTGGTGAAAAGCATGGAAGAAGGCAAAGAGTGTTGAAGTAAACGGAATTGCGCTGTCAACTTGTTTCCCCTTATCACCCACTCTTGCGTGGGGGAGATACATGTTGCATGTATCCTCAAGCCCTTACATTTTCATTTTGGAAAGTTTGAAACGTTCATCTCTCATAGTTATGTGTAGGGTAGTTGCAGAGTATAAAGGTAAGCTTGGGCGCTCCTTTTTTTTTTGAGGAGTGTTCTGAGCTTACGGTTTTTGTGCTTTGTACCTGCTTCTATGGTAGCTGAATGGTTAGCGCAAACTATGTTAGATTTGAGAAGTTCCACAACATGGGAGATAATTCCTACGTGACTCTCAAGAGTTATGTCCTTCGGTTGATGTTATGTTCCAAGTTGGATCTCGTCTGCCTTGTAGTGATGCAAAAGATGTTGATTGTTATTGATGTTGCTATTGTCTGTAGAGTTCCGTTATAATATTAGCTGATAGATCTGTTAATGTTGTCACTCGGTACTATTCTTTGTTTCCTTTGTAACGATGTGTTATTCATTCGATTGACAAGGATAATGATAGGATTATGCTTTATATGTTGGGTTGTTCATGTTTTTCGTTTGTTCGTTTGATTGGATAGTTCGATGGCTGCTGCTTTCAAGTTTTGTCGACAAAAAAATATTCATCGGCTTATTTGGACAATATTCTCTGAATATTGTTTAAAAAAAGGAAACTGTATACAAGATATTTCATGCCAAAGACATTTTCTCAGTCTCAAATTTCAAAATCACGACAATGACGTTTTTTGGTCAATACTAACACACACACACACACACACACACACACACACACACACACACACACACACACACACACACACACACACACACACACACACACACACACACACACACACACACACACATATGATATAATGTATATACATACATATGTATATATTATATGTATGCATGTATACATAGATACATGACATGTATATTGTATATCTATGTACACATATAATAGGTATATATATATATATACATGTATTTATATATATATTACACACACACACACACACACCACACACACACACACACACACACACACACACACACACACATATATATATATATTATGTGTGTATGTGTGTCTGTGTATACATATATATATATATATATATATATATATATATATGTATATATAGAAATATAGATATATATATATATATATGTGTGTGTGTGTGTGTGTGTATGTATGTATAGTCATGTACAGAAATATATTCATACATGTTTCGACCTTAGACTACATTCTGATTCTAAATTTAAGACATGCGACTTTGATCTTTTTGTGATATTTACTTTTGTAACAGTTGTTACAAGAAATATTTCAAACACATTTTTTTCAAAGGAAATGCTAAACACTCAGACAAAGAAAGCCAAGCAAACAAACAAACGAACAAGCAAGCAAGCAAGCAAGCAGATATACCAACCAACCAACCAACAAACAAAGAAACAAAGGAAATAACCAACCCCCACCTACCCCCCAAAATTGGAAATACTGTTAGCCTGTTTGTTGGGCTGTTTTTCATTATATGTATAATGTTTTTGATACTAACAAGCTCCTTGGTAGAGCCTGTGGGGTGGGGGTGGGGGTGGGGGCGGGTTGACAACAACCTTTGCGCACCCCAGAGGGGAGCGGACCGCCTTGTTCCATCAGCAGGGGAGATCAGAAGTGCTGTCACTCAACTTGTCAGTGTCTCACTGTATCGAAGAGTTCTTCTTCCTTGGTTGCTGTCACTCTTAAGTCTTGGTTAGAGTGTGAATTGCTTGTTTATTTGTTTACGGGTTTCCTCAGTAGTTTGATATTTCTTTTTTTTTTCTTTTTATTTGTTTTTCTTTCTGTTGATATTGTTTTTGTCTGGTTTGTATGTGAGTGTATGGCTGTAATGTTGTTGTTGTTGTAGTTATTGCTGTTTTATTGTTGTTGTTTTTTTCAAAACTGGTCTTTGAATCGTTATCTTTAATAACATTTGTTGTCATTTCTCTTTGTGTATGTGTGTGTGTGTGTGTGTGTGTGTGTGTGTGTGTGTGTGTGTGTGTGTGTGTGTGTGTGTGTGTGTGCGCGCACGCGCGTCTGTATGTATGTATGTTATGGTTGTTGCCGCTGCTGTTGCAACAGTTCTAACGTAAGTTGTTTATTGCGATTTTTTTTTCATTTCTGATTATCTGTTGATATTTTTCTCTTTGGTTAATAAAATTAAAACAACAACAACAATAACAACAACAAAACAACTCGTCCTCTACTTTTAATGTGTGACTTTACTCTTACTTTTTATTATTTATTTCTTTATTGATTTTTTTACAAGAACGAATAAAAACACGCATATTTATTTATTACATATATAAACATATACCAATACTGTAGAGACATTATCATGCACACGTCTAGGGTTGTACGAAAGTACATTACATATGTTTTAAGCAGAGGTTTTGCACCAACATAATGATACCAACATACTGATACAAATGATCGAATCAAACATTTGTAATCAATACTTTTAACCAAAACTCTCAAAAACAATTTTTTTTGTCATTGTGTCACTTTTTTTTCCAAAATGTGTTTACTCGTTTATCAGCGTGAACATTTTTTTTTCAAATTGTGTTTATTTCTTTGTTGTTGTTGTTGTTGTTGTTGTTTTGTCATCGTGAATCGCCTCTTTTTTTTCTGAATTCTGAGTTTGTTTATTTGATATACTTTATTGCGTTTTGTGCGACAACAAATAGAGAAAACATGACGAGCAAATGAACGGCTTTCACATCACATAATATGGTATCACATACACACGCGCGCGCGCGCGCACACACACACACACACACACACACACACACACACACACACACACACACAACACAAACACACACACACACACATATCTATCTATCTATTATTTATATATATATATATATATAATATATATATATATACACAAATATATGTATACAGAGAGAGAGAGAGAGTTAGAGATTGATAGACAGACAGACAGATAGATAGATAGATAGATTAATAGATAGATAGATAGATAGATAGATAGGTAGGTAGTTAGAGAGATGATAGATAGATAGATAGATAAATAGATAGATAGATAGATAGATTAGATAGATAGATAGATAGATAGATAGATAGATAGGATAGATATCCATTACATGTGATGCAATAGAACAGTTTTGCCAATAATAACAGACCTGCTGAGGGGAAAAAAAAACATTGTGGCAAAAATGAATCACGTAATACTGAAGATTTGTAAGCTACGATTTGATTTGAAAAATGGTGATTCTCCAGACATACCAGATAACACATTCCGTGGCAGCTAGATTCCACATAAATCACAGAACACGCGCAGTGTGGCCTCAAGCTTAATCTTTAACCATTGTCACGTCCGTTGAAGTTTTACCAGAATTACACAACGTCAGCGGAATTTTTCCATCCTTTCTGTGCATTCTCCAGAGGTAAGAGATTTGTGGCTTTGTCAAGGTTTCGCTGACCTCATGACAGCGTAGGATGCCGTTTTGTTACAACTTTCGTACAATTTTGTAGGCCTTCCCTTTTAAGAACGTTTAATCGAATGATGGAGAGAGAGCTTACATGTTTGGAATTGGTGATTTTTTAGTAGCTTTCGCACGTGTGAGAATGTTGGGAGGAATGAGAATCAGCTGTTTATATCTACGACCCTCTGCCTTCATGTCTGTATGTCTGTCTGTCTGTCTGTTTGTCTGCCTGTCTTTCCCTCTTTTTCTGTCTGTCACACAACACACACATACATTACAGACACACACACACACACACCACACACACACACAGATACACATACAGACACACACACGCGGTACACACACACACACTCACTCACACATTCACATTCACACGCACACTTGCACACACCACACACATACACACACACACGCAGGCACGCAGGCACGCAACACACACGACGTACACACGCGCGCACACACACAGATACACATACAGACACACACGCGCGCGTGCACACACTCAACACACACACACACACACACGCGCGTGCGCACAACACTCACACACACCACACCCACGCGCGCGCGCACACACACACACACTCACTCACACACACACACACGCGCGCGCGCGCTCACACACACACACTCACACACACACACAGTCACACACACAAACCATAGTGAAAGACGTTAATCAAGACGAACACAAACACACGCGCACACACACACAGACACACACACCAGACACACACACCGCGCCGCACACACACTCATCCACATGCACACTCACACTCGCACACTCGCACACACGCACACACTCACGCATACACGCAAACAAACATACATACTCTTGCGCTTTGTGTGTGGCAGCCATTATATGTGTCGTGTGTCTGTGTATATGTCTCTCCTCTTCTTTCTCTCTCTCTCTCTTCCGTCTCTCTCTCTTTTCTCTCTCTCTCATTCTCTCTGTCTTTCTCTCTCTCTCTTCTCTCTCTCTCCTCTCTCTCTCTTCCCTCTCCTTCCTCTTGGATATGCGCAGTCTCTGCCTCTGTTTCTTCTTTCATGTGAAAAGAAAACAAAGAAAGAACAACTAATGATATGAACGGAATTGCCCCTGTCAGTTTGTTTCCCCTTACCATCTACTCATGTGTGAAGTAGGTGGATGTGATGTCTAGAAGATCGTCTGTACGCCCAGATGTATGTCCGTTTGGGGTTTTGATATAGTTGTGGTGGTTATTGATATTGTTATTGTTGACATTCTTCATTTCTTTTCTGTCTTTTAGTCTTATTCTCTTTTCTTTCATACGTTCATTCCTTCTTTCTTTTGTTTTGTTTTTTTGCTGATAAATGGTTTCTTGTTGATGATGATGATGATTTTGTAAATTGTTGCTGTTGTAATTGTAACGTATTGGAATTTTTCATCAACAAAGATCTTGGCTATTTTGGTGCCTGCAGAATATGTGCATTATGGTTTATAGTTGTGCTCTTTCAAATAGTGTGAGACCCTTCACACACATAAGAAACAGAAAAATACACGAAGATAATTATACAGCACCACAAAACAAGCAAGCAAGCAAACAAACAAAAATGATGCCTAAAAATGAGACGAACACACGAATTAGCAAACATATAAAATGCAGATAAACATTTATCCAGACCAAAGGATTAGGTAAAATTGTCTGGGCTGAATGTCTGGGGCTACCATTCCAATCACTGCAAAAAAAATGAAGTGTGAATTTGTACTTTCGTTTGCTATTTAAGTGTTGTTGTTGTTGTTGTTTTTGTCGTTGTTGTTTTTGTTGCTGAAATTGAATTCAGTGTTCTTCGAATTCATTACCATCGTTTTTCATGTACTTTGCTTTGCTTTGATTCAACAACTATTTTTTTTCTTGTTTATGTTATTTCTGGTTGTTATTTCATATTTCTCTTGTTTGTTTTTCACATTTATGATTGCACAAAACATAAAACATGTTCTTATACCAACAGGTATATATCCTGCAGATTCCTCGTGTACATTATTACCTATGTTTCCAAGATCTTGGAAACCCTTCAACCGGAGATAGACATTTGAGAAATATGTCTGAACAGAGCTCGACACGTCTAGTCAGACCTTATAATGAAAATGTGGCATATACATACACATAGTGGCAACCAACAATTGCACACAAGAGAAGATGTGTTATAACAAAAGAAAAATGCTCTAAGACATTCTGTTGGTTCTGGAGGACAAAAAAAAATCGAAATACGTTTTCTGTTTCTGTTAATCCTGGAAGGCCCAAGCATAGATTCCAATGGGATAAAATATTTTCCTGTGTTGATCTAAGATGGAAAGGAGTCTGTTAGGGATAATATGGATGGTTTTTTTAAATTGTGACAAAAGGGTGGAAATTTTCGTCCTGTCCCCCATAGGGTACATTGGAATTTGATGGTCCTATATGCTTACGTAATGCTGGTTTTGGGGGTCTTGTTTGTTGAAGTCATATGACATGAAAAGGATGTGTTATAACCAGTTCAGACCGTAAAAGACAAAGAATCCATATTCTATGAATACAACACATAGAAAAACAAACATTAACACTTTGGGCAACACACACACACACACACACACACACACACACACACACACACACACACACACACACACACACACACACACCACACACACACACACAATGCACACACATCTTCCCTGCGTCCGCACTCACACACACATAAAAGGCTCAATTCAAGTATTTTGACAGAATATATAATCATAGACAATACTGACATCAGCTGGTGAACAGTTACTGCACGGTATCGACAGGAAAGATACTATCAGTTACATCAAGTGACGTACACAACGTTACTGCACAGATCAGTACACAGTTACATAGCTACAGTCACGTCAGCTGAGCATAGATATTGAAGTTGCTGTCTAGCCTGGCAAGTTCTTTCTAGTCAAGTTACAACACCTGGTGATGTTAACTGCACACGAAACAGAAAAAGAACTCTTGGAAGTTACAGGTGGAATTCCTTGAAGCAGTTTCTCTCCTCCAGCAAGTCAGACTATAATTTTGCCAAGTGACGGTAAATTCAGTTTCCTATTATGCATACTCTTGCATTATATTCCATCTATTATCAAACAAAACATTAGTCTCAGTTTGCAGACCATTTTCCTTACGTTTGCTTTTGCTCTTTGTTGTCTTGTTTTTTGTTTTCTTTGTCTGAAAGTGTGATTCAAACGTGGCTTCAAGATCAACGAGAATACTTATTGTGTATCCCTGACGAGGCCCCAACCGCGGAGAGTGGAAAGCTGTCTCATCAACAGGGGAGATCAGCAGTGTGTCACTAACTTCTCTGGTCTGAATGAATGAAGGTGTTCTTCTTCCTTTCTTGCTGTCATTTCAGTTTCTGCCGTTTTTTGAATCCTTTTGTGCAGTATTCTTTGTACCATAATTTTTTGTTACTTTCCTCTTACAGTTATTGTTGTTTAAAAGCCCAGCCGAAGTGTTGAGCCATGTCAGGGCTATACTTTCCTCTTCGTGTTCTTTTAAATTAAGATAACTTTGTTAGTCTCTCTAGTGTTTGTATTTTATTTTATTTAGTCGATCTATTCTTCTGCTGTTATCAGAATATGTATCTGTCCTTTGCAATCCATGAATGCTTTATTGCCATTTTTTTTTTAATTGTAGCTTATTTTTTCTCTTCCTGTCTGCTTATGCTCTTTTACTGACTGCATTTTCCGGTCACTTTTCTTTCTTTTTTTTTTTTTCTCTCTTTCGATTTTCTTTTTTTTTTCTTTTTCCTTTTTCATTTGTCAGTTTTGATTAGGGTGATATTGCTGTTAGCGTTTTTAATTACCTCTATGCGGCTTTGGCTCTGTGTCTTGTCTTTCATCTTCGCTGTATGTTTTTCTTTTTTTTTTTCTTTTTTTTTGTTTATTTTATTGTTTATTGCGGTTGTTGCTGTTGTTACTGTTACACACAAAAAAGATAGAGAAGGAGGGAAGAAAGAGAGAAAGAGAGAGAGAGAGAGAGAAGACAGACAGAGACAGAGACAAAGAGAGAGAGAGAACGAGAGAGAGAGAGAGGAGAGAGACAGAAGACAGACAGACTAGACAGACAGAAATAGACAGACATACAGACATACATATAAGAGACAGACAAGACAGCGACAGACAGACAAGCAGACAGAAAGAGAATTTGTATGGCATAATATGTAAACATGAATTCATAATACCGTTTTTTTTTTTGTTTTGTTTTTGTTTTTTTGCAATTAATTTAGTGTTCAGAACATTTTTAACATAACATTTTTTTTTCAATCCCATGTCAGTCTATTTGTCCACTCTTCTTCCTCTCACCCCTTTCCTAACGTCTTACTCTTCTTCTTTCTTATCATTTCTTTTGTGGGTTTTCCTCCTCCATTCTCTCTTTGTTTCCCCCACTCTCTCTCTTTCTTCTCTGTTCTGTCTCTGTCTGCAAGCTCAGTTTCTCTGTCTGTCTGCTGTCTCTGTATCTCTCTCTCTTTCTGTCTCTGTCTCTGTCTGCAAGCTCAGTTTCTCTTCTGTCTGTCTGTCTGTCTGTCTGTCTGTATCTCTCTCTCTTTCTCTCTCTCTGTCCCTCTCTCTGTCTCTCTCTCTCTGTCTCCCTCTCTGTCTATCTATCTATCTGTCTGTCTGTCTGTCTCTCTCTCTCTCTCTCACTCTCTCTCCCTCTCTATCTATCTGTCTGTCTGTCTGTTGTCTGTCTCTCTCTATCTATCTATCTGTCTGTCTGTCTGTCTGTCTGTCCTTCTCTCCTCCTTCTTCTCTCGTCTCTCTCTTCTATCTACTATCTATCATCTATCTATCTATCTTCTATCTATCTTCTATCTATCTATCTTCTGTCTGTCTGTCTGTCGTCTGTCTGTCTCTGTCTCTGTCTGTCTTCTGTCTCTGTCTGTCTGTCTGTCTGTCTTCTTCTCGTCTTCTCTATCTCTCTCTCTCTCGTGTTTTCATTCAATCCTGGTATCTCTCTTTTCTCTGTTGCGACCACTTGATTGCATTCTTAGTGCCGACCTGATTAGGGACAGGAAAATTAACAGACGTATTTGACCTCAAACACTACTGTCTTTAATGCAAAGACTACGATTTCATCAATCTGCACACGCACACAAAACGAGAGACATAACAAAATAATAATAAAAATCAGCAGGGAAGAAAAAGATTGGCATAAAATGGGGCCTGACTGTGTACAGGGTAAAGGAAAAAAGACAAACCTGAAACGAAAAACTCATAGAAAATGAAACAAAGAAACGAAAGAAAACAAACAAAGGATTGAAAACATGAGAGAGTCAAGAAACATGAGAAAATGGAAAACGAAGAAGAAGAAGAAAAGAGAAAGGATCAAAGAACATAAGGAGACAAAAAAAATACGGAGAGAAGTGCATAACTACATGCTAGCATGTCTTTGTGATACACACACACACACACACACACGCGCGCGCGCACATACGCACACACACACACACACAAACACACATATACACACACACACACACGCACGCA
>CM060311.1:72167993-72172993 GCA_030674185.1 Monoplex corrugatus | reverse complement strand
TTGTTGTTGTGTTGTGTTGTTGTTGTTGTTGTTGTTTGTGTGTGTGTGAGCGAGTGAGTGTGTGTGTTTACGTATGTTTGTATTCATGTGTCTCTCTTTGTGTATATGTAGTATGCGTGTGCACATATGTGTGTGTGTGTGTGTGTGGTGTGTGTGTGGTGTGTTGTGTGTGCAGCGGTGTGTGTGTTTGGGGTATGTGTGTGTAGGTGTGTGTGTGTTTATGTGTGTGTTTATGTGTGTGTTTTGTGTGTGTGTTTGTGTGTGTGTGTGTGTGTTGTGTGTGTTGTGTTGTGTGTGTGTGTGTGTGTGGGTGTGTGTGTGTGTGTGTGTGTGCGTGCGTGCGTGTGTGTGTGTTCTTGAGTTTTGTATTACAATCATCTCCCTGACAGAGAGATCGTAAACAATCAAGATAACCGCTGGATATCTTTGACAGACCCTCATGTGGAGGTGAAGGGGACAGTTTGTTCATCAACTGGGGAAATCAGTAATGTATCGTTTAACTTATCTGTGTCTCACTGAATGAACGTGCTCTTCTTCGTTCATTCGTTTTCTCTTCATTTTAAGCTACTGTTGCCGTCTTGTGTTGATTGTTTGTTTTTTTTTTTTTGTTTTCGTTTTGTTTTGTTTCATCTTTTGCCCACATTATCTCCATTTTGATTATATCGTGTTAATGGTTTTTTTTTTTTTAGTGTTATTCTCATTAATGGTCTAATGAGGTTTGATTTTTTTTCATAGCAATGAGGCTGCAACTGGCAAATTATGATAGCTTCGTGGTTTTGTTTTGTCTGTAGTGCATATTTCCTTTGCCTCTGTTCTGCCTGTCTGTCCGTCTGTCTGTCTCTGTCTCCTCTGTGTCTCTGTATCTCTGTCTGTATGTCTGTCTGTATGTCTGTCTGTCTGTCTGTCTCTCTCTCTCTCTCTCTCTCCCTCTCTCCCACTCTCTTTCTGTGTGTTGTGTGTGTGTGTGTGTGTGTGTGTGTGGTGTGGTGCGCGCGTGTATGTGTGTGTTCTTTCTCACTCTCATGTCTTCTCCCCCCCCCCCCCACTCTCCCTGCCCCCATTCTCTCTCTCTCTCTGTATCTGTCTCTGTCTCTGTCACTGTCTCTGTCTCTGTCTCTCTCTCTCTCCTCCTCTCTCTCTTTATGTCTGTCCTTATTTTGTTTTCTCCCCCATTATGTCTGTGACTTCATTGTTCTGATGCTTGTCTCTGTTTGTCTTTCTCCTTGCTGTTCTTTTTCTCTTGCTCTTAATTTCATAGCGGTTCATGCTCATTACATACAAAAGTATCAGAACTAAGAGAACTCATGTCAAAACGTTACCTCTCTCTTGCCCTTCTTCAGTAATCGTACAGCGAATGCATAGGGGGAGAGAAGAAAAGGGACTAACGAAATACTAAGCTGACATCACCAGGGTGTTGAAGAATTGAGATAAGCTGCGAACACGCCGTTTTCATGTTGCTTGTTGAGATCTTCGGCTTCTTATATGTGTGGGCTAGAGCTCTTGCGAGCACTTCCTATCTAAATGTATAAATTGATACAAACCTACTGTCCCTACTTAGAGACTTGTTCACGTGGGATGTGCCGGGGCTTTGGAGTTAAATTAAGGATGAGCAGAGGAGAGAGCGTGCGGATGCGCACAATTGGCTTATGTTGGAGCAAACATTGTGAGCGTAGTATTGTGGGGTTGTATGTGAGAGAGGATATGTGAGGGTAGAGAGAGGGTGTGTGGGTGCGTGCGTGTGCATAATATGTATGTGTATGTGTGTGTGTGTTGACACACATGCATGTGTGTATGCGTGCGGGCGTGGGTGTGTGTATGTGTGTATGTGTGTGTGTGTGTGCGTGCGTGTGTGTGTGTGTGTGCGTGCGTGCGTGCGTGTGTGTGTGTGTGTGTGCGTGTGTGTGTGTGTGTGTGTGTGTGTGTGTGTGTGTGTGGTGGGTGGTGGTTGGCTGCGTGCGTGTGAGTGCATATGTGCCAATTTCCGTCATGACACTGTGATCCTTCTTACCCGAGAATGTGATATTTTTTAATCGGTTGCTTGAATATGTGTTTCTGTCGGCTGACTTAAAAGTTTAACCTTGTCCTCTTAGTCTACATACTCATTTTATTGTATTTAACTCATTTTGAGTTTGATGTGCATATCGCATTGCATCTTTAATCAAATTTTTCTATACCTACCAATGTTGTTCTTCAATGAGTATTGCCCTTTTTGTCTATTGTTAAAAGTCCTAACCAAGGCATCTGATTCTTATGATGTACATTTTTAGAATTAGTCATTATCTTTGATATTGTGTTCGACAAAGAGGGAGGGGGAGAGAGATGAGGGGAGGGAGAGGGTGAGAGAGGGGTGAAAGAGAAAGTGAGAGAGAGAGTGAGAGCATGTGTGTACATTTGTTTATGCGTTCTTGTTCCTGTATGTATTTTAAGTTAATTCGAATGCCAAAACAATTTTTCCATTCTGATGCTCTGGGCTAAATAAAATTCTTGTATCTTGTATCATGTGAACCTACCTACCTAGAAGAGGCAATAGATTTTTGCGTGTAGAACTTTTTCGGAATTCCGTCTTAAAGGCAGCCATATTCCGTGTTAGAGGAGCTAAGGAGAGGTTGTGGAAGAAATGAAGATGAATGACATGTAAAGAAGAAATGAGAATGAGTCTTGAGCAAAACAGAGACCATAACAGAAAAGATGAACCCCTAACTACTTAAAAACACTGCATAATTGGGTGTTATATAAAACCAATACTGTTGTACGGATGTGAGGCGTGGACAGTCAGCAGGCAAGGCCGGAGCGGGATTGAGGCAGCCGAGATGTGGTTTCTGGGGGGAGTGTTGGGAGTTCCATGAACAGCAAAGAAAACAGGCGGGACAGTCTTGATGGAGGCAGGCACAGGTAGATCACCCAAAAGGAAGATTGGGAAAAGACGGGCAACATTTGTAGGTCATTTTCTGCGGAAGGGTGATTTGGAGCAACTGGTCGCAGCGGGAGAGCTGGGGGAAGGGAGAGCACCGGGTAGACCCAGGGAGAGAATGCAGGTCCTGCAAGGTGGCTGGGGGCGGGGAGGGTGGCGGAGGTGCTACGGGCGACGGGGGAAAGAGACAGATGGAAGTCCATGATCGCCAACGCCATGCGGCAAGTCACCTGATAATCATGATGATGAATGTGAGCTGACATTAAACTCGAGACACAGGATCATAAGCCCATGAATCTTATAAAATGAGCCAGCCAACCAATATGGATAATAGCATGTCATCCATGCCAACGGAGAGAGAGAGAGAGAGAGAGAGAGAAGAGAGAGAGAGAGAGAGAGAAGAGAAGGAGAGAGAGAGAGAGAGAGAGAGAGAGAGAGAGGGGGGGGCACCGATTTTTCTTTGGGAAACACCAAATTATGGCATTACTAGAAAATTCATGAAATTCAGTTTTTAATTTATATGAATAAACAATTTCATCAGAGTAAAAGCAGAATAATTCACGGACACACTGCTCGTATGAAACCCTTGTTTTGAATACAACGAGGCAGACAATTGGAGGATAATCACTTTCAGGTTTTCCTTATTAACAACCATAAAGCATGTTCGCTTGTAAATTTTGATCGGATCAATTTGTATCAAAGTGCACAGTGCTAGGTAGTTGACAGCATAAGCTCCAAAATGATGCAGAGTGCTGGAGTTCCTTAAACAGTCGAGTTGAGGGGGTCAGTGTGGAAACTGTCATTTTCAGGTAATTTCAACAAAGGATTGCAGGCATATATCTTCCTAATTATTCAATCATATAGTTCCTCTGGATGCGGGGGGTGGGGGGTGGGGGTGGGGGGGGTGAGGGTTGAACTTTTCTGTGAAATGTATCGTGCATTTACCAAAAACTTTAAAGGATCAGCTGTGCAACAAAAATCTCATTTGCAGTCGATGTGGTGTACAGTGGTTAATGCAACGGACTACCGACTGGAAGGTTGTGGGTTCGAGTCCCCACCATCAAAAATCATTGCTGGACTTTTCAGCTCTTACCGGCTCGTAAACAGAGTTGGGAGTGCTATGGGCTTATTGGGAAAACTGGGACCTTGCAGTCGAGTCTCATCCACTTCACGGATGCGTCATTGGGGGGGGGGGGGGGTCTGTGTTACTTAAGTCTTCTGACCAGCACCGCAGGTGTCTGTATATCTTGGGTCTGGTTGACTCCAGGATATTTATGATAGAAGCGTACAGTACAACTCTGTCACGCAGTCTCATTTCTAACATCATGAGTATCATCCTCATCGACATCCTCATCATCGCATTTTTAAAAAAAAAAAGGAGGAGCTGTGCCAACTTCTGTGGCCATTAAGGTGGCGTATGAAATGGGACGCCCCCCCCCCCCCCCAAAAAAAAAAAAAAAAAAAAAAGGTGACCACAAAGGTAACCTCCCTGATTAGGATGATCCCCCCAAAATCTCATCTGCAGTCAGACACATCTTTATCACCTTTCTGAGATTGTATCTCAGTTTGCTTGCGTACGACTCCTTTGTGAGAAAAGACCCAAAGTAAAAACGAAAGAATGAAAGAAAGAAAGAAAGAAAAACAAAAAACAAACAAACAAGGAAAGAAAGACAGAAAGAAAGAACAAAAGGAAGAAAGAAAGAAAGAAAGAAAAACAAACAAACAAGGAAAGAAAGACAGAAAGAAAGACAGAATGAAAGGAAGGAAGAAAGAAAAATAGAAAGAAAGAAAGAAAAACAAACAAACAAGGAAAGAAAGACAGAAAGAAAGACAGAAAGAAAGATAGAATGAAAGGAAGAAAGAAAGAAAGAAAGAAAGAACCACAATCGAACAAGCATACAAACAAGCACACAAACAAACAATTAAACAAATGGACTGCAAAGCTGTATTACTGAAAATCTGCAAGTTCAGAGCCGATTTCGAAGCTGATGAGTCTCTAGAGGCTGTGTATGGCACGTTCTGCGTTGGCCGGATGTCGTATAAAATCATAGCGCATGCACGGAATGGCTTCCTGTTTCACACGTTGGCT
>CM060311.1:72160493-72165493 GCA_030674185.1 Monoplex corrugatus | reverse complement strand
TCTCTGTCTCTCTCTCTGTCTCTGTCTCTCTCTTTATCTATCATCTCTCTCCTCTCTCTACCCCTATCTCTCTCTCTCTCTCTTTGTGTCTTTCTTTCTGTGTCTCTCTTTCACTCTCTATTTATCTATCACCTCTCTCTCTCATCTCTCTCTCTCTGTCTCTCTCTCTCTCTCCTTTTTTTTTCTTACTCCCATTCTCCATCTATCGGACCCCCCCCCCCCCCCCCCCAGTTTTCCCCAGGCTAGTCTGTCCACTTATTTTTTCATAACAACTCACATCCCATCTGTCTTCGTTTACAAGTTCTGCTTGTCCATCTGTCTTTCTGTCCCTCTTGCATTTGTTTCCTTTTTTCTTTAAACATTTTGTTATGTAGCTGTTATGTATGGCAGACATAGACATTTGACCAAACGCCTGTAGTGTCATCGTATTCAACTTAGGAAAATGCAGATCAGTGGACTAGGTCAATCAGTCACCAACCAACCAACCAACCAATCAAGCAGTCAATCAATCAGTCAATCAGTCAATCATCAATCAGTCAGCCAGTTAGTCAGTCAGTCAATCAGTCAATCAGTCAGTTAGTCAGTCAGGCAGTCAGGTAGTCAGTCAACCAATAAACCGATCAACCAATCAAACAATCAATCAATCAACCACTCACTCCCTCACTCACTCCCTCACTCACTTAACCAATCAACCAACCAACCAACCAACGAACCAACCAGCCAAATCAACCAACCAACCAACCAACCAACCAGCCGACCTACCAACCAACCAACCAACCAACCAGTCGCAAACTCTCCCCTATCTTTCTTCCTTTTTTTCTTTTCTGTCTGTCTGTCTCCCTCACTTTCTGTCTTTCTCTGTTTCTGTCTGTCTGTCTCTCTCATTGTTTTCTTTCCTAGTTTCAATTGTCTTTCGTTTTCGTATTTTCTTCTTCTTTTTTTCTTCTTTGTAGAAGTTAATGAGTTCGTAATTCGGGTGAACACAAGGGAGTTTGAGGTTAAATCTGTCTGTTTCCTTTCCTTTCCTAATCAATCGTTTCTTCAGAATGTAATCTTGTGGTCACGACAGAATGAAAGAGAGAGAGAGAGAGAGAGAAGAAGAGAGAGAGAGGAGGGAGCGAGGGAGAGAGACAGAGAGGGAAGGAGAAGAGGACAGAGAGAGAAAGAGAGGAGAGAGAGGAGGGAGGAAGGGAGGAGAGAGGGAGAGAGTGAGAGAGAGAGAAAGAGAGAGGGGGAGAGAAAGAGAGAGGGAGGGTGGGAGAAGAGAGAGAGATCGAGAGCGAGAGAGAGAGAGAGAGAAAGAGAGAGAGAAAAGAGAGAGAGACACACACACACAAACAGACACACACTGAGACACACACACACACACACACACACACACACACACACACACACACACACACACACACACACACACACACACACACACACACACACACATTTGAGTTAGGAGTTTGTTTCAAAAGGATTCCTCGAACTCCAACATTCCCATATGCGCTAGACTCAAATCTGTTAGCAGTTACAAGGTAGACTCCTTGATTTATGGGGGCATTTTATGAGGCAAGAGAAATTTGAGCACCTAATCACAATAGGAAATCAGGAGAAAAAAAAAAACACCAGGCAGATCCAGGGAAAAAATATTGGACGGACTTGCGGAGTGGATGAAGACAGACAGGTGGGAGAAGTACTTGCAGCTACAAAAGATAGATTCCTATGGAGGGCCATGATTGCCAACTCTATACGGCAGGGCACATGATAATGATGATGATGGTTCCTTGATATCGCCGCAATACCCTGTGCACTGGAAAAGTCTTGAAATTGGGAAAGGCATTTTGGGGTGAGAGCTCTTTCACGGGAGAAATGGACTCGTAAACCACTAAACTATTACTTCCGGAATGATTAGCTCTTGGTTTTAAACTCCAATCATCGGGGGAAAGAAACAAATACAGGAAATGAAAGGAAAGGAGAAAAATCAGAAGAAAAGCATTTACTCGATAGCTAAACAGACAGACAGACTGATACCTAAAAAAACCCACATATCGAGAGAAAATGAAAACAAGACATTGCAAAATGAATGGAACACAGTCAGATTTCCAGAACGCTGACATGAAGAAAAATAAACCGAGAATAAAGATAAGAGAGACAGAAAAAAGAGACACAGAAACAGGAATAAAGAAGGAAGACCTCAAAGAATGAGTCAAATTCAGAAAATTAAATGGAAACAGATTATGAAAAAAAGCACACACGTAAAAGATAAGGAGGGGGAAAAAAAAAAAAAAGAGAGAGAGAGAGAGCAGAGAGAGACAGAGAGAGAGAGAGAGAGACAGAGAGAGAGAGAGAGAGAGACAGAGAGAGACAGAGAGACAGAGAGAGAGAGAGAGACAGAGAGAGACAGAGAAGAGAGAGACAGAGAGAGACACAGACAGACAGACAAACAGACGGACAGATAGACAGACAGACAGACAGATAGACAGCAGACAGACAGACAGACAGACAGACGAAGAAACAGAGAGACACAGATAGACAGACAGAGGCACGGATAATGAGACAGACCTATACAGAGAGTCAGCGATAGAAAGAAATATAAAAAAAGAGTAAAAAATCAACGTAATAACGACAAGGAAATCCTAAATCATTGTGGGAATTCTGAGTCCCAAACAGTCGATATCCAGAGGCAGATGTACTATGGGCTCATTGAAAAAAGACAAGAATTGCTCGATATAAGTACCTATCTGCAGTATGGCTCAGGTATGTTTGACACTAGATATATTACGAAAGAAGGCGTAGAGTACAAGCTTGTGCCCCCCAATCTTTAATTAAATTAAACCCATATTTAATTTCGTAATCTCATTTTATCATTCCCATTTTCATGTAACAAAAGACTGATTTTGTAGAATAAATGAAAAGTCACAGATTGTGTGCTCTTTCATACCTGGATCTCATGCTGATCTCAGTTTTAGTTTCCTCTGCCAATATCATGCTACAAGCGTCGGAATTCCCGATTATGTCTCAACAACGCTTGTATGCGAGTATCGTAGAAATCCGATTTTCGGGTTTTAAAAATTCACTGGGCTTTCAGTATTTTCGTCAACCGAAACTAATGGCCAGAAATAGAATCTTCGGTCATTTTTAGCCTCGTTTCAGGCTATTAGGTTCTTCTTTTTTCTTCTTCTTGTTTAGTGTCCACAATCAGCACGTTGATTATTCTGACACTATCACAAGGGGGGGGGGGGGGGGGGAGAGAAATCCAAAAAAACCCAACAACTACTTCTACTACTACTGGTGGAGTATGCGAGCTCCCGAACACGCCAGGAGACGCGGCTCCAACCACAGCACTGTACTGTGCAGCTGGTGTGTAGACAGAGCAAAGTTCACGACTCACTAGCTCTGCAGCGAAGCAGACGACGGAAAAGCAAATGGCCGAACAACACTCGACATCTCAGCGCTCTTCAAGACCATCTCTTCCTTCTACGCACTTGAGGTGTGTGCTGTTGGATTTTATGTAATTTTATTCAAAATGTGACCGTAGGAACTGATATATTGACCTGACTGTGTATTTTATAATACATTTTTCATCTGAAAATTTCTCTCATTTTACATGCACCATTACTCAGCAACCATTAGGGTAAGACAGTTGAACTTTCAGCGTGTTATACACAATCTTTTAATCCATCACCTGCCAATTTTCAAAGCTCTCTGTTTTCATTTGTTTGTATGAGAAGTTTTCTCGTGAACTATACAAATGGTGCGTATCAGGGGAACGGCAAGGGGCATAATTGCACGTAGCGAGTGAGTTTCAGCGGGGTCTTTGGTGTCAGTGGCTTGTAGGATCTGGCGCTGTTGGGACGTAGTGATTGTCTTTATCAGGGATTTACTCACTCAGTTTGGTCCGCGATCGATCGGTTGTTTTCGTTAGCAGGAACCTTAGTAAGTGCTCAGTGTCCTGCGTGTGTTGAACGATAACAGACACAGCTAAAAACTTTACCAAATTGACTCAACAGCAGTGCAGAGTCTCCGCTTGTGAGTGGCCCCCGCATTTGTTTTACTTCCTGTCAGATTACTAGCTATGGACTTTCTACCAAATGAAATTAGGTTTAGCGGTGTGTCGAGGACACAAACGGAGCGGTGTGGGCGATGCTACGGAGCAGGAATAAAACAAAGGATGAAACGAACAAAACAAAAAACAACAACAAAAAAACACAGAACACAAACAAAACAACAAACAAACAAACACACGACAACAAACAAAACAAGCAAACAACAAAAACACAACACAAACAGACAAACAAACAAGAAACAAACAACAAACAAACAACAAACAAACAAAAACACAACAAACAACAAACAAACAAACAAACAAACAAACAAACAAACAAACAAGCAAGCAAGCAAACAAACAAACAGATAAAACTAAGCAGAAGAGAGACAAAACACAAACAAGAAACAAACGGAAAGCAACAAAACTAAGCAGAAGGAAACTAAAACCAAGACATAAATCAAGAAGGAAAAAAGGGGAGAAACAACAAGAACAGGATTCCTTGATTAACTGAATCTTTAATGTATAGAAAAAATATTTGCAATTTTGGTCTGCGTAATTCTAAAAGAAGGGGGAAAAAACAGGAGAGAGAGAGAGAGAGAGAGAGAGAGAGAGAGAGAGAGGAGAGAGAGAGAGAGAGAGGGCAACAAAGAACAGACAAAACAAAGTAAACATATAAAGTAAAGGAACAAATCTCTCTGTTATTGATTGAACTTGCAATGGGCTGAGAACTAGTTACAATTCATGCTGCCTCCTTGAAACGGTTTGTAGAACTACGGAATAAAAGTCGAAAGAAAAAATAACTACAGAAAGGAAGAAAGAACTGTATGTATGTTAGAAAAAGAAAACGACAGAGAGAGGGAGAGAGAGAGAGAGAGAGAGAGAGAGAGAGAGAGAGAGAGAGAGAGAGAGAGAGAGAGACAGACAGACAGACAGACAGACAGACAGACAGAGCACAGGGGGA
>CM060311.1:72150493-72155493 GCA_030674185.1 Monoplex corrugatus | reverse complement strand
GAGGTGTTGTAGACACGAAATGAGCGGCGTGTGTGATGCTTAATCACTTAGAAACTCTTGTGTCGTGCGACGCTTTGAGGCAGCAAAAGCGCTCCAACAGGCATCGGTCGGCAGAGAGTCTCAGGGCATGAACCCATCGTCTATCCACTAATTGTTGATCCATGTCAACTTTCTGGCGTCAGTTCATTTTTTGGTCTTCCAGTCCTTCACTGTCCTTCTGGGTTCTGCTTCAAGAATTGGTTGGCGGGTCTGGAAGACGACAGCCTAAGTCTAGCAGCATGGCCAAGCCAATTCAGGCGATGCTTGCAGACGATGTTGGTAATTGGAATATAAATAATAATAATAATTACAATATTTATATAGCGCAAAATCTTGATAAAATCAAATCTAAGCGCTGAAGCAGACACACACACGCAGCACGCACGCACCACGCACGCACCACACACACACACCACACACACACCACACACACACACACACACACACACACACACGCATGGCTATAAATGGGGAGAAAGAATAAAAGCAATAAAAGCAAGAATAAAAGCAATGGAAAATTATAGAGAGCATAGCATATACAATTATATATTATAACCATGTGATTCCCTCCGAGCGGAGACAGGCTGCAGAGGGGGGGGGGGGGGGGGGTTGAGTGAGGTTAGGATTTTATGCGGAGAAAGGGATTTGAGCGACTTGAAGGAGACAAAAGTAGGTTGCTGACGGACTGAGAGAGGAAGTTTGTTCCAGGAGAGTGGACCAGAAACAGAGAAGGCTCGTGGACCATAGGTATTGAGCTTAGTGCGTGGAAAGCGAAAAGTCAGAGGATCAGAGGCAGAGCGGAGGGTACGTGAGGGAACATAGATCTCAAGTACGCTTGACAGGTAATCGGGGGCTGCGTTATTGAGGCTTTTGTAGCACATGGTGTCTAGTTTGTACTGTATGCGCTTTGATACAGGGAGCCAGTGAAGTTGTGCCAGGAGAGGAGATATGTGGTCAGCTTTTTTCTTTTTGAGTACAAGGCGTGCAGCATTGTTTTGAATGCGCTGTAGGATGTGAATGGTGGAGGCAGGAAGACCAGACAGGAGTGAATTGCAATAGTCAATGCGAGACATTATGAAGGAGAGAACGAGTTTTGCAGTTGTTTCGACAGAGAGATACTTCCTGATCAGCCTTATACGATGGAGATGATAGTAGCAGGATCTGGCAGTTTGAGAAACAAAGTTGTTCATGGAGAGGGTAGAGTCAATGCAGACACCAAGGTTTTTGGCTGAATCAGAAATTGGGACTGATGTGTTACATAATGGGAGAGAAAGAGGAGGCAGCTGAGAAAGTTTCTGACGGGTGCCAATGAGGATAGCTTCTGTTTGTCGTCATTAAGCTGAAGTCTATTGTGTGTCATCCAGTTCTTAATGTCCGAGTAACACTCAGTGGTGCGAGTCAACAGGCGCTGTATATTATCAGGTGAGTCACTGTCTTGAAGTTGGGTGTCATCAGCATAGAAGTGGTGTTTTATAGAATGGGAGTTGATGATGGTGGACAGGGGGGAGGTGTAAAGAGTGAAAAGAACAGGGCCAAGGACAGATCCTTGTGGAACACCAAGGTCAGGTGTGCAGGTTGAGAGTAAGTGCCATTGATGAGAACGGTTTGTTTTCTGTTTGATAGGTATGAAGTGAACCAAGACAGAGCAATGTCAGAGATGCCAAAAGTATGATGAAGTCTAGAAAGGAGAATACCATGATCAATGGTATCAAAGGCTGCAGACAGATCAAGGAGTGTGAGGAGAGAGACTTTGCCAGTATCAGTTGCAAGGAGGAGATTGTTGAGAATGTGTAGTAGGGCAGTTTCAGTGCTATGGCACTGGCGGTAGGCTGACTGGAAAGGATTGAGGAGATTGTTGGCAGACAGGTGAGAGTTCAGCTGGTTGAGGACGACTTTTTCAATGAGTTTTGACAAGAAAGAGAGATTAGAGATAGGCCGGTAATTTTTCAGTTCATTTGGATCTAAATTGTGTTTCTTGAGGAGAGGGTGAACAATAGCAGACTTGAAAGAATCTGGGACAGTTCCAGTTTGAAGAGAAGTGTTGATGATGTCAGTGATGAATGGGAGGAGAGTAGGGAGACAGTCGGCCCAGTTCGCAGGTTTTGAACGACATGGATCTGATTGTGTTGAGAATTTCTTCTTGTGAGACTGGGGTAAAAGTAGTAAGAGGTGTGCCAGAGAAGGAAGGGTCAGGTGGGCATGGTTGACAGGGTGTCCTGTCAAGCCTGTCACGAAGAGTTTGTATTTTGGTGGTGAAATAGTTGGAGAATACAGATGGGAGTTCTTCATTTGTATGTTTTGTTGGGAGAGGTAAATCTTTTCGTGTGCCAAGGAGATGATTCATGGTTGTAAAGAGTCTTTTGCTTCTTTACCTTACTTCATCATTTGTCGCAAAGTCTTCCCATTTGATACCAACGAACTTGCGTAGGCAATTCAGAACAAAAAAATCAAGTTTCTCTTCCCGGCTTGTTTCAAGTGCCACGTTTAACAGCTTATTGTTATTGTTGTTTAAGGTCCAGCCGACTGCGTAGAGCCATATCAGGGCTAGAACCGCTTCGAAGCATATAAAACTTCAACAGGAAAAAAAAGAAAGAAAATAAAGTACACATATCAATGTATTTGCACACATAATTTAAGGACATGCCCCTGGCGTTGTCCACACCGTCAGGGGATTTAAAACAAAACATACCTGGATACAGATTTACGCATAACTAAGGACACCAAAACATATGTAAAAACGGGCATAAATTACCTAAGATTGCTTCCACATATCTCACCTCCCCAGAGTCAAAAATGCACTTAATCCATGTACCCAGTTATCAGTCTTAAAAAGATACGTCAGACTTTATTAAACACATACCAATAAACTAGACCAGCAAGGCAGAAAATGATAGGAAGAAATGACAGAAAGCAAAGGAACAAGGCAGAAACAAAGAGAGCGACAGAAAAGAGAAAAACTAGCACATAATTTCCAGAAGGTGGGGATACTGTATATACTGAAAGAGTCCCCGGCGGCCCACGGAGAGCGTTTAACAGCTGCGCAGCAAACGTTGACAGAACATTGACAGAACGTTGGAGTTGTAAAACCCCGATTTTTAGGTTGAGGGAGGTTTTGTTGTTGTTTCAGATTTTTGACAGCTTGTTAATTAAATGCTGCCATTGCTTTGTCCACGCGACATTTTTCATGTAGTTTGAAATACTTGATTGAACTGAACGGGTAGGTAAAGTCCTCGACGATCTCAACTTCGTTCTGCCCAATGAAACATTCCTGATGGTGATAAGTGTGACCCCCAAAAGCATTTTGTTTTTGTTTTCTTGCCATTGATAAGAAGACCGATGCTGTTCGAATCTTTGGTGGTATTACTGTCGAAAACTGTATGTCATGGGGGATTTCAACGGCAGAGTTGGTGAGAGAAGAAACCCGTGGACAAAACATCTTGGACCCCACAGTGACCACAGAACACCTTGCAATTACAACGGGAACCACGTGCTGGAACTATGTGCAGAGCATGATCTGATCATCACCAACACCTTTTTCCAACATCGAGCCTCCCAAATTTACACCTGGTACAAATGGAACGACCTCAGCATCTCGTCTCAAATCGACTTCATACTTGCAAGATCTGGAACACGTTACGCCATCAAAGACTCAAAAGCCATCCCCAATGCCAACCTTGACACTGACCACAGGCCTGTCATTCTGGCCTCCAGTACTCAGAAGGAAAAAATAACAACTGCTAGGAAGAACCAGCCTGAAAAGATCAACCTCCTCAAACTGGAAGAGAAAGAAGTGCAAGAACAGATTGAAAGTGCTATCAAGGTGAAACTTGACCCCATTGATACAACCCCCCTCATCATGGAACAAGCCTGGGACACCTTCAAGCCAGCTCTCTTGAACACCTTAAGGGAAGTTTGCGGGACAAAGAAATGTAGAGGTAAAAACAGGAAAGCTACAGCCTGGTGGAACCAAGAGGTGAAGGAAGCCATCAAGAAAAAGAAGCAGCTATATAAAGCTTGGGTCAAGACCAAGATAGAAGAGGACTACGTCAAGTACAGAATCGCAAGAAGACATAGTAAACGTGTTGTGAAAGCCTCCAAAGAAAAATCTTGGGCGACCTATGGAGAGAAGTTAAGTGAAATTTGCAAGAACTCCCCAAGAGAATTTTTCAAAAGTGTGAAGACGATGAGAGTAAGAGATGAGCCATTCAACCCAACAACAGTAGTGAATGATGCAAATGGAGAGGCACTACACAAAGAAGAGGAAATTCTGAAAAGATGGGAAGACTATTTTAAAGACCTTTTAAACCCATCTGGAGTCCAGGCTTCCAGCTCCCAGTTCTCACCACGCTATAAAGACCAGTTAGAGCCCCAAATCCTTGAAGCAGAAACACGAAAAGCAATTAAGACCAGCCCAAAGGGCAAAGCAGCAGGCAATGATGGCATAACAACTGAAGCCATCCTTGCATGCGGAGAAACGGGAGTTAAGTGGCTCACCATCATCTTCCAGAAAGCATGGGAAGAGAGGAAAGTACCAATGGACTGGCAAAATGCAATAGTGGTGCCAATTTGGAAGAAGAAGGGCAGCAAGAAAGACTGCAGCACATACAGAGGCATTTCACTTCTCAGCCATGTAGGGAAAATGTATGCAAAGATTCTGGAACAGCGCACAAGAGCCAAAGCAGAACACCTACTGAGCAATGCCCAGTTTGGCTTTCGGAAAGGAAGAGGGTGCACAGATGCCATTTTCGCACTCCGACAGCTGTGTGAAAGAGCCATCGAATACAACCAAGACCTGCATACAGTATTCGTTGATCAAGAAAAAGCTTTTGACCGAGTCAACAGAGACAAGCTCTGGAAGATCCTGGAGCAGTACGACGTGAAGGGGCAGTTGCTTGATAACATCAGAGCAATCTATGCCAACAGTAGGAGCGCAGTCCGAACAGCCAGTGGAACATCGGACT
>CM060311.1:72140493-72142993 GCA_030674185.1 Monoplex corrugatus | reverse complement strand
GTGGAACAGAGTGAAACAAAATGGCTTTCCGTCACTCGCAGATAGAAACGTACATGTTCAATATGAATTATTAATAACCCTGCTCCCAAAATCACAAACAATTCAGTAGTGGCTATTTTTACATTAAATTAATTTTGCTCAATGGAAAAAAAATTGGATGAATGAACTTTCGTTCAGTGCAAAGACTGAATTGGAAAATATAGTTTGAAGTATTCCACACTAGTTAGGAGATTGGTGTCATTGCTTGCATTCAGAACGTGAATCTGAGTTTGGAGTGGTTTCTTCATACTTGTCATTCGAGTCTTTTGTAAAACGTTTGTTAGTTCTGCAGCACGATTACTGCATTCATGGGTTGTTATTTCTGGAGATGAATCTTTTCTTCATATTTTTTGTAAAGATGTGTAAACGCCATTTCATTTCCTGTTAAATCGGCCTGTGAAAGAGGAAGAATGAGTGCCTGAGCGAACAAGCAAGCAAACAATTGATCAAACGGGTCAGTGGGGGAGAAAGAGAGAGAGAGAGAGAAAAGAGAGAGAGAGAGAAGAGAGGGGGGGGGGGCAGAGAGATAGAAAAAGGATGGAAATGGAAAGAGAGAGAGAGAGGGGGAGAGAGAGAGAGAGAGCGACAGAGAGAGAGAGAGAGAGAAAGACAGACAGGCAGACAGACAGACAGACAGAGTAAGTGACACAAAGAGAGAGAGAAAGTGAGCGAACAAGCAAGAGAGAGAGAGAACGAGCAATCGAGAGAGAGAGAGAGAGAGAGAGAGAGAGAGAGAGAGAGAGAGAGAGAGAGAGAGAGAACGAGCGATCGAGAGAGAGAGAGAGAGAGAGCAAGCGAGAGAGAGAGAGAGACAGACAGACAGACAGACCAGCAGCCAGAGACAGAAAGAGACAGAGAGAGAGAGAGCATCAAAGAGACAGACAGGCAGAGAGAGACACACAGGGAGAGGAAGAGATAGACAGAGAGAAAGAGAGAGACAGAGAGACAGAGACAGAGAAAGAGACAAAGAGAGGGAGGAGAGAGAGAGGGAGAGAGAGAGACAGAAAGAGACAGAAAGACAGACAGACAGACACAGATAGAGAGAGGGGAGAGAGAGGGGGGAGATGCAGACAGACAGACAGAAGGGTTGCCACAGACAAGTCAGTTTACACTCTGTAACCTGGAATTGAACTCAGGACACTGTTCTTAAAACTACAGCTCAGATAATTGAACCACATAGCCCTAGTTAAATCAAGATCGAGTTTCAAGAGAAACAGACTTTAAGTAAAGCAGAGTGAAACAAAAGGCTTTCAGTCACTCGCAGATTGAACCGAACATGTTCAATGTGAATTATTAATAAAACCCTGCTCCTGAAAACTCAAACAAAACAGTAGTGGCTATGTTTGCATTAAATTCATTTTGTTCAATGGAAAAAAAAATAGAAGAATGAACTTTTGTTGAGTGCAAAGACTGAATTGGAGAATTTAGTTTGAAGTATTTCACACTAGTGAGGAGGTTGGTGTCATTGCTTGCATTAGGACGTGAATCTGAGTTTGGAGTGGTTTCTTCATACTTGTCATTCGAGTCTTTTGTTGAAACGTTTGTTAGTTCTGCAGCACAATTACTGTATTCTTGGGTTGTTATTTCTGGGATGAATCTTTTCTTCATTTTTGTAAAGATGTGTAAATCCATTTCATTTCCTGTTAAATCGGCCTGTGAAAGAGGAAGAATGAGTGCCTGAGCGAACAAGCAAGCAAGCAAATGATCAAACGGGGGAGGGAGAGAGAGAGAGCAGAGAGAGAGAGAGAGAGACAGACAGACAGACAAACAGACAGATAGATAGAGACAGAGACGGAGACACAGACACAGACAGTGAGACAAAGAGATAGAGGCATAGACATTAAGTGAGACAGACAGACACATTGTGTCAGAGATACGGAGACAGGATCAGGGAGAGAGGGACAGAGGGATAGACACTGAGAGAGACAGAGACAGAGGCATAGACACTGAGAGAGACAGAGACAGAGAGACAGAGGCATAGACACTGAGAGAGACAGAGACAGAGAGACAGAGGCATAGACACCGAGTGAGACAGTGACGGACACATAGAGTCAGATATACAGAGACGGGAACAGGAAGAGACAGACACGGGCAGACAGACAGGCAGACAGAAAGACAGACAGACACACAGACACACATATAGACAGACAGACACACAGACACACAAATAGACAGACAGAGAGAGGCAAAGACAGAGACAGAGAGACCAGTCAGAGAGAGACAGAGAGAGGGAGAGAGATACATTCAGAGACAGAGAGATACATAGACAGACAGAAAGACAGGAAGACAGACATAGACAGAAAAACAGAGATAGACAGACAGACACAAAAACGACAGATACAGAACAACATAGAGTCGAATAGCAATAGTGATCGCAGAAAATGTGTACTGAAGTCATAAACTCAGAAATCATAGCAATTTATGTTTATTCAAGACTGTGAAAGCGTACTTCATGGATGCA
>CM060311.1:72125493-72135493 GCA_030674185.1 Monoplex corrugatus | reverse complement strand
CAAAATGTGTACCCAAAGTCGAAATACAAGAAGTGAGTGTTTATTCAGCAAGACGATGAATATTTGCTCAACGAGTGAACCCTTCAGATGAATGAACTCTTCATTAGAGCAAAGACTGAGTCATTAAAAAAATGAATAAACATAAAAATACATTTGAAATGGGCTGTTGGGGAGTGGAGCATAGCGGTCAGTGTGATTGTTTGCCTTTGAATATGATCCACAATGTTGGCAATGCGATCTTCCGTTTATCGTAATCTGAGTCTTCATTGAAACACAATTTATTGGTAATCTGATGCCTTGTTGTTTGATTTGATTTGATTTGATTTGATTTGATTTGATTTGATTTGATTTGATTTGATTTGATTTGATTTGATTTGATTGGATTGGATTGGATTGGATTGGATTGGATTTTGGATTTTTCGGATTTTGATTTTGATTTTGATTTGATTTGATTTGATTTGATTTGATTTGATTTGATCATCACCACCATCACCATGTGCTCGGCTGTATAGCATTGCCGATCAGGCTCTCCATATGAATTTTTTCTGTTGTCACTTCAAGTACATCGCCCACCCTTTCAGTCTTCATCCATTCCGCAGATCTGTCCAATATTTTCTCCACGGTATCTACCTGGTGCGATTTTCCTCCAGCTTTCTTGTTATGATAAGGTGCTCAAATTTCTCTTGCCACATAAAATGTGCTATAAATGTTGCTTGTCTTTTCGTACCCCCTCCATATGAATTTATCTTTTGTCACTTCAAGTACATCTTCCACCCTTTCTGTCTTCATTCATTCCGCAGATCTGTCCAATATTTTCTCCCTGATATCTACCTGGTGCGATTTTTTCCCTTCAGCTTCCGTGTTATGACTAGGTGCTCAATTTTCTCTTGCCTCATAAAACGTCATGTAAATGCTGCTTGTCTTTTCGTAATCTTCTTCATTATTGTTCTTTTCGTGTTTGCCTCTTTCAATTCTATATTGAAGAAACAGGCAAGCTAGAAAGCAGAGAGTTACAATAATAAGATCAGACAAGTTGTGATTTTAGTTGCTTTTAAAGTTGGAAGATAACAGCGAATAGAAAGTTGAGGATTAAAAACGACACCAAGGTTCTTGACTGAATCAGAAAGTACAATAGTGTTGTCACCATTTGCAGTGAAAAGCTTGTGCTTGTTGCCAATGGGCATTGTTTCAACAGTGTTTCCGTTTAAACGTAGGCTGTTCTCAATCATCTAGCTCTGGTGTTCAATATCACAAGTAGATGTGTGAGAAGGAAGGGTTAAACGATTTTCAGGAGATGTTTTGTTGTAGAGCTTGAAGTCATCAGCAGAAAAAAAGGCATTTGATGTTGCACTGACCTATGACATTGGTAAGTGGTGAGATGTAAAGTGTGAAGAAGAATGGCTTAATTACAGAGCCTTGGGAGACCCCAAATATAACCTTAACTGGCTGGGACACATTTACCATGACTGATTGAAAGCGGTCAGGTAGGAATGGCATGAGACAATACTGAGCTTTACCTTGGATTCTAAACGTACGCTCAAGGCGAGCGAGGAGAAGAGGATGATCAAAGATATCAAAAGCAGCACAATTATCCAACAGAATATATGGAGAAATTTGGCCACAGTCAACCACAATCAACAAATCGTTCACAATGTGAACGAGGGCGGTTTCAGTGTTGTGGTCAAATGGTAAACAGATTGAAAAGAATGATAAAGATTGTTGGTTGAGAGTTGATTATTCAACTGTTTCAACAAAAAAAAAAAACCCAAAAAAAACCTTCTCAAGGAACTTTATAAGGAATGGCAAACTGATGACAGAAGGATCGATTTTTGAGAGTATTAGGATCGAATTTACTCTTTCAGCAGAGGCTGAACAATGGCAGTTTTGAGAGAAGATGGGACAGATCCAGTCAGAAGGGAGGCATGATATGCATTTTGAATGGGAGAAGCTCAGCGAGTGTTTGTAAGCAGTGGCAATCAGAGATTCAAAGATTTGTTGAATTTCGGTGAATGGGGAGCCTGTGCACGGAGGATCAGGAAGAGAGAGAGAAAGAGAGAGAGAGAAAGAGAGAGAGAGAGAGAGAGAGAGAGAGAGAGAGAGAAAAGAGAGAGGAAAAGAGTGAGTGAGAGAGAGAGAGAAAGAGAGAGAGAGAGAGAGAGAGAGAGAGAGAGAGAGAGAGAGAGAGAGAGAGAGAGAGAGAGTTTGTCGAGCTTGGCTCGAAGATAATTGATTTTGGAAGAGACAAAAAAGCCAGCAGATGTGAAAGAATAACGTTGGAGGGAAGTAAAGATAACATATTAGTACCCAAAAGATCAGGCATGACAGAGAACAAACGTTTCACGAATGTAGATTCAAACGACTAATAGACTACTTGACAGACTGGATAATTGAAAATTTTGTTATTTTCATCCTGACAGTGGCATTTTCGGCGAAGTCATCCACAGACCAAGTGACGGTTTCTGAAACCACTGGAGTCCTCCAGTTTGACATGGCCACACTGAACACCGGCAATGGCTTCAACACAGACACTGGCATGTTCACCACGCCCATTTCCGGTACCTACGTGTTTTGCTCAACCTCATGGCTCTACATAAAAAGACAGAGCGAGTCAGCATCCAGGCTGATGGGAAGCAGCTTTGTGAGTAGGAAGAGAAAGGAAAGAGTGCGAGAGAAAGAGAAAAGATGAGATTTTAGCGTATTTCAGTCTCTCAGTCATGATACATAATTAAGTAGAACATTTTCACTTTATATCATTGCTAAAATACAGGTGTGAACTCAACAGAACAACGTATTATAATAAAAAAAGAAACACAAATAACAAACAAACCAACAAACATCCGACAAAACAAACAAAGCAAACAGTTACTACCATTATCAACGACAAAACAACGGTGACAAGAACATAACAGTACTAGAGACAGGGGCATACATAACCAGAGAGAGAGAGAGAGAGAGACAGAGACAGAGACAGAGACAGAAACAGAGACAGACAGACAGACAGACAGAGACAGAGAGAGACAGAGAGAGACAGAGACAGAGAGAGACAGAGACAGACAGAGACAGACAGACAGACATAGACAGACATAGACAGACAGGCAGACAGAGAGAGAGAGAGAGAGAGACAGACAGACAGACAGACAGACAGAAACAGAGACAGAAGTGGTGTGGGAAGAACAGGGGGGACCCTGACACTTGAGTTTCCTGTCAACGTATACTAGACACATTGGTCCTTTATCACTTGGTGTGGGTCTTCATGTGGGATATTAGACCTATCCTGAGGCAGATGTTGTTCCACAGGTACCGTATAGAAAGGGGCACTGCGGCTTTGGATTCTGTCTCTACCGACGTCTCTTTCGTCCAACATCAGCTGTCCTGTGCTTTTCAAAAGTGGTTCTGCCTTGCGTGCACTGCTGTCGCCAGCTTGACCCGTCGTGGGCGATATCTTCATAGATCGTGATGGTCATGTTACAGTTTATGAGGACATGCCAGTACATCTCAAACCGAAACGGCCAGTGATTGGTTGATAGTTTGCTAATGCGGCAGACATTTTGCTTATGCGTATGTATGAACCGCCGAGATGTGGTTTCTAAGAAGAATGTTGAGAGTTCCATGGACAGCAAGGAAAACAAACGAGACAGTCTAGATGGAGGCAGACACAATAAGATCATTGATAAGGAAGATTAGGAAAAGACAGGCAACGTTTATAGGCCATTTTATGAGGAAAGGGGAATTGGAGCACCTGGTGACAACAGGAAAACTGGAGGGAAAGAGAGCACCAGGTAGACCCAGGGTAAAAATATTGGACGGACTTGCAGAGTGGCTGAAGACAGAGTGGGTGGAAGGTGTGCTTGCGGCAATAAGGGATAGATACATAATGTTATGGAGGGCCATGATCGCCAACGCCATGTGGCAAGGCACTTGATGATGATGATGTATGAACCGTGACATGAAAACCTGAAAATGATATCCACCACGTGCGTGTCATCATGTTGGGAATGTATACACATTCTGTCTTATCACCTGGTAAGCCTGGAAGCGCATCTTTCCGCGTGATTGCGTACTGTTCTTACGACGGCTAGTCAGCATTTTTTCACGTTTCACCATCATTAGTCTAAAATAACTAGAGACAGCTTTCACGTTTAGAAACAAATGGCTGCCATGTCAAAAATAACAATAAAACAGTGTTTGTTGTTTTGTTGTTGTTGTTGTTGTTTCAGCATCCTATTGGTCTGTGTGTGAGCACGCGCGCGCAGTGTGTGTGTGTGTGTGTGTGTGTGTGTGTGTGTGTGTGTGTGTGTGTGTGTGTGTGTGTGTGTGTGTGTGTGTGCTAGGTCAGGGTTTATACATATGCATAGGCAAAATGTCTGCCGTTTTGAGTAACCAAGCACTGGCTGATCGGATTGAGATGTATCGCATATCTCGTGAGATCAGTCTTCAGAATAATATCCTTCCACAGCTTTAGTGGTCTTCCCTGATCTCGGTACATTTACTTCCAGTCTCCACATAGAAGCACTTTTAAAGAGATGCTGTTGTATTCTACATTGACATATTCAGTCCAACCATGTCAAAATTCGATGAGTAAATACACTTGGCAAGCTGCACTTCTTAAGAACTTGAAGGTTGGGCACTAGATCTTACCACGTGATGCGGCAAATCTTGCTGACGCAGTTCGGGTGTAACTGTTCTGACCGTTGCCAGTGCCATTGGGTAGGTAGTCTAGGTCTCTGTGCAGTAACAATAGAACGATCAAGACTACTGCTCTGCTCACAGCAATCTTATCAGCGAACCTGATGCCATGGTCTTGCCGTAACCTCTGGGTCAACCTTCCAAAGGCAGAGATGAGCAGCACCAACTCAGCATCATGAGATCCCTTACTGCTCACTGTACTGCCCAGGTAACAGAATTTACTTAAGGTTTTGATGTCCTTGATGTTGATGATAATCGGAGGTGTGAAGCGCCAGAAAATTGAGATGATGTCAGCTGAAACATAGCCTCTGTCTCGCTGAGGTTAATTGTAAAGCCGAAGCGTTTGCGATCTGCAGCAAATAGTTCAGTGATGAACTGGATGTCCGCGTGTGTGTGTGTGCACAGCCAACGCAAGGTTATTTGTTTAGAAAAAAAAATCGCAACATACCGGCTTTGTGCACTTTGATTTTTGGTTTAGAGTCTCCGCAGGTTGAAGTGTTTTCCATTTGAACAGATGTACACACCCGTGTCAAAGTTTCTGAATGCATTAATATATATATCATGACACAGAACAGATGGGGAAGAGTGTGGGAACTAGAACCAATGTCTGTTTCACACCGTTCTAATAATAATAATAATCACAATATTTATAGAGCGCAAAATCTTGATAAAATCAAATCTAAGCGCTGAAACACACACGCACGCACACACACGCACGCACGCACGCACACACACGCACCCACGCGCACACACACACACACACACACACACACACACACACACACACACACACACACACACACACACACACACACACACGGCTATAAATGGGGAGAAAGAATAAAAACAATGGAAAATTATAGAGAGTATTGGAAAGAGTTTCGGTGCCTCCTCATTCACTCGCAAACTGGCCATTATGCCATCTTGGAAGGAGAAAGTCAGCAGGAAACGCTTCTGGGGGCCATCAAATGTGTGTATTATCTCCCACATACCCTTCCAGGTAACGGTGCCAGATGTTTTGATCATATCTACAAACACTATGTGGAGCTCCTGGTTTTGCTGACGAAACTTCTGTTGCTGCTGATATACGGCAATTCAAAGACCATGTCACTGGTACTACTACCACAAAAACCACACAGAGACTCAGACATAATGGACGCAGCTACGTGGATGATGACTCTAAAAAGGATAATTCTGGCAAGGATCTTCCCTTCATTTCACAGAAGGCGTATCATTGAATGGTTATTGCACTAAGGTACTTATCGACCTTCTTCTTGTAAATGTGGATTGTTGTGGTTATCAGCTGTATTCTACGATGTTAGTTCTTTAAAGTCTGATCGACGTTCTTGTGATAGAGACTTTCTGTGTGTTTTGCGTCATTTAGCGCCATTTGCACAAGATTTCTCGTTCATTGTATAGGTCTGCGGCCCCTTGTTTTTGCAGTTCTTGCTGAATAAGATGCTTTGTTTGCCGGTATTTTTGCTTCCACGTTTCACAAGATCTTGTTGCTGAAATGTTCCATGTAGTAGGGTGGAGCTTGTCAGTGAGCTTGTTCCTCTCTTCGACATTTCCATCAAACTAATATATGTCACAATTATCGAAAATCGGGGTATTTGCCAAAGCGCTTTAGACAGCTTTTATTGAATGATTTTCTTTCTGCTTTTATTTATTTTTTTTCCTCACGCTATTTTGGAATTTTTTGTCCTGAATTTTCTCTTGAAGGATGTCATTGCTGTTTTGCAGATAGACGACACTCAGTTTCTGCACAGGTTTACTACTGACAACTTTAGTTTTCCGAGATATGAGGAACTGTTCCTCTGTCTGTCTGTCTGTCTGTCTCTCTGTCGCTCTCTCTGTCTCTGTCTTTCTGTCTGCCTGTCTGTTTTTCTGTCTCTCTCGGTCTGTCTGTCTGTCTCTCTCTCTCTGTCTCTGTCTCTCTCTATCTGTCTGTCTCTGTCTCTGTCCCTCTCTCTGTCTCTGTCTCTCTCTCTCTCTGTGTCTCTCTCTTGTGCCTCTCTCTCTCCACCTCTCTCCACTTCCTTCTCGCTCAACTCCCTCCCCTTCCTTCTCTCTGTCTGTCTCTCTGCCTGTCTATCAGTCTGCTTGTTTGTCTGCCTGTCTGTATGTTTCTCTCTCTCCACCTTTCTACACTTCTCTCTCGCCCAATTCCCTCCCCATCCTCCTCCCCCCTCTCTCTTCGCTCTCTCTCTCTTTCGCTCTCTGTCTCTCTCTCTCTCTCTCCTTCTCTCTATTTCTTTCTTTCTTTCTCTCTCTCTCTATGTCCTTTTCTATTCCGCCCTTAGATTGAACCCCTGAAAATAACTTTCGCTGACTGATTTGATTTCAGCAACGGCGCTGTCCGACAGCGAGCACGTGCGCGCTGGCAACTCGTACGCAGTGACCCATTTATCTGTCGGTCAGCAAGTGTGTGTCCACCATTCTTCAGGGGACAAACTCATCAACGGCACCGACTTCACCATCTTCTCTGGCTTCCTTCTGCAGGCGGACTGAGTCTGGCAGAACCAGGAACTACGCACGGCACGACTTATGATGGAATTCACTGATTGGCTTCAACCAATTGAATGACGAATTTTATCTTGTTAACAAACGTTTTTTTGTTCAAATCAGATCAGGTCATTTTGAATCCAATCCGATCCAATCCAATCCAATCCAATCCAATCCAATCCAATCCAATCAATCAAATCAAAGGAAATCAAATCAAAGGAAATCAAATCAAATCAATTCATATCAAACTAAACTAAACCAAAAAGGGAGAAAACAATCCAATCCAATCCACTGGATTCGATTCAATTCAGTTCAATTCAATTCAAACCAAACCACACCACACCACACCAAACCAAACCAAACCAAACCAAACCAAACCAAACCAAACCAAACCAAACCAAACCAAATCAAATCAAATCAAATCAAATCAAATCAAATCAAATCAGATTAAATCAGATCAAATCAAACCAAGTCAAATCAAAATCAAATCGACGTGAATCGAACCGCACCAATTTTAATTCAGCCAACTTACAGAGCAAATCAAATCAAATCAAATCAAATCAAATCAAATCAAATCAAATCAAATCGAATCGAATCGAATCGAATCGAATCGAACCGAACCGAACCGAACCGAACCGAACCGAACCGAACCGAACCGAACCGAACCGAACCGAACCAAACCAATCCAAACCAATCCAAACCAAACCACATCAAATCAAACCTAATCAAATCATATCGAATCGAATCGAATCGAGTCTAATCGAATCGACTCAAACAACATCAAAACCAAATCAACTAAAATAAAACCTAATCCAATCGAGCTGAACTAAAAACCGAATTAAATCATATTAAATTAAATCAATGAAATCATGTCAGATACAGTCCAACCATATCAAATATAGCAAAGATATACAAATACATTAAAATGATAGAATTTGCAGTGTTTTGGATTTAAATGAGTGTGTGAGTGTGTGTATGTGTGTGTGTGTTTGTGTATGTGTATGTGTGTGTGCGTGTTTGTGTGTGTGTGTGTGTACGTGTGTGTGTGTGTGTGTGTGTGTGTGTGTGTGTGTGTGTGTGTGTGTGTGTGTGTGTGTGTGTGTGTGAATCGACATTCTTTTATGCATGAATTGTCGGCTGCTGTCCTTGTAGAAAGTCCGATACCATAACACAACGCCAACCAATTTACATTTTTCGCTGTATGCCTATTAACCTATGGTAGCAAACTGTGTCTACAGAGCTTGGCCCCAGACAAATTTTCTGTTGCCGTGGACTGTTTAACCCCATGACTCCCGCAACCTGTACACCAGCATCCTACATTGTCAGCCATGCTAGGAAATCAAATACTTAACCGTTTGACTTCATCATCCTATCCATCAACTTCCCGCAAGGAAGCTGGTAGATAGGGAGAAAGAGTCAAATGTTGGATAATATGCGGGAGTCAGAGGTATAGTGTTCGTTAATGCATGCTGCACTAGGGACCTCGGTTTATCAAACGCTGTATTACTCGTGGATGGTAGCTTTAGGTCCCATGGTATATGTCTTACAGCTTTTAAGGATTGTCACCCTTAGCACCAATCACTTCATGAGCGAGTTTGAACACACCTATCCTATTTTTTCCCTACCTGTTTTACAACTTTAGGGATTGTCACCCTTAGCACACATCAGTTCATGCAGAATATCGAACAATCAGTCCTTTTTTCACTACCTGTCTTACAGCTTTACAGACTGTCATCCCTAGCACTTTGGCATCGTCAGCTGGCTATTTGACCTACTTCCCTGCAGACGTGCCAGCTGCCACTGACTACTTTCCCTGGAAACGTGCATTTTTAGGCCACTTTGAATTAATTTTCACAGGCGCCCCAAATTACAGTATAAGGTTTGTTCAGACATGCTTTGAGGAAATTTGTGCAATGAAATATGGTTGAGGAGCATTTCAGACAAGCATTTCATCCATTCAGCAGATGTAAACGAAACAGAAAAAAGAGTTTCACCAATTCTCCATGAATTGTATCATTTGACAAGAAGCTCAGAAAAGTACACACACACACAAATTCCACAATCCTGAGTGAACAGCGACATCGCGCATTCGCGGGGCGCTCCATTTTGCCTTTGTTTCAGTGAAGCACGCGGTTCGGGTGACGTTCTCGCGCCCGAAAAATTCTTCAAATAGACTTTTTACTCGGGAACTCACTCTCACAGTATTTAGAAATGGTTACTTGATACTGTAATAGAGGTTGTTTAACTTAGACCGTAACTGGCTTCACGTAGGAATTTTCTAACGCAAGACGCTAGAATCCTAGCGTTACGTTGTGAGCGGCGAGCTTGCTGAACGCTATACCCCTAGCGTTCCGGCGCCTGCGGTTCTCCGCGAGAACACTAGAGGGCTAGCGTTACGATGTGAAAAAGCTAGCACCAATCAGTTCATGAGCGATATTGGACACATCTGTCCTATTTTTCCCTACCTGTCTCACAGCTTTAAGGATTGTTACTCTTAGCACAAATCAGTTCATGAACGATATTGGACACACCTATCCGTTTTTCCTACCTGTCTTACAGCTTGAATGATTGTCACCCTTAGCACCAATCAGTTTATGAACGATATTGGACACACCTATCCGTTTTTTCCTACCTGTCTTACAGCTTGAATGATTGTCACCCTTAGCACCAATCAGTTTATGAACGATATTGGACACACCTATCCGTTTTTCCTACCTGTCTTACAGCTTGAATGATTGTCACCCTTAGCACCAATCAGTTTATGAACGATATTGGACACACCTATCCGTTTTTCCTACCTGTCTTACAG
>CM060311.1:72115493-72120493 GCA_030674185.1 Monoplex corrugatus | reverse complement strand
AACTGCCACAAACCTGTGTAGACAGCATTCCCAACCACTGCCATGCATTCATTCCTGAAAGCATCCTATGGTGTAGCACGGGGTGCAGATGTCAGCACTGCTACATAGATCACATGCTCTGCATTGAGGTTGTCTGATGGTGCACACCAGTTCTGGCCATCAAGAAATAATCCTTCCTGCAGACACAAAAAATTTAAAATTACAACAAAAATGTATTATCAAACGTCAAAATCACCACAAATGCCTTTGTTGTAAGAAAGCAAGAAAACCATTTCTCTATTTTGATGTAAGCTAAGATGCTTTGTTCTGTCGTCAGAATACGATTTCCATCGGCTTACTCTATGAAGCTGACCAAAATCAAATGAATGACAAAACCTGCTTTGTCGATATTTGTAAAAAATACTGCATGGTGTGGTGTCGGTCGTCAAAAAGTGTCACACGTCAAAACAAGGAAGAGTATTACAACATACCTTCAGATGCAGACAGTTCCTCATCAGCAGCAAAACTCCTGCGAAATGCACGTGACCACAAACCAACGTGTAACACACGTGTGTACTGGAAGTGAATAACATCGATTTTTGCGATATCGTTGAAATGAGAAAGAAAATTTTGGGCTGGGTGTCGGACGTCAAACATTACAACACATTTTCGCGACGATCGCAATTAAAAAAACAGATAAGAATACGCTCAATACTTTTCACTCAAATAATGATTAACAATCGTTTCCAGAGTACAAAATGACACCATTTTGGAATCTCTAACCCAAAACATTTGTAAGAACAACACGCTCAAAGTTTCGACGGCGGTCTTACAATACGTTATAACGTGTGACACCGAAAATTTGAAACGGCCAGAATAGACGCATCAACAAATTCCGATCCATTCGGCAAGCTTGTGTATGTTAATCGAGGTATATTTTGCTCACATGCTTAGTTTCAAGCGCTTTAATCACACCTAGGCTGAGCACGGCATCTTCATTTAGTGCTGACTACGAAATGTCCGTTTTCGACGCCATGATTTTTAAGACAATTTTGTACAATATTGCACGTGTGGAGCAAAATACAAAAAAAAATTAGGCTTGAGTTATAGTTATCTCCACTATCAGTACATTCATTCTTCCACACAAACCAAAAGAAGAACACAGGTTTCAGATGTGAAAATAATGTTTTTATTGCAGTTCTCATGAACACCCTCTCAGCATCCCACCTTTTGGCACTTAGTCATATATATGTATATATATATATATATATATATATATATATATATATATATATATATGTGTGTGTATACATGTGTATATGTGTGTGTATAATTATTATATATGCATATATATATATATATGACATTTGCACCAGCACAGTCGAAGCAATGGAAGCCAAAATCAACAAATACACAAGAAAATGGCTCGGTGTCCCACCTGGTCTCACTGATGTTGCATTCTACTGTCGTCAAGCAATGCTGAAGCTACCTCTGAAATCCATAGTGGAGGAATACAAAGTTGGAAAAGCAAGACTGTTGAGCATGCTGGAGGAATCGGAGGACAATATCGTGAGAGCAGTTCATCCAAAGCTGAGAACTGGCAGAAAGTGGAAAGTCCAAGAGGCTGTAAACAATGCCAAGAGAAACCTCAGCATCAAAGAAATAATTGGACACACGCAAACCAACAGACAGGGACTGGGAGCAACAAAAATGCAGTGGTGGTCCAAAGCCAAAGGGAAGGAAAAAAGAGACATGATCATACAGGAGTTGAAGGAAGAAGAAGATGTCAAAAGAGTGCAGAAGGCAGTCCAGCAAGGTCAACAGGGGCAATGGACAACATGGGACAGTGCACTCCAAAGAAGTCTCAGCTGGAACGATATGTGGCACATGGCTCCTCTAAGGATAAGCTTCCTCCTCAGATCTGTATATGACCTGCTCCCCTCGAATGCAAACTTAGTGAAATGGGGGAAAGCAGACGACCCAGCATGTCCGCTCTGTCAGAAGAAACAAACAGTGGAACATGTCCTAAGCTCTTGCAAAGTAGCGCTAGCCCAAGGAAGGTATACATGGAGGCACAACCAAGTTCTGAAAGTGATCACAGATGTGGTTAGCGAAAAAACCATGACCCCAAACGCACCAATTGCTATGACAACGTTCTACAAAGCAGGAGGGAAACAGGTCTGGCCCGAAAGGGCTATGACAACCAGCACATTGCCAAAGGGTCTTCTGGATGGAGCAGTCGACTGGGAGTGTACAGCAGACCTCCCAGAGTGGAGAAATTACCCAGATGTCATCAGCAAGACAGGCATGAGACCAGACATCGCTCTCCACTCTGACTCCTCGAAACAAGTGATCCTGATAGAACTCACTGTGCCATACGAAAGCAGAATGGAAGAAGCACATATCTACAAGACCGAAAAATACGCCGGTCTTGCCAGCACCCTGAAGAAAGCAGGTCTGCGGGTCAAAATCTTCGCCATAGAGGTCGGGGCAAGAGGGTTTGTGGGCACCTCCGCTTATGATCTCATGAAACAACTCGCCATTTCTGGGAAGAAGAGGACTAGAGCCCTTAAAGCGATGGCAGAGGCAGCAGAAAGGAGCTCAAGCTGGATCTGGGCAAGGAGGAACCAAAAAAGTGAACTTCATAAGGATTAAATTCCCTACAGATGATGTGTGCCCCGTTAGCACATTGGTAAAACCGCGTACCGCAGTTCTGAAGCGCAGAATCGCCCAGGTTCGATCCCCGGCGTGGGAAAAAAAAAAAAAAAAAAAAAAAATAGACAACAGCAGAAGGGCATCCAGGAGTCATGACCTGGATGTGGCCCGGCCCCCCGAGAGTGTAAGGAATTCAGGGCCGAAACACTTGTCTAAAGGGGGTTACTTCTCTGAAGACCTTCTGTTGTCTAGCTCTCCCTAGAGTTTCTTTCTACCTGCACATGGTCAGTCCATTGACTTCCGGGAATAGTTCGGAGGACATTCGGGAAAGACCGAAGGACACTGGGAAAGACTAGATCTGCGGGCTTTGTGGGTTGGCTTCCCACCTTGCCTTTGATAACATGCCACGAGTTTTCCAAATGAAAGATGCTCCCAGGATTCACCGAAAGGGGGAGAGAATGATGAATCCATCGGCACTGACTCCATCACGACTGGAAACGCACAACGGACCATGATTGATGACCAGTTGGAATTTCCGTGTGCGTGTGGAAGGAGATTCACCACCAAACGCGGCATGAAGATCCACAGGACAAAAATGGGCTGTTTGAAGACACATACGAACCAGCAGCAGCGCACTGCGATAGCAGGTGAGACGTTGGATGACCAAGGCCAGGAATTAAACCATAGTGCCAAGGACATCCACGCTGACGGTTCTGATGCGGAGTTTGCACAAGCTCTTAACGCCAAACGTGGAAAACTCAATTTGCCGCCTGCCGGTGCAAAAGAACAATGGGAGAAATTAGATGAGGAACTTGTCCTTAAGCTGAATGCGCTAATAGGGAACAGTACGCTGGAACACAAACTTGACACATACGGAGACATCATATACTCTATCTGCAGGGACACTTATGGAGTGAAGCAGCCAAAGACAAAAACGCCTCCCCAGAAATCCAGAAGACAGCAACAGATGGAGAGCATCCGGAGGGAGAAAAGGAAGCTTAAAAAGCGAATGAAAACTGCCTCAGAATTCGAGAAGCAAGGGCTCCTGGAACTCTGGAAAGATCTGAAGGCCAAACACAATGCTCTCAGCAAAGTGGAATCAGCAAGGCGAAGAAAGAGCAAAAAGAAGAAGACTCAAGATCGTTTCTTCAAAGATCCCTTTGACTTTGCAAGAAAGCTGTTTGAACAACCCAAATCAGGGACTCTCACAGTGGGCAAGGAAACCCTAGAGCAGCATCTCAGGGAAACATATTCCGATTCTCAGCGCGAGGCACCACTTGAAATCCAAAATCTGGTTTGGCCTGCAGCGCCAGAAGGAAAATTCAATAACAAACCACCAACACTGGATGAAGTGAAGAACGTAGTAAAGAAAGCCAGAGCCAAGTCAGCACCTGGACCAAACGGAATACCATACCTGCTCTACAAGAAATGCCCAAAAGTGCTCGAGTGGCTCCACAAGATGATTCGATCAGCATGGAGGAACCAGAAGATCAGCGACCAATGGATGAGAGCTGAAGGAGTGTACATTCCGAAGGAGCAGAACTCCAGCAGCATCAATCAGTTCAGGCCAATATCACTTCTGAACGTCGAGGGGAAAATCTTCTTCTCTGTTATGGCAGCAAGATTGACAAAATACCTGACTGAAAACAAGTATCTGGATATGTCAGTCCAAAAGGGAGGCATACCAGGAATGCCTGGATGCTTGGAACATGCCACGTTGATTTGGGATGCCATCCAAAAAGCAAGAACAGAGAAGAGAGACATTGACGTAGTTTGGCTTGATCTGGCGAATGCATATGGATCAGTTCCACACGATATGATCCAGCTGGCTCTTGAAATGTATCACATCCCAGAAAACATCCGAACAATGCTGAGGAAGTATTTCCAAGGGTTCTCAATGCGGTTCTCTACCAAAGAATACACCACGGACTGGATAGACCTAGAGGTGGGCATTGCAATGGGCTGTGCAATCTCTCCCATACTGTTCGTGTTGGCAATGGAAGTCATCTTGAAAGCTGCAATGAAGAGTTCAGGTCCAGTGAATCTGGGAGATGGATACCAGATGCCTCCTCTGAAAGCTTTCATGGATGACACAACAGTCTTGTCCACGGATGAGGAAGAGACACACCAAATCTTAAAGCAGCTGGATGAGCTGGTGGCCTCTTCAAGAATGAGGTTCAAACCTAAGAAATCCCGAAGTCTCTCACTGCGAAAAGGAAAAGTGGCAGATTCAGTCAAATTCATGGTAGCCAACCAAGCCATCCCCACTGTCACAGAAGAGCCAGTAAAAAGTCTCGGAAGATGGTATGATGACTCCCTGAAAGACACACAAAGGGGATGTGAAACCAAGCAAACAGCAGAAGAAG
>CM060311.1:72102993-72105493 GCA_030674185.1 Monoplex corrugatus | reverse complement strand
TTTCGAGCTTTATCGAAACTTTGATTCTAAGAGACGAAAAATACACAGATCAATATGAACTTACAAATGAAAACCTCTGTTTGTCGCCGTCTTTCTCTTTGTCCATTTCTCTGTCTGACATCCGTTTGTCTGTCTGCCTATCTGTCTGTTTGTCTCTGCATTTTCTCTCTCTTTATCTCCCTCTCTCTGTATGTATGTCTGTCTGTCTCTCTTTCATCTGTGTGCTTATATGAAAGAAGTTGGCCTCTGTCTTTTCTTTTCTTATGTGTGTGTGTGCGTGTGTGTGTTTGTTGTTTTTTTATTTGTCTGATACAGACTTTTCTCATTCATATTTGAATGTACAAAAACCTGACTTTGAAAGAAAGAACGTAAAAAAAAAATTTAAAAAAAAAGAGAGAGAGAGAGAGAGAGAGAGAGATAGGCAGGAAGAGAGAGAGTGAGAGACAGACAGACAGACAAACAGACAGACAGACATAGAAGCAAGAAAGAGAGGTAACAGTGCGAGACAAATAGACAGAGAGACAGACAGAGACAAAGAGCAAAAGAGAAAAAGAGACAGAAAATATAGCAACAGAGAGAGACAGACAAAAAAAGCTAGAGAGAGAGAGAGAGGGAGAGAGAGAGAGAGAGAGAGAGAGAGAGAGAGAGAGAGATGACAGACAGACAGACAGACAGAGACAGACAGAGAGACAGACAGAGACAAAGACAGAGAGAGATGGACAGAGAGAGTAGTCTTGTGATATAGTGAGATATTTTCCGAGGTGTGCGTATGCTCCAGGAAGAATGTTCAAACTCTGATAAATATGAACTCATGCAATCTGTGGCAAATTTTCAGAAAAGAAGACAGAGATTGAGACAGAGAGACAGAAAACAGAGGGAGAGGTAGAGAGAGACAGAGACAGGCATAGAGACAGAGACACAGAGAAAAAAGAGAGCAATATATATATATATCTAATTTATGTATATTTTGGGCTTGATGGAGGAAAGGAGGAAGGCAAAGAGTAGCGAGGAGGTATACAGGAAGATAAATATAGAAACCAGGTATAGGTGCAATGAAGCTAAGGAAGCTTGGCTGAACACAAAATGCAGGGAGATGGAAGACAGACACAGGATGTTTCCTCAGGGTATGTACAGACGAATTGAAGAAATTCTCCACAGGAAAAATGCATGCACATCAACTGGTTGCTTAAGGTCGAAAGATGGCGCGCTTGTCATGGAAAAAGACAAAATACTGGACAGATGGGGAGAGTACATTAAAGATCTTTTTGAGGATGACAGAAACGAAGAACACATTATAAAAAAAGAACTTTGAAGGACCACCCATAATGAAAGATGAAGTTAGAGCAGCACTGAAAAAGATGAAACCAGGAAAAGCCCCAGGACCAGACAACATTACTACAGAGATGATTGAAGCCCTGGAGGAATTTGGCATAGAAAAAATAATAGTCCTCCTGAATGAAATTTACAACACTGGAAAAATCCCCAAAGATATGTCAAACTCAATTTTCATTGCATTTCCAAAGACTACAAGGGCTATAGAATGCAAACTCCATCGCACAATCAGTTTGATGAGTCATATAGCAAAAATCCTGTTAAGAATAATCATGATGAGGACAAGGAATAGAATCAAAAGAGACATAGAAGAACAGTGTGGATTTGTGGGAGGGAAGGGAACTATTAATGCCATATACATCTTAAGAACTATCATAGAGAGGTCAATTGAGATGAGTAAGGATTTGTATTTATGCTTTGTTGACTATACCAGGCTTTCGATCTGATACGACATGAAAAATTGATCAACCAACTGGAGAGACTGAATGTTGACGGAAAAGATCTACGAATAATCAGGAATATGTATTGGGAACAAACAGCTGCAATGAGAATAGGAAACAATATAAGCTCTTTCCAAAACAGCGAAAACATCATGAGAAACCTAGAAGAAGACCCTGGATTAAAGGTTGGAGGGAAAATGATAAACAACATTCGATACAGAGATGACACCGTGCTAGTTGCAGAAAATGAAAGGGACCTACAAAACCTTGTGAATATAATAGAAATAGAAAGCAAAGGTAATGGGTTGGAACTAAACAGCAGGAAGACTGAAGTCATGGTGATCAGTAAAAAACATGAAATCCCCTCATGCAAATTGACAGCAAATGGCACAACCTTGACACAGGTTAATAAGTTCAAATACCTGGGAACGGCCATTTCATCAGACGGCAGATGTGCATCGGAAATAGCCGGCAGAATCGGCCAAGCCAAAACAGCATTCAAGAAGATGACAAGCATTCTTACCAACAAATGCCTATTAATTAACATCAGAAAGAGATTCCTTGAATGTTATATAGAACCAATACTGTTGTACAGATGCGAGGCGTGGACAGTCAGCAAGCAAAGCCAGAGCAAGATTGAGGCACCCGAGATGTGGTTTCTAAGAAGAATGTTGAGAGTTCCATGGACAGCAAAGAAAACAACCGAGACAGTCTTGATGGAGGCAGAC
>CM060311.1:72097993-72100493 GCA_030674185.1 Monoplex corrugatus | reverse complement strand
GAGAGAGAGACAGAGACAGAGACAGAGACAGAGACAGGCAGACAGACAGAGACAGAGACAGAGAATGTGTGTGTGCATGAGAGAGAGAGAGAGAGAAAGACAAAGAGACAGACAGACAGACAGATAGACAGACAGACAGACAGATATACAGGCAGTCAGAAAGATAGACAGACAGACAGAAGACAGATGGACAAACATATGGACAGACAGACAGACAGACAGAAAGACAAACAGACAATTGAATGGAAAAGACAGAAATCAGACATATCTGCGCAGGATGCATACTATGTGGAGCAATACAAATTCTTCTTCTTTTGTATATACAGAATCCTTTTAGAAAGTTGAGACTAAGAGAGAAAGGGGAAAACCCTCAATGGCCTCATCCAATTACAGTCACACGTAGGAAGGAGGTATTATGGATTAAAACGGCCAGACAAAGGAATATTGAAGGAACAAATGCAAATGGACACAGCAGAGTTATCATGATACATTGCCATTACTGAAGGGAGAGGGACGTCGTCAGAGTTTGGGCAATTTGTGTCCATTTGTCCATTGATGACATGTGTGTGGGAAGGTGGTGGTGTTTTGGATGTAAATGGGTCTAGAGTGCAGTAGTGGCATGCGTTCATGCGTTTGTGTGTGTGTGTGTGTGTACGTGTGTGTGTGTGTGTGTGTGTGTGTGTGTTGTGTGTGTGTGTGTGTGTGTGTTATTGTGTGTGTATGTGTGTGTGTGTGTCTGCGTGTCAGTGTGTCAGAGAGAAGTGAGAAAGAGGGAAAGGAGAGAAAGAGAGAGAGAGAGAGAGAGAGAGAGAGAAAGAGACAGGACAGACAGAGACAGAGACAGAGACAGAGAGAGAGAAAGAGAGATAGAGAAACAGACAGACAGACAGACAGACAGACAGGACAGACAACAGAAAACTAGAGACTAACACAGAGTGTGTGTGTCATGAGGAGAGAAGAGAAGAGAGAAAGAGAGAGAGAGAGAGAAGAGAGAGAAAAAGACGAAGAGACAGACAGACAGACATACAGGCAGTCATGAAAGATAGACAGACAGACAGACAGAAGATAGATAACAACACATATGGACATACAGACAGACAGACAGAGAAGAAACAAGCACACAAGATGAATGGAAAAGAGAGAACACAATATCTGCACAGGATGCACACTACATAGAGCATATACAATTTTTCTCTTTTGTATGATACAAAATCCTTTTAGAAAGGTGCAGACTAGGAGAGAAAGGGGAAAACCCTCAAATGCCTCATCCATTACAGCCACACGTGGAAGGAGGTATTATGGATAAAAAGGCCAACAAAGGAATATTGAAGGAACAAATGCAAATGGACACAACAGAGTTATCATGACACATTGGCATTACTGATGGGAGAGGGACGCTCAGGGTTTGGGCAATTTGTGTCCTTTGTCCATTGATGAATGTGTGTGGGAAGGTGTGGTGTTTTTGGATGTAAATGGTAGTGCTGTGTGTGGTATGCGTGTGTTGCTGTGTGTGTGTGTGTGTTGTGTAGTGTGTGTAGTGTGTGTGATGTGTAGTGTGTGTGTGTGTGTGTGTGTACGGTGTGTGTGTGTGTGTGTGTGTGTGTGTGTGGTGTGTGTTGCGTGTCAGTGTGTTAGAAGAAGTGAGAAGAGAGAAAGAGAGGAGAGAGAGACAGACAGACAGAGAGGCAGAGAGAGAGCATAGAGAGAGAAGAGAGAGAGAAGAGACAGAGACAGAGACAGAGACAGGACAGACAAACAGAAACAGAGACAAAGAGATGTGTGTGTGCATGAGAGAGAGAGAGAGAGAAAGAAGAGAGAAGACGAGAAGACAGAAGAAGACAGACAGAGACATACAGGCAGTCAGAAAGATAGACAGACAGACAGACAAGATGGACAAACATATGGAAGACAGACAGACAGACAGACAGAAAGACAAACAGACAATTGAATGGAAAAGAGAGAATCAGACATAATCTGCGACAGGATGCACATAATAGGAGCAATACAAATTTTCTTCTTTTGTATGATACAGAAATCCTTTTAGAAAGTTGAGACTAAGAGAGAAAGGGGAAAACCCTCAATGGCCTCATCCAATTACAGCCACACGTAGGAAGGAGGTATTATGGATTAAAACGGCCAGACAAAGGAATATTGAAGGAACAAATGCAAATGGACACAACAGAGTCATCATGAACATTGCCATTACTGAGGGAGAGGGACGGCGTCAGGGTTTGGGCAATTTGTGTCCATTTGTCCATTGATGACATGTGTGTGGGAAGGTGGTGGTGTTTTGGATGTAAATGGTAGTCTAGTAGTGGCAGCGTTCATGCGTTGTTGTGTTGGTGGTGTGTGTGTTGGTGCTGGTGTGGTGTGTGTGTGGTGTGGTGTGTGTGTGTGTATGTGTGTGTGTGTATGTGGTGTGTGTGTATGTGTGTGTGTATGTATGCGTGTGAGTGTGTCTGACGTGTCAGTGTGTAGAGAGAAGTGAGAGAGAGGGTTA
>CM060311.1:72085493-72087993 GCA_030674185.1 Monoplex corrugatus | reverse complement strand
TGTGTGCGTGTGTGCGTGTGTGTGTGTGTATGTGTATGTGTGTGTGTGTGTGTGTGTGTGTGTGTGTGTGTGTGTGTGTATGTGTGTGTGTGTGTGTGTGTGTGTGTCTGGTTCCTGAAGAACATTTGTGAAGACAAGGACTTGATTTAATCATTCCAAATAAAAATTTGTAGACACATATGCAATAGACAGCACAGTCATAAATGTAAAGAAAAAAATAAATCGGCTAAAAGGTGGAGGAGATGGTCAAATGGATATGGATTTAAATGAAAAAGCTGCGAATAAATCAAATTGAAATAGACTGAACAAAAATAAAACTTATATTTTTCCAACTGGATGGTTGATAAACACGGTCATTATGACGCTCTATTCGACATCGTTTCCTTTTACAGATAATGGAAGATTCTGGCATCAAATTATCCGGAAATAGAAGAAAGAAAATGTAGAGACAGTAATGACAATATGGCAAAATTCTGTTGGCAAGTTTTTCTTCTGTCTGTCTAGACATTTATCATTCTTTCAGTGTCTTTTTCTTTTCTTTCTATTTTTTTTTATGTAAATAATTTTTTTAAAGAGGGGGATTGCCATGAAATATATATATGCCGAAGTTTTGACGTTTGTTAAAAACTTTGATCTCAAGAGTAAAACATACATCAACTGTGCAATAAACATACGTCAACCTCTCTCCTCGTCTGCCTCCATCTGTTTGCTCTATGAATATTTGCTGAATATTTGCTGTGAGTTGTTGCATTTGTTAATCTAATAACAGACAGTTTATAGATGGATATTCGTAATTCAAAAATGTGACTTGACTTGCAATTTACACAACAATGTGCAGAGAGAAGGCAAAGGAAAAAGGAAAAGGGGGGGGGGTGGGGGGTGGGGGGAGAGAGAGAGAAAGAGAGAGAGAGAGAGACAGACAGACAGAGACAGAGATAGAGAGAGAGAGAGCAGAAGAGAGAGGGAGAGACACACAGAGCAAGAGACAGAGAGGTAGACGAAGAAATAGAAAGAAAGAGAGAGAGAGAGACAGACAGACAAATAGGCAGACAGACATACAACCAGCCGACCAGACAGAGACAGACAGAAAATCAGATACACAGACAGAGACAGAGCGAGACAGAGAGATACAGAGAGAGACAGAGAATAATACACATAGAGACAGACAGACAAAGACAGAGAGAGACAGGGAGAGAGACAGAGATAGAGACAGAGACAGATAGAAAGCAAAAGAGAACGAGAAAGACAGGCAGAGAGACAGATAGACAGGGACAGAGAGACAGATTCAGAGACAGACAGAGACATAGACAAAGAGAGAAACAGGCACGTTATGTATATATATATAGTAAGACAGACAGAACGCATAGAACAATCCAAACCGACCTTCTGTTATCTTGATATGTGTTTTCCAGTATTAAAACAGACGAGGAACGAATACTGAAACCTTTCAATAGTCTCATCCTATTACAGAACATGAGGGAAGGAGGCAACTACACAGGACTGCAAAAGAAAAATAAATCGTAACAATGAATAGAACAGGACCCAGCAGAGTTATTATAAGGCATTGTCGGTAATGATGATACAGAGAAGACCCCTAAGAATTGGGCAGTTTGTGGTCATTTTCCAGTTAGTTTGAAACGTGCGCCTGGTCATCATTATTATTCTGTCTGTCTGTCTGTCTGCTTGTCTCTAATTTGCTGCGTCCTGTAAACGCTTTATGCTTACAGTTAGCCTCGGTAAGCAGACGCTATCCACGGGGGCTTCCCTGCATCTTCAGGTTTCTGCCGTTTAACCACTTCCGTTTCAGTTTTAGTTTCAAGTTCACAAAATGACGCCTCTGCGCTCGAAATGAATTCCATATATACTAACATCACTGGTGCCATGTGATGGAGAAGATTCAGAATGATCACGGCACAAGCTTTAAGCCTGCACATAAACCCACGAGCTGGCCAGGTCCTGAGGCTGAGGTCCTACCTTGATACTTCCATAACCCTGGGGTCGTAGGGGAGTGAGGTTGCAGAGACCTCAACTTTTCCCGGGACCGGCACCACAAGGGCGGCGCCCGTCCCCTCTCGATTCAAATTCATATTCACATTCACTTTTTTTAAACCAAGATCTCAGAAAGGTAAAAAGGCTAACTGGTCTTTAAGGAATGGGACCTGGGAAATCAACCTATCTCGCCAATGTTTTTTACCAACGCAGTCGGACAATACCCTGCTCTTTACGATTTTCAACTGCCGTGGGATCTTTAGCGTGCACAGCCAGAAGGCACATGGGTCCGACTCGTTTTTCGTCCCCTTTGGAAGGACTAGACGTTCACCACTTCCGATTGTTATAAACAACCATGAGATCTTTGTTGTAGACAATTTCTGCCATTTCAGCTACACAGTAAGCAGCAATGGTGTTGTAATGCTGAGGTTGGTGCTGTTGATCAACTGATTGTGGGTAGACCGTGGCATCATGATCGCCAATACTACTGCTACGTAAAAATAAGCAGCAT
>CM060311.1:72075493-72077993 GCA_030674185.1 Monoplex corrugatus | reverse complement strand
CGGCGAACGTGGCCCAACCAGCGCAGCCGACGCTGTCTCAGCCCATCTCATAAGTATTACCATATTAGTGCCTTACCCTGTTTGCCTTCTTCAACATATAGAGGTGAGCAAAAGAAACAGAATATTTACACACACACACACACACACACGCGCGCGCGCGCATGCACGCACGCACGCACGCACACACACACCACACACACACACACACACACACACACACACACACACACACACACACACACACACACCGTCTAATATCACTTATAGTGAAAAGACGTTAAATCAAGCAACGAACAACGAACACACACACACACACACACACACACACACACACACAATCCAACAATAGAGAATGGATTCACTCAAACGAAACTGCCGTAGAGGAGCCAATACAATGCAAGAGATGAGATTAAACATGCAAATGCCTCTTGTGGAGAAAACAAGGTCTGAATCTGACAACTCTCTCTCTCTCTCTCTGTCTCTCTGTGTCTCTGTGTCTCTGTGTCTCTCTGTGTCTCTCTGTGTCTCTCTCTGTGTGTGTGTGTCTCTCTCTCTCTTTAATATATATATATATATATATATTATATATACATGTATATATATATATATATATATATATATATAGATGTATATATATGTGTGTGTGTGTGTGTATGTATCTGTGTCTCCCTCTCTCTTTCTGTATTTTCATCACTGTCTCCATTTCTCCCTCCTTCTCTCTCTCCCTCTCTCTGTCTTTGTCTCACATTCTCCCTCCCCTTCTCTCCCTCCCCCTCTCTCTGTGTATCTCTTTCTCTCTCTTTATGTATCTCTCTCTCTCTCTCTTTCTCTCTTTTTTATGAAAACCTATGTCTTATTCCCCTTTCTTCACAAAGAGACAGAGAGGGTGGAGGATGTGCTTGCGGCAACAAGGGATAGAAACATATGGAGGGCCATGATCGCCAACGCCATGTGGCAAGGCATTTGATGATGATGATAATTATGTCTTGTTCAAGTACGTGTAATACGACCAAATGAAAGTGAAAGAATACTCAGGAAACCTGTGTGTACACTTATTAGAAAGTTATTTGAACTCAAGATTAGATGTCTTGATATCACAGCCTGCACCATAAAAAACGAACCTGCTCATTGCTTATATGAATCGTACGATCAATTGCGGGATGACTTTTAGTGTTTCATGTGTCCATCCTCCCCCCCCTCCCCCCCCCCCCCTCCCCCCCCCCCCCCCCCCCCAACACACTATTTTCTCTGTCACAGGAATGCCTTGCCGGCTCATAGGGTTTCGTGCAGTCTGAAGGAATCTGTAAGCAATTGCAAGCAGATTTAGTTGAACCGCATGTGGGTTTATCCGCATGGGATTAATCCTTCATGAACAAACCCAGACAGACACACAGGCGGACAGACAGACAAAGAGAGACAAAAAGGGAGGGAGAGAGAGAGAGAGAGAGAGGGGAGAGAGATGAAGAGAGAGAGAGAAAAGAGAGAGAGAGAGTTCAACACTTTCATTTTTCCACACCAAACCCAGACCAGTCTCATACAGAATTTCACGCTTTTGTAATCACCCTACCCCCCCCCCCCCCCCCCCCAAAAAAAAAAAAAAAAATGTATGACTGTTAGGAAAAGAAAGTATCATAGAGTATGTGTTTTTAAAGAATCGATTTTCCTTTTGTATCACCAGGCGTAAGTAATATTAGATACAAGACGTGTAACTGCAAATTGATAATGGACTGCGACACGTTTCTGCATATACCATACCGATGGGTAGTCGGAGGCTGGCATTTAACGGTCGTTTACGTTAACAATGTGAACACTTTCAACAGACTTCTGATAAGTAAGACTCCATATCTGATATCCATGCAAAAGAAATGGCTTCATTTGACCATCAAGAATTTTCATAGAAGTACGAGCTGGAAAGCTCTTGAGTCTTTTCAATGTTCTAAAAATAAAACTGTCGGTGACTATTTTTCTAGCTTTGCAAGTCGAGTAACCGACGGTTTTGCAAATGGCTACATGAATTCATGATATGCACCCTACGCACTTGTAAGAACTAACTGCAGTTAAAGTGTGACCATTAGAATATTACATTCTTTTCAGTGAAATATATCCACCATTCCTGAATATTCAATACAGAGACTGGCCCAGGACAGACATGGGTGGTGGAAGTTCGTTGCTGCCCTACAGACCAATGGCATAATGTACAGCAAGTAAATACGTAAACAAGTCACCTGTCGGCGATATCATTCTTGATGGTAGCCGCTGACGCATGCCCCGTCAGCTGTCTCCATCCCCTTCTGTCCACAGACCTTCTCTAGATTTCATCTTTCGGCAACTTCGTCCACTTGGCTATGTTCTCTACATAGGAAGACGGCGGTCTTCTTTGTCGTCTCTTGCCCTACATTTTGCCCTGGACCACAGTCTTCATTACATGGCAGCTCTGATGTCTCATGGCATGTCCAAATATTAATTCCATTTTCCTTTTCTTATCCAGGTCTAAAGTTCA
>CM060311.1:71984418-72067893 GCA_030674185.1 Monoplex corrugatus | reverse complement strand
GTAATCATAAACCGACCACAAAAACTACACTATACAGTAATCATAAGCCAACACAAAACCTACACTATACAGTAATACATAAGCCAACCACAAAACCTACACTATACAGTAATCATAAGCCAACCACAAAAACCACTATACAGTAATCATAAGCCGACCACAAAACCTGCACTATACGGTAATCATAAGCCAGACCACAAAACCTACACTATACAGTAATCATAAGCCGACCACAAAAACTACACTATACAGTAATCATAAGCCAACCACAAAACCTACACTATACGAGTAATCATAAACCAGACCACAAAACCTAGCATTATACGGTAATCATAAACCGACCACAAAACCTGCATTTATACGGTAATCATAACTGACCACAAAACTCACTATACAGTAATCATAAGCCGACCACAAAATCACTACACAGTAATCATAAGCCCACACAAAATCACACTATACAGTAATCATAACCACCACAAAACCTACACTATACAGATAATAAACCACCACAAAACCTGACACTATACAGTAATCATAAACCGACCACAAAACCTACACTATACAGTAATCATAAACCGACCACAAAACCTACACTATAGAGTAATCATAAGCCAACCACAAAACCTACACTATACGGTAATCATAACCGACCACAAAACCTGCATTTATACAGTAATAAATCGACCACAAAACCTGCATTTATACAGTAATCATAAACCGACCACAACACCTGCACTATACAGTAATCACAACACAAAAATCACACTATACGGTAATCATAAACCGACCACAAAACCTGCACCATACGGTAATCGTAAGCCGACCACAAAAATCACACTATACAGTAATCATAAGCCGACCACAAAACCTACATTTATACGGTAATCATAAGCATACGACGAAACACACACTATACAGTAAACGTAAGCCGACTAAAAAACAAAACAAAAACAGGCTACATTTATCTACGTTGTACCGACTTTGTTGCGAAGGGAACCAGAGACGAGCAACTTTTTAGCGTAAAATATAGACGAAGGTAAAACAGTCTAAGCAGGGCCTCAGGGCCTGGCCAGCTCATGGGTTTACGTGCAGGCTTAAGGCTTGTGCCACGGTCACAATACACATAGCACCTGTGACGTTAGTGCATATGGAATTCGCTCCGATCGCAGTGACGTCATCTGCGAAACTGAAACTAAAATTGAATTGCGTGGGTTAAAAAAAATTACGTGTTATACATAAAATCCATACGTCATGTTATAAGTTTACGATTTTCTACCCAGCAAAGTGGAAAAGGATAGGGTAGAGGATATAGTTGGACCGCATGGCCTTGGTACACAAAATGAAAGGGGAGGGAAACTTGTAGAATGGGCACAGATGAACGAGTTCATAGTAGGAAACACCTGGTTTGAGCAGCCTAATACAAGAAAATGTTCTTAAAATGAGTCCAGGAGATAAAACAAAAAACCAGATGAATATACTTGTAATTAGAAAAAGTAAGGGTTGAACTACAACAGCAGGAAGATGAAGTATGTATCTTAAAAAAAAATGAAATCCCTATGGCAAAATAACAGCGAAGGCAAACTGAACAGGTTTATAAGTTTAAATACCTGGGAACGGATCATTTCACCAGACAGCAGATGCACATCAGAAATAGCCTGTAGAATCGGCCAAGCCGAAACATTCAAGAAAATGGAAAGCATTCTTACCAACAAATGCCTATCAATTATCAGAAGTGTTCTGGAATGTTATATAGAACCAATACTGTTGTACGGTTGCGAGGTGTGGACAGTCGAGCAAAGCCAGAACAAGATTGAGGCAGCCGAGATGTGGTTTCTAAGAAGGATGTTGAGAGTTCCATGGACAGCAAAGAAAACAAACGACAGTCTTGGAGGCAGACACAAGTAGATCATTCATACGGAAGATTACGAAAAGGCAGGCAACATCCATTGGCCATTTTATAGGGAAAAGGGAATTGGAGCACCTGGTCACAACGGGAAACCTGGGGGGAAGGAGCACCAGGTAGAAGATACTAGACGGACTTGCAGTGTGGCTGAAGACAGGGAGGGTGGAAGAGATGCTTGAGGCAACAAGAGATAGATGAAGTCCATAATCGCCAACGCCATGCTGCAAGGCACCCGATGATGATGATGATTAAAGTATAATATACGGCATTCGCGGTGTTTTTTTTAAACAGGCGAGAAAGTTTTGCAAACTTTTTTCAGTGTTCCAACAATTGTGTCATGACCAAACATCAGCCCCTTTAACACAGTGTTAAGGTTAGAACGGGGTTAAGGTTAGTAGTGGTTATTATTACTTTTTTCACGTTAGATTCGGCGCGACATTTGTTCGGGCACAGTTGTCGGAACCACAAACGCCATTCACCTGACGTTATCAGAACGGCACTGATAAAATTTATATGATAATGGGAAGGTCATATATACTGTTTTTCAAAACTTGCTGGCGATCAGCATATTCATCATCATCAGGTGCCCTGCCGCATGGCGTTGGCGACCATGGACCTCCAGCCATCTCTCATTGCCCCCAGCATCTCCCCCACCCCCCTCGTCCCCAGCCACTCTGCAAGTCCGTCCAGCATTTTCTCCCTGGGTCTACCTGGTGCTCTTTCCCTCCAGCTTTCCCGTTGTGACCAAGTGCTCCAAATCCCCCTTCCTCATAAAATGGCCTATAAATGTTGCCCGTCTTCCTAATCTTCCTTATGAGTGATCTTGTGTCTGCCTCCATCAAGACTGTTTTCTTTGCTGTCCATGGAACTCAACATTCTTCTCAGAAACCACATCTCGGCTGCCTCAATCTTGTTCGGTCTTTGCTTGTTGACTGTCCACGCCTCGCAACCGTACAACAGTATTGGTTCTATATAACATTCCAGAACTCTTCCTGATGTTAATTGATAGGCATTTGTTGGTAAGAATGCTTTCCATCTTAAATGTTTTGGCTTGGCCGATTCTGCTAGCTATTTCCGATGTGCATCTGCCGTCTGGTGAAATGATCGTTCCCAGGTATTTAAACTTAACCTGTCTCAAGGTTGTGCCGTTTGCTGTTATTTTGCATGAGGGGATTTCATGTTTTTTACAGATCACCATGACTTCAGTCTTCCTGCTGTTTAGTTCCAACCCCTTACCTTTGCTTTCTATTTCAAGTATATTCACAAGGTTTTGTATGTCCTTTCATTTCTGCAATTAGCACGGTGTCATCTGCGTATCGAATGTTGGTTTATCATTTTTCCTCCAACCTTAATCCAGGGTCTTCCTCTAGGTTTCTCATGTTTTCGCTGTAAAGTGAAAACAGATCTGGTGACAAAACAACCCTGTCTGACTCCTCTTTTGATGTTTTGGAAAGAGCTTATATCGTTTTTTATTCTCATTGCAGCTATTTGTTCCCAGTACATATTTCTGATTATTCGTAGATCTTTTCCATCACTATGAGTCAATTGGTTGATCAATTTTCATGTCTGACCCGATCGAAAGCCTTGGTATAATCAAAGCATAAATTAAATCCTTGTTCACCTCAACTGACCTGTCTGATAGTTCTTAGGATGTATATGGCATCAATAGTTCCTTTCCCTTCCACAAATCCACTGTTCATCTATTTTCTCTTTTGATTCTATTCCTTGTCATCTGATTATTTTTAATAGGATCTTGGTTACATGACTCAAACTGATTGTGCGATGGAGTTCGCATTCTATAGCCCCTGTCTTCTTTGGAAGTGCAATGAAAATTGATTTTGACGTATCTTCGGGGATTTTTCCAGTGTCGTAAATTTCATTCAGGACTTATTTTTTCTATACCGAATTCCTCCAGGGTTTTTCTATACCGAATTCCTCCAGGGCTCCAATCATCTCTGTGGTAATGTTGTCTGGTCCTGGGGCTTTTCTTGTTTTCGTCTTTTTCAATGCTGCTCTAAGTTCATCTTTCATTATGGGTGGTCCTTCAAAGTTCTTTTGTGTTCTGCGTTTCTGTCATCTTCAAAAAGGTCTTTAGTGTACTCTCCCCGTCTTCTAATATTTTGTCTTTTTCCATGCTATGCTAGATACAGACTGAAAAAAGCCAAATAATGTTTGTACAAACAATCACCAATGCCAATTAACTCTAAGAACGACCTTGTACAAATGACCAATGCCAATCAACTCTGAACGACCTTGTACAAATCTTTCATGCCAATCAACTGTAAGAACAGTCTTATACAAATCACTAATGCCAATCAACACTAAGGACGACTTGTACAAATCACTTATGCCAATCAACTCTAAGAACGACCTTGTAAAAATCATTCATGCCAGTCAACTCTAAGAACGACCTTGGGTCTATTCGTATCAAATGCTAATTGTGTACACTAAGCGCCTACATTTGCTCTAACCGATGTTTTTGTAACCTTAACGCATGGCATGGCCACTTTTTGTGGAGTTCTCGTTCCATATTTTATTTTGTTGACACTAGACATGGAAATTATGCTGTTTGTTCCCTATTTCCTTATTTTGACACTAGACATGGAAATTATGCTGTTTGTTCCCTATTTCTTATTTTGACACTAGACATGGAAATTATGCCGTTTGTTCCCTATTTCCTTATTTTGACACTAGACATGGAAATTATGCGTTTTTTGTTGCCCTATTTCCTTATATTTGACACTAGACATGGAAATTATGCCGTTTGTTCCCTATTTCCTCTATTTGACACTAGACATGGAAATTATGCTGTTTGTTCCCTATTTCCTTTTTTGACACTAGACATGGAAATTATGCTGTTTGTTCCCTATTTCTTATTTTTGACACTAGACATGGAAATTATGCTGTTTGTTCCCTATTTGTATTGACACTAGACATGGAAATTATGCTGTTTGTTCCCTATTTCTTTTTGACACTAGACATGGAAATTATGCTGTTTGTTCCCATTCCTATTTTGACACTAGACATGAAATTATGCCGTTTGTTCCCTATTCTTATTGACACTAGACATGGAAATTATGCTGTTTGTTCCCTATTTATTTTTACACTAGACATGAAATTATGCTGTTTGTCCTATTCCTTATTTTGACACTAGACATGGAAATTATGCTGTTTGTTCCCTATTTCTATTTTGACACTAGACATGGAAATTATGCTGTTTGTTCCTATTTCCTATTTTGACACTAGACATGGAAATTATGCCCGTTTGTTCCTATTTCCTTATTTTGACACTAGACATGGAAATTATGCCTGTTTGTTCCTATTTCCTTATTGTGTTGATATCTGTTCTTTGTCTTACGTTTATGCTTGACAAAGGTCAGTTGGTCACAAATTTGTGTTCGTCTTGTCCGTTATACTGAATTCACATTTCCATTCTATTTTCATTTTTTTCCCTATTCCTTAATGTGTATAATGCATATTACATTCGTACAACCTTAACGTGTATATCAGATTCGTACTATCCGATGGTTGTGTAATTTTGATACGCAAATTTGTAAGACCGCTTTATATGTAGCCTCAGCGTATTAACGTAATAACGAGCGTTTTGTGTTAAACGTTGCCTTACAGTCTACAGTATAAGCCACCTAACAAAAAAAAAATAAAACCGAGTCACGCACGCATATAGCCTCTCCTTCCCCAACACACACAAACGATTATGAGAAACGGTGACGGAGGAAATTTCTAGCGCAGAATTCCCAGAAGGTGGGGATACTAGTTATACTGAAGGCGCTCTCGACATCCCCACGGGGGTACAGACAGTAAATGCCATACACGACGTCGATTCATATTCCACTGCGATTTACAAATTTACTCGCTTATCACATCCCCCACCCAAGCCCAAACCACACAATACACACGTATTTAAACCTATTTAAATGAAAAATGATAAAGGACCAAGACATCCATGTTGGAACATCTATATACCCAGTAAAAAAAAAGAAATGTGACCTCCCACCACCAATTCAGTCTTAACTCGCAGGTCAGTCGAACAGCGCTAGGAGCTGAAAGGGTGACTGAAGGTCTATCTAGGGTGTTTTTACTTTTTCTCAAAATTGATTTCTGTGGACTATAATCTATCCCCCACAATTTTTTTTCCTTGAAAAAATAATTTGAAATGGTATTTTAATGGACTGATCGCAGCAGAAAGAATGCAATTTCTGACCAAAAGTACCTACTTTTGTCCTTTATTGCGAACCGTAACCTGTACAGAACCTTACATGTAATAACTGACAGAAAGCTCTTTGGTGCACCTTTCAGATAAAGACAGCTAAAATTAGAAACAAACCGGGCCAAAGCCACCAAATGAATTAAAGGAAAATGTGTAGGAGAGTATATAAAAACTTTAGAGGCCGTTTTCTCAAAATGGCCGTCATACAACTTAATGATTTTAAACATAACTTCATTTTTTTAGTACAAGCTTTATTCAGGTACCAAAATAATGAGCAGAATGTACACTTTCCACTGATATGTATCTCAAAATACCCAAAATGCTAGTTAAGCTATTTCGGGCTGTGAGGTCACAAATGGTTACGCCCACATGTCTAGTAAATTTCCGTTAGGCAAGACACCTTAGACATGAAAAAGATCTATACACAGTTGGTCCATCTTTTCTGAAACCATTTGTCCCTTTCTCTCAAACCTTAATACATGCTACCTTTGGGAAATGTATCCCAAATTACAAACGCAAAATCAGTTGACTAAATATGAACGTTACAAAAGCGAATAATAGAACAGCTAAAATAACACCACTAATAATTCTATTAGTGCCGATTTTTGCTACCTTACTTTTATTGTTTAAAGCCCAACCGACTGCGCAGAGCCCCGGCAACCCAACAGGGGATATGTCCAGGTAATACGTGCAAACACTGAAGTATATAAAAAGAAACATAACAGCCCTGGGATGCAAAACTTGCTCAGTGTTGTCAACCTTTACTCTCTTGTAATAATAAAATGTCCAATTAATACGTGCAAACACTGAAGTACACACACACACACACTGGGATGTAAACTTGTCCAACGCTCTGTCAACCGTCAACATTAACTCTAACACACACACACACACAAACAAAAACAGCCAAACATACACACGAATCAGGCAGGCACGAGTTCTGGCCCACAAACATTCTGGTTTTGTCATCCTGGTTCCAGTACCACGAATTCCTGTTCTTGTGATCCAAACTCTTATAATCAAGTCTACGGAACTAGATCTACCTATGCATGTGCCTTTCTCCGGAATTGCCGTTTGCTGGATTCCTTGGAGTCGCCGTTTTCTTAAGTCACTCGGTGTACATTTCCCTGGAGTTGCTGTAATCAACATTTCCTGGAGTCGCTGTAATCAACATTTCCCGATTGCGCTGTAGTTGCCGTTTCCTGTTGTCGCCATAGTTGTCATCGTTTTCCTGAGTCGTCGCAGTCTTCCATTCACCTGGAGTCGTCATAGTCTTCCATTTCCTGGAGTCGTCAGTCTTCCCATTTCCGTGGAGTCGTCAGTCTTCCATTTCCGTGGAGTCGTCATAGTCTTGCCATTTCCCTGGAGTCGTCATAGTCTTCCATTTCCGTGGAGTCGTCATAGTCTGCCATTTCCCTGGAGTCGTCAGTCTTCCATTTCCGTGGAGTCGTCAGTCTTCCATTTCCGTGGAGTCGTCATAGTCTTCCATTTCCGTGGAGTCGTCAGTCTTCCCATTTCGTGGAGTCGTCAGTCTTCCATTTCCGTGGAGTCGTCATAGTCTGCCATTTCCGTGGAGTCGTCAGTCTTCCATTTCCGTGGAGTCGTCATAGTCTGCCATTTCCCTGGAGTCGTCAGTCTTCCCATTTCCGTGGAGTCGTCAGTCTTCCATTTCCGTGGAGTCGTCATAGTCTGCCATTTCCGTGGAGTCGTCATAGTCTGCCATTTCCCTGGAGTCGTCATAGTCTGCCATTTCCCTGGAGTCGTCATAGTCTTCCATTTCCTGGAGTCGTCGCAGTCTGTCATTTCCCTGGTGGAGTTCCGGTCGCAGTCTGCCATTTCCCTGGAGTCGTCGCAGTCTGCCATTTCCCTGGAGCCGTCGCGTCGCAGTCGCCATTTCCCTGGAGTCGTCGTAGTCGCCATTTCCCTGGAGTTGTAGTCGCCATTTCCTGGAGTCGTCGTAGTCGCCATTTCCCTGGAGTCATCATAGTCGCCATTTCCCTGGAGTCTCCATTTTCCCGGAGTCGCCGTAGTTGCCATCTTCCTGGAGTCGCCATTTTCCTGAAGTCGTAGTCGCCATTTTCCTGGAGTCGTAGTCGCCATTTTCCTGGAGTCGTAGTCGCCATTTTCCTGAAGTCGTAGTCGCCATTTTCCTGAAGTCGTAGTCGCCATTTTCCTGAAGTCGTAGTCGCCATTTTCCTGGAGTCGTCAGTCGCCATTTTCTGGAGTCACTGCAGCCATTTTCCTGGAGCCGTATTTTCCTGGCGTCGTCGTAGTTGCCATTTTCCTGGCGTTGTCTAGTCGCCATTTTCCTGGAGTCTGCCTTTTCCTCAATCCGCCATTTTCCTGGCGTCGTCATAGTCGCCATTTTCGTGAAGTCGTCTAGCCGCCATTTTCCTGGAGTCTCCATTTTCCTCAATCCACCATTTTCCTGGAGTCGTCGTAGTCGCCGTTAACCTGGAGTCGTCATAGTCGCCGTTTACCAGGAGTCGTAGTCGTCGTTCACCCACAGTCGCCGTAGCCGCCATTTCCCAGAGTCGCCATTTCCCTGCAGTACATATACAAATAGTTTGTGGGCTGCACCTTTCATTAGCACTTTAATAATTCAGGGGCCCTTTACGTGCACAGCTAATTTTAAACACAACCATTAAGACTAATCAGTTTTCGAGGTGTGAATGCTTAATGATTTTACGTTTGCATAAGCATTATAATATATAAGCCACAATGGCCGACAGTTTACAGGATCTTTATTATATTTAAGGATGAACATATTTGCTTTTCATGTGCCTGCCTGTTGTCTCATCTTTTATAAAGCACTTTGGTTCATCTGTTTTGATCATAACATTAGAGTTGATATGCACTTCCCTCGTTTGTTCATTCTTCCTTTCTTTTCTTTGATCCTAAAAAAAGGGAAAGTTAAAGTCTCTACCCTCAGGACCTGGCCAGCTCATGGGTTTGTGTGCAGGCTTAAGACTTGTGCCGTGATCATTTTGGATCTTCATCACATGGCACCTGTGACGTTAGTGCATGTGAAATTCATTCCGAGCACGAAGACGTCATCTTGAGAACTTGGAATTAGAATCTGAATCTATGACTATAGAATGTATGTACTTTTTTACCCTACTGTTGGGATTTTCAATCTTTTACTGTTATTTTTTCTTTAGAGCCCAGCCGACTGCGTAGAGCCATATCAGGGCTATAACCCATTTCAAAACATTTCAACAAGGGGGTTAAAGTACACACAATGCATTCGCGCACACAATCTAAGGATTATGCCCCTAGAATCGACCATTCCAATTTATCGCACAGGGGATATGGAAAACACACCTTAACACATATTGAACATTACCGATGGCACTTAAACATAAAAACGGCCCTACATTACCTAAATTGCTTCTGCGTATCGCATTTCCCTACAGTCAAAAACCCACTTTATATATGTACACAATTATCAATCCTTACAGAAAGTACGTAAGACTTTTAACACATACAGGTGAATGGACCAAAGGCAGAAATTAAAGAAATGAAAAAGGAACAAGAGCGACAAAAGATGAAAATTCCAGCACATAATTTCCAGAAGGTGGGGATTTAATATACTGAAAGAGCCCCTGGTATCTCCACAGGGCCATTGTTAAGGCTGACGTGTACTTGCTTTACATATGTAACAGGGAAACACCTAACCAACTAGCACATAGAAATCAGTGTTATATTACAATGTTCCCTTTGTCACCGTGTTACGGTTCATCTCCGTTCATCATTGTGACAGTTAATCCGTTTCACCCCTCCCTCGGTTGTAGTGCCTTCTTGTATATTTGTGCTTTTTTTTTATAATATAAAAATGGTATAGGTGTACGGAAGATAGGACCATCTGTAAACATCCAATGGGACCCAATGATACTATCCTTTAATACGCGTTTTTAATTTAAGAGGCATAATCGATCATACAAATGAAGGTGATTTCGGTGCTAGCAGGTCTGCCATTTAACAGAACACTACTACACTCGTTACCATTTACACCTGCAATATCATTTCACACAATATACAATATTTACATTTTAACAACTCCTACGGTATTTGCCTTTTCAACACCTGCTGGTATGTCACGTTTTACAAACTTATCTGGGCAAGCCTACAGCTTCAGTGTAATCATCTGAACCACTCACCCGTCTCAAAATTGAGGTGTCTCGAAGACAACATGCAACTGACATGACGTGACGGCGTCCTTTATGTGACGTCCTGATGTCATGTCGTCCTCGACGGCGAACCAGACATGGTCCCTGGTGATGTGATCCTTGATGACGTGGATCTCATTGTGGTCCTTGGTGTGGTTCTAGTTACCTTAAGATGTTCTCCCTTCAAAAGTGTTCCACCATATCTTTTGCTCTGAACCGTAGTTCTTGTAGTTCTAGAAGGCCGAAATGTCCCGACACTTGTAGACTAATATCCATACTCTTGTCCTTGCCTCGATAACGAAACATCGACATCCTCGATGGTCGTTCAGATTGGTTCAGTTCAGGACTACAATAATCTTGGGGTTTTTTTTTTTTTTTTTTTTTGGAGGGGGGGGGGGGGTGTTAGTTGTAGCGTCGTGTCCAAGTCTGCATACAGAGTCAGGCAACACTGCTGGTAGACACCGAGATGGGGCAGTGGGTTTTAGTCTGGACAGGATGATGAACATGGGATGGGACTGTACAAGATCAGTGGGGCTGGATGTGAAAAGGAAGGGGGGGGGGGAGCGGCAAGTTAGGCGCAGACAGGATCAGGTGAGGGCGAGGTGGGTCAGGACGGAGGATGGACTGGGGAGTGGGGATCCAGCTTCAGATATTCCGCAAGTCCCAGTCTGTTTTTCCCCAAATGTTTTGCGTCCTGTACTGCTTCAGTTTTTGGAGACAGGGAGATGCTTGGTCTGCCGATCTTTGTTTGCTGTGGCGTTATCGTCGTCTTTCTGGTGACTTGTCTTTTGGGAGGGGTCGGGAGGATTTAAGGGAGGGGCTGAGTGAGCTGGAAGGACAAGACTTCAGTAAAGAAACATGAATAGAACGGATGAACGGAAAGAAAAACAAGAAAAGACTCATTTTCCTGTTCTGAATACTGGAGCGACTTACTAATCTAACACAAAAACGCATGAAAATGACTAGGAAAAAAAAACTCCGCATTATAACTATCAGGAAAACAGGGTCACCATCATGTCACCACCATGAAAAGACAAAGATGGACTGGGCACATCATTCCAAGAGAGCAGGCTACCATCCAGATTTCGTTCTTATACTGTTTCATATTGCTTACAGTCCAGCCGACTACTAGAGTATCACCCAAATTGCCTTTCTCTGAACACCAGTAGGAAAGAACACCTGGTGACCAACAACAGACCCTACCTTAAGGCCCTTAAACAACACTGTGTAGCTGGTCCAGAACAGATATGAAGAAACTCTGCCGCTGCCTCATATGCCAACGGGATAATAGTAATGATGGTCCATCTGACGAATCGACGAAAGAAAAAGGGACATAATCTACATATAAAAACTGAAGATAATCTGATGTAAAATAGCACGAGAAAACGAAACGAAGACCATTAGAAGCACCGACCATCCACCTCAGAGAATGTAATACTTTCGAAACAAAGCAGTTACAGCTCATAGTTTAAAAGCCCAGTCGACTGCGTTGAGACATACCAGGGCAAGGAATAGAATCAAAAGAGAAATAGCAGATGAACAGCGTCGATTTGTCGAAGAGAAAGGAACTATTAATGCCATATACACCCTAAGAACTATCAGAGAGGTCAATCGAGATGAACAAGGATTTATATTTATGCTTTGTTGATTATACCAAAGCTTTCGATCGGGTAAGACATGAACAATTAACTAGAAAGACTCAATATTGATGGAAAAGATCTACGAATAATCAGATATGCATTGGGAACAAACAGCTGCAATGAGAATAAAAATAGATATAAGCTCTTTCCAAAACACCAAAAGAGTCAGACAGGGTTGTGTTTTGTCACCAGATCTGTTTTCACTTTACAGCAAAAACATGAAACCTAGAGGAAGACCCTGGATTAAAGGTTGGAGGAAACATTAACATTCGATACGCAGATGACACCGTGCAAATTGCAGAAAGTGAAAGGGGCCTACAAAACATTGTGAATATACTAGAAATAGAAAGCAAAGGTAAAGTGTTGGAACTAAACAGCAGAAAGACTGAAGTCATGGTGATCTGTAAAAAAACACGAAATACCCTCATGCAAAAAAACAGCAAACGGCACAACCTTGAGACAGGTTAAGTTTAAATACCTGGGAACGATCATTTCACCAGACAACAGATGCACATCAGAAATAGCCAGCAGAACCGGCAAAGCCAAAACATTCAAGATGGAACGCATTCTTACCAACAAATGCCTATCAATCATCAGGAAGAGGGTTCTGGACCAATACTGTTGTACGGTTGCGAGGTGTGGACAGTCAAGCAAAGCCAGAACAAGATTGAGGCAGCCGAGATGTGATTTTCTAAAAAGGATGTTGAGTTCCATGGACAGCAAAGAAAACAAACGAGACAGTCTTGATGGAGACAGACACAAGTAGATCATAAGATTAGGAAAATGCAGGCAACATTCATAGGCCATTTCATGAGGAAAGGGGAATTGGAACACCTGGTTACAACGGGAAAGCTGGAGGGAAGTAGAGCACTGGGTAGATCCAGGGAGAAGATACTGGACGACTTGCAGTGGCTGAAGACAGGGAGGGTGGAAGAGATGCTTGAGGCAACAAGAGATAGATGGAAGTCCATAATCGCCAACACCATGCGGCAAGGCACCTGATGATGATCTAAAGATTTACCCCTGGCGCAGACCACTCCGTCTTATTTATCGCACAGGGGTTTTCAAAAAACATCTTAACACAATGTATGCATAACTAAGGACACCAAAACATACGCCAACCACCAATCCCAAGAAAAAGCACGCCAAGACCCCACCGAACACCCAAGTGAATGGACCAGCAAGCCAGAAAACAGGAAAGAAATAGAAGCAAAGGAACAAGGCAGAAACGGACAGAAACAAATGTAGAACTGAACTTCCAGAAGAATCTAAGCCAAAATGTCCAAGTACTCTGAACTAAAATGTAGATTTTTTTTATGAAATGGCATGATAAGCACAATATCAGTTGGGTTCCATGTTATTGTTTCTATATAAAAACTGTCCTTGTTTAATTTTATCCATTTAAAAATATTACGCGGTAAGCGGTAAGGCATATAAAAGGTTTACGTTGTGTTCCGTTTTTTCTTTTTTCTTATTTCCTAGGGTTTTCCTTATTTTACGTTATGTTTTGAATTATTTTGTTTGAGGCTTTTGCTTTCATTATTTTTTTAGTTACTTTTTTGTTTCGTTTTCATTTAGTTTCTGTTAGAGTTTGGATTTGGATTTCAATTTGATGTTTCTTCCTACGCGTGATTTCTACACCGGGCATTTTTTTAAAGTGTGGTTCAGTTTTACTTTTCAATTGGTTTGGGTATTTGTTTTAAAGCATTTGTTGAATGTTCGCATTAGTTTAAGGGTTTTTTGTTTTCAGATTACGTTTGGTTTTATTGATTACAGGTTTTACTGTTGCTTCAGTTTTGTGTAGTTTTAAAATTTCGCTTCAATGTTTTCTTATTGTTTAACATCTTTTAGATTTCGTTTTATGTTTATAATGTCAGATTTCGTTCTATTGTTAAGAATCTTTAGACTGTTTTTGTTAATGTTTAGATTCGGTTTTAAATGTTTAGCTCAGTTTAAGGATAGTTTATACTGGAGTTTAGTTTCAGTTTGGGTTAGGTTCGGCTTAAATTTTGTTTCGGTTTTAAGTTTAGCTTTTGAGTTTTGAGTTTAGCTTTGAGTTTCAAGTTTAGCTTTGAATTTCAAGTTTAGTGGTTGTTTAGTGATCATGTTGAGCAAGTTAGGTTGAGTTTCAAGTAGGTTCGAGTTTCAAGTTCAGGTTCGAGTTTTCAAGTTCAGGTTCGAGTTTCAAGTTCAGTTCGAGTTTCAAGTTCAGTTTGAGTTCATTCAGTGTTCAAGTTCGTTGAGTTTCAAGTTCAGTTTGAGTTCTGTTTGTGTTCAAGATTATTACAAGTTTAGGTTTGGCTTTTAAGTTCATACCCTTAAGTTCATTTTTAGCTTCAATTTTATCTGTTTTGAATTTAGTTCTGGTTTAAGTTTAGTTTTGGTTTAAGTTTACCTCTGGTTTACGTTTGACTCTAGTTCAAGTTTAATTCTGGCTTAAGTTCAGATTAGTTCTGGCTTAAGTTCAGATTAGTTCTGGCTTAAGTTCAGATTTGTAGTTCTGGGCTTAAATTCAGTTTAGTTCTGGATTAAGCTCAGTTTCATCATATCATGTCGAGCTTGCTCGGCTATCCATGACACGTTTCTTCCATCCTTCTGTCAGACATTGCAGTAGGTAGTTCATCATACTGACAGCTCGTATCATCCATCAATTGGTCGATGGAGGTCTTTTTGGACGTCCTGGTCTTTGCCATGGCTGGGTCTCCAAAGAGCAACACCCCCCACCAGTTCTTTGCTCCGCCAGCAGTGTCCTGCTAAGCGCAGTCTTTGACGTATTGATTTACTGATTGGCTTATCTTTCCCGAGTTCTGGCTTAAGTTTCAGTTCTGGCTTAAGTTTTAGTTCTAGTGTAGACTGTTGATTTATCGATCAGTTTAATGTCTTATAACAGTACAGTTACACAAATACATGTGCCATCAGTACTAAGAGTTTATTCATGGAACCCAACTGATCCTGTTGCTGTTGTCAGTCTTGACATGAATTTACTGAAATTGTCTTTTTGAGTTCGTGACGAAGGCTGGTCAGAATCCGAGACCGATTTTTTTCTACTCTCGACAGGTAATTTGGCCAAAAACTGGGCATGTCTTGTTTCGTTTATGCGCCTATATCATTTCTAACGGCCATTTCACCGTTGGCAGTCGGATAAACTAGTACTGAACATTACACGAGAGTGACTCTGTCAGGCCACCTGACCTGGATGTCTGTGAACCAGAAAAGCCCTTCGAACTTGCACTAGATCCTCCATAGCCATGTGAAAGCCCACAGCAGCGCCAGATGGAGTAGCAGAACACTACATCCACACTAAGACTACACTACTTTTCCCTCTAGCTGCACAACGCCAGTTTAATTTCCCCATGCCACAGTTACCGGTACAGGTGTAGGTAAAAAAGTAGACCAAGCAACTACAGAAAATGCATCTGGCTCAAGAAGCTTATCGACCCTCCTTTGGTCTGGACAACGGCAGATAACCACTGAAGACACTAGAATTCCCGCTCAAAAAAAAAAAAAAAAAACCCACCACCACTACCATCACACACGCGCCTATGGCCTTTGGACCAACCCCAAACCAAAGAACAAATACCATTATGAACACAAAAATAGGGATACCTTTTTCTGTTTATTGTTTAAAGCCCAGCCGGCTGCGTAGAGCCATATCAGTGTTATAACCGCTTTAAAACATGCAAAATTTCAACAGGAAAAAAAAAAAAAATTAAGTACACATATCAATGCATTCGCGCACATAATCTAAGGACACGCCCCCGACGTGGGACCATTTCGTCCAATTTATCATCATCATCATCAGGTGCCTTGCCGCATGGCGACCATGGACCTCCAGCCATCTCTCTCTCGTTGCCCCAAACATCTCCCCCATCCTCGTCCCCAGCCACTCTGCAAATCCGTCCAGCATTTTCTCCCTGGGTCTACCTGGTGCTCTCTTTCCCTCCAGCTTTCCCGTTCTGACCAGGTGCTCCAAATCCCCCTTCCTCATGAAATGGCCTATAAATGTTGCCTGTCTTTTCCTAATCTTCCTTATGAGTGATCTACTCGTGTCTGCCTCCATCAAGACTGTCTCGTTTGTTTTCTTTGCTGTCCATGGAACTCTCAACATTCTTCTTAGAAACCACATCTCGGCTGCCTCAATCTTTTCTGGCTTCGCTTGTTGACTGTCCATGCCTCGCAACCGTACAACATTGGTTCTATTTAACATTCTAGAACTCTTCCTGATGTTAATTGATAGGCATTTGTTGGTAAGAAAGCTTTTCATCCGATTCTGCTGGCTATTTCTGATGTGCTTCCAATTTATCGCACAGGGGAAATTTATAAAACACACCTGAATACAAATAAAAGCATACATAAGGACACCAAAACAACCAGGCATAAATTACCTAAAATTGCTTCTGCATATCTCACCTCCTTAGAGCCAAAAATGCACAAAACACATGTACCTAATTATCAATCCGAAGAAAAAGCAAGACTTTATCGAACAAATACAGGTGAATGGACCATTAAGGCTGAAAATGACAAGTAGAAATGACAAAGCAAAGCAACAAGGCAGAAACAAAGAGTGACAGAAAAGAGGAAATTTCTAGCACAGAATTTCCAGGTGGGGATACTATTTATACTGAAAGAGGCCCTGGCAACCCAACGGGGGAAAAATGCACGTAATACATGTACCAGTTATCAATCCTAAGAAAAAGTACCAAAGATTTTATCAAATACGCACAGGTGAATGGACCATTAAGGCAAAAATGATAGGTAGAAATGACAAAGCAAAGAAACAAGGCAGAAAAAAGTGACAGAAAAAGACGTTTCTAGCACAGAATTTCCAGAAGGTGGGGATACTTTATATACTGATAGAGTCCCGCGGCATCCCTACAGGGGGGGGGGGGGGGGCGACCTCAGACGAGGCAACACCAAACGGAAAAAAGTAATGCCCACAACGACGTAAGCTGGTGACCGTGCACGTAGAGAACACATTTCAACATACAACAGCTGCTATCCAACCGAAGCAAGATCAAAAGCAAAACCAAAGCAGCGTTTGTTACCACAGTTGGTAGAGGGCGCCTGCAGGCCAGGTTCCTCAGACGCCATCCTTCGTTTTGAACTTAGGACAGTGATCTGATGAGTAACATAGTAAAATAGCGACTGGCAGGACTGAATAATGAGAGAGGCAAGAGAGGGAGGGGGTAAAGGGAGGGGAGCGGAGAGAGAAAAGGGATATAGAAGTGCGACGTCGGGGAAGTAGTGAGATGGAGGGAAAAAGAAAAGGGAGGTAAGTTTAAAATACCGGGCTACTGGCGATTTCACCTGCAAAAATAAAGTCAATTATTGAACAAAAACACACTGCAGGCACGCACACGCATGCATACAGACAAGCATATACACCACGCATGCATTCCATTATGAACACATACAAATTTCTAAGGGGGCCCAAAGGGCAAACCCGACAAAAAGTGTACAAATCGGTCAACATGAAATCACTTTGCAATGATAATGAATAAATTTAATCTCACTTTTATTGGAATGCTTTGCGATTCTATACAAAAGGTCGTTTTAAATATCTTTTGCAACTATTAGTCCTGTAAACCAAAATTTGTTTAAAATTCAAATGTCGGAGAGGAGATAGCATAGTGACAGTGGTACCAATCTCTCAGCGTTACCTTCCCTGACCCCAGAGGGAACGGATTTCCCATTTACAGCTGGGTGGTTCTAAAGTAGCCTAATTAAACATGGACTTTTCAACGCGGTGTTAATATTTGAGGTGTGTGCATACTGATCTCTGTACTGGACTGATATGGTTCTTGTGATTGGCCGAGCTACATGCAATATGAACTTAACTGAATTCCGGCGACGTCCAAAGTTTCCCTCGCCCATTTCCATTTCAAACCCTGCCAACGCATAAACTTTTACACAAGATTATGACGTCTGCCGGATATTTATCTGGCCGATATGGGTAGATCACCTATGGAATTGTCCGAGTGCGATTAATCCTTAAAAACCCTGTTATTTACATATGGCATACTATACATTTACTCTCCTCCGTGCATACACAAGTACACACATACATATGCATATATATGTAGCCAGAAAGTGAGAAAGAGGGCGGAGGGATGTTTAGTTCAGTTCATATTGCTTACAGCCCAGCCGACTACGAGAGCCATACATGTTCACCTTGCAAGTCTAAATTGCAATTGATTAATCCTTATAAACCCCATTCTTCACATTTGGCGTACTACACATTACCTCCATGCATACACAAATACACATGCATGCATAACCATAAAGAAGGTGGGAAAGGTGGAGGGAGGGAACACAAGAATGGAGACGGACAATAATGGTACATTTGCCAAGACTGCAGCAAGGCAAGAAGGCTAACTGGTCTTTAAGGGGTGGGACCTGGGAAATCGACCTATCTCTCCAATGTTTTATATCAAGGCAGCCGGGCAATGCCCTGCTCTTCATGATTTTCAACTGACGTGGGATCTTCAGCATGCGCAGCCAGAATTTTGATTTTCCAGTCAAACTGAAGAGAAAAGTCGAGGAACAGACCATGGCAGCAGATATAGCAGTGATACAAAACTTCTCCATTGAATGTGACCACAGCTCTCGTGGTGCCCGTCTGTAGAAACAGGACTGGTACTTGATGCCAGCAGACGTCCTCCTAAACTGCGGATTCAGAAAATAGGACCTGATCTCGACTTTGGAATCTCCATTGTCTTCGTGCTGCTTTCATTTCTTTGAGTGGTCATCGTCACGTTTTATTTCTTGGCTGGAAAAAGAATTTGGATTTTTAACCTGCTCTGGACAATACATACATTTTCATGAAAATTATTGTTATTGTTCAAAAGCTCAGCCGAATGCGAAGAGCCATATCAGGCGTATAACCGCTTCAAAACATACAAAACAGCGACGGGAAAAACGAAAAGTACACACATCAATGCATTCGCGCACATAATCCAAGGACATGCCCCCGGCGTTGAACACTCCGCCCAATTTATCGCTCAAGGGAGATTTAAAACATACACCTGAATACAAATAATTTAAATATAAGCATACATGACATAAAAAGGCATAAATTACCTAAAATTACTTTCGCATATCACATCCATAGAGCCAAAACTGCACTTAATACATGTACCCAATAATCAATTCTAAGAAGAAGTATGCTAGACTTACACACAGGTGAATGGACCATTAAGCATAAAATGATAGGTAGAAATGACAAAGCAAAGAAGAGGAATTTTCTAGCACAGAAGGTGGGGATACTATACTGAAAGAGCCCGGCATCCCCACGGCAGGAAGAAAATAATTCGCTTCTCAAGATGGCGTCTAAGCGCTTAAAATAAATTCCATTTACGCTGACACTGCAGATGTCACGTAACTTGTGAAATCCAGAATGACAAACCGTATACCTGCACACAAACTCTGGAGAGGTCTTGGTGCTCTCTTGTTTTCTTTATATCAGTCACTGAAAATTTGCATTGTTGTCAAATGCATTTCTTCATCTGCCATGTCATTAAAATAAAGTACTTCTGCATTGCACTATCACCCTATACGTCATAGAGACCCATGCACGGGTGACCCAAACAATGAAACATGCCATTGCTCGGTTTCAATTAATCTCCACCTTAATTTTCTTAAAGACGTCTACTACCCTTTCCACACCACAGGGGGGAAAGGGGGGGGGGGATCGATTTGAATAACTACATTTTAAAAGGGCACGACTCGAAATGGTAAGAACACAACCTTTAATACTGATCGATTTGATTCCGTTTACGTCAGCACCCATACCGGGTGATATGTTCGACAGGAATAACCATTCCAGGGAAGTGGGGGAATGAGGATCTTATCTATCTTACACTGACATCAGCACATTGTTAAAATGGGCAGTAAATGAGTAAGGCCAGTCTTCACGTAGCGCACCTCATGGTTCGTATCCGCAACCGTTTCAAGCATTTGGGTTGTTATTCCACACACGAAATGAAAATAGAATTTTAAAAAGCGAAATACAAGTGCTTAGAAAAAGGAACTGTCTATAGACACCAAATTAGCGTGTCAGTTTTTATTTAAAACATGGCACCAGAACAACCAAAGCAAGCACTGTGTCTACGGAATTCTGAACGCAGTGTTGTTTGTATGAAAAAGAAATATAGGCCTACAGCAGACAGGAAGCATGGAGTTTAGGTGAACATTCTTTTGAAACTAAGCCAGTGTTACGAGTTGATCAAGGCGCTTGGTCTTTATGGAAATCTCTTCAATAAATACATCCTTATGTTCAAAGTTTGATCATAAATTTGTTGGATTTTGAACCACGTCCGGTTTTTCTCCGTTTCCGCGGCATTTTTCTCCCCCTCCCTCTTTAACCATTGTGACGCCGCTTTTTCAGCATTTCCACAGAGGAACGGTTTGGCGCACAATAAGCCCCGCACAATTGTTGGAAAAGTTCTCATGCTTAAGTCGAAAGTTTCGATACCTCGTGCGGGGGAAAAAGCAAAATGTTTAGTAGCAAAGACCTTTCTAAATTCAATGCTCATCCAACTGAGATTTCAAAGGCCGTTTCTGAAAACATTTACTGAGAGATTATTCGAAGTGTAATCATGCTCGACAAGAAAATTTAAAGTCAATCGAAAAGACACTGTCACGAATTTCAACGAATAAGACTATAAAAAAATAAATGGCTTTATCAGCGTGTCATCACTTAAACCGTGCACTCTTAAATCCTGCGATTCTGTAGCTCACCTGGTTATTACAGCTTAACAAACCACCAGTCTAACCAGTTATAAACGGGTACCTACCCATGTGGGGATGCCGGCGGCGCTTTCAGTATTTATATATAGGCTAGTATATATACTACACGTCATTATTGAAGGGCCAGGAACGTTTTTGAGTCAATTTTTGAAAGGAGAAATAACCTATTTTCTCTTACTCTTTTCTCCAATTCGTTGCCGTAACTGAATGGATAAGAGCTCAGACAACATTGCAGTTTCCTTTTGGCACGTGTTTGGGGATTTGCCGATTTGCAATGGGCGGCCCAAGGAAGACAATTTCCACACGAAATTGTCGAATCTTCAGCAGGGTCTCTCTGACGACGCAGGCAAGGTATCGACAAAATTCGCTTTGCACGTGAAAGGCAAGCCCTTTTTGAACACTACTCCAGCCAAAGTTGCCCGCAGACGAGGATAAAAAGGACCCGTTCTTGGTTCGTTTTAACCATGCTTGCAAGACGACGGATGACGGATGAGCAGCGGGGGAGAGCCCTCGCTCTGCTTGATGAAGGCCTAGCGCAGCGGGAAGTTGCTAGACGACTTGAAGTGTCGCATTCCACAATCCAGAGACTGCTGGAGCGCTTCAATGAGACTGGAGCAGTCCAGGAAAGGCGTCACACGGGTCGACCCAGAGTAACGACAAGACAGCAAAACCGCTACCTTGCCCTCTCCGTCCTGAGGGAAAGGGCATCCACTGCGGTGACCTTGAGGGGTCAGCTGAGGGACGCAACAGGTGCTAACATCAGCTGCAGCACGGTGAGAAGACGGCTACATGAGGCAAACTTGAGGTCACGGAGACCGGCCGTCCGACCCGTGCTGTCACCGGTCAACAGAGTGCGCCGCATGACCTGGGCCAGGGAGCACGTGACCTGGACAAGGCAACAGTGGGCCCGGGTCTTGTTTTCGGATGAGTTCAGGTTCACCCTGACCTTTAACGATGGCCGGGCTCGGGTGTGGCGACGTCAAGGGGAGAGGTTCGCTGACGCCACTGTCCAAGAGCATAACCGGTACGGCGGCGGGTCGGTGATGGTGTGGGGTGGCATGAGCCGTGGTACCCGGACCCCCCTGATCCCCATTGACGGCATCCTGAACGGGGTCCGGTACCGGGACGAGGTTCTGGCGGCCGTGGCACTGCCTGCGCTTGTGGACCTTGGTCAAGGCGCCATCTTCCAGGACGACAATGCACCTGCGCATCGAGCACGCCTTGTGACCGACTTCCTGGAGCAGCATGAAGTCGTCCGTATGGCCTGGCCAGCGTGCTCACCTGACCTGAACCCAATTGAACACCTCTGGGATGTGCTCGGGAGGCGCATCAGGGACAACCACCCCCCACCGGGCACCCTGGCCAGGCTGGTCGACATCCTGCAGCTCGAGTGGGCGGCCATCCCTCAGGACACACTCCGTACCCTTGTGGGGTCGATGCATCGGCGCTGTGAAGCATGCATCCAGGCTCGGGGCGGACACACGCGATATTGAAAACAGATTGGCCAAATCTGACACTTTCTGTTTTTTGAAAAGGGGGGGATGTTCCTTTAAATGCATGTGCTGTTCACTAATGGGTCATTGTGCTAATTTCTTTTTCCAAAACAGGTGTGGAAATGATGAAATAAAACATAGAATCAATTCTAAACATTGTCAATTATTTCAACTTAAAATTAGAGAGGAAGGAAGAAGTGGCCCTTAAATTATGATTAGGAGTATATATGTATCCCCACATTCTGGTCATTCTGTGCTACACATTTCCTCTTTAATGTCGTTTCTTTCTTTGCTTTCTTATTTTCTGCCTTGTTGGTCCATTCACCTGTGTATGTTCGATAAAGTCATGTACTTTTTAGATTGATAATTGGGTACACGTATCAAGTGCATTTTGGGCTTTAGGAAAAGGATACGCGGAAGCAATTTTAGGTAATTAAGGCCCATTCTTATATACGTTTTAGTTATCTTTAAATTTGTATTCAAGTATGTTTCTTTTAAATCCCCTGTGCGATAGATTGGACGGACTGGACAACCTCAGGGGCATCTTAGATTATGTGCGCGAATGCATTAATACGTGTCAATAAATTCTCTATTTCCTGTTGAATATCATGCGTTGTTTTGAAAAAGTGATAGCCCCGATATGACTACGCAGTCGGCTGGGCTTTAAACAAAAAATAACGGGTGCTTGATCGCCAGGGTGATAGTTACGATCCGTCAGAAAAAAAAATGACCTGATTACTGATAATAGCAAGGTCTCTACTAGACTACTATACTCCGACCTCGAAAAGTGGGACAAATTGAGCAGTTTTACTTAAAGATTAGTAATTTCGGCAAAGGTACAGTTCAGTTATCTGGAATTTTGCGGATATACATGACCTAATTGCTTCCAGTCTTAATCCTAGCAATAACCCCAATAACCGTCTCGCAATTACGTCTGTGCGTGTATCATTGTATGCGAGTACGTGTGTGTGAAGACGTGTGCTTATTATTCTTGTAGTTTAAAGCCTTGCCGATTGTGAAATTCTGTGTAAGGGCTACAACAAGTTTGAACAACCAACCCCTCTTTTAAAGAGGAACTTCGGGGCACAATGGATTTGCGCACATATTCTAATTCTTAACGATGTTCCCCTGGCACTGACCATTCCCGGTTCCGTCCTATTTATCACAGGTGATTTTAAAAGAAACCTGAATATAAATGTATAAATTACGCTAACCCATACAAAATCTGGCCTACAAAAACTAAAACTGTCTGCACATTTCGTTGGAGCCAAAAAAAATGAAAAATGCAGTCCAATATTATAAAAAATGCCCAATTACCAGTCTTAGGAGAAAGTATGGAAGCTTAACGGAAAACGAGGTGAATGGACCAGTGAGGCAGAAAATGATAGGAACAGCCTCTTCCCAAGACTAAGAGGCAAAATGTGAACATTACCACCTTGTTCTGACCTTAAGTATCTTTCTCATCATATGGTCGTTCCATTGTTAACTCCCATCAATTTACCGATGTTTGGTTAAAAAAAAGCCAGGATCAGGATGAGAGGCAGGAGTAGGACTACCGTTTTGAGTCATCGTTACAATGATTGTGCGTAGTCTTTGAAGAAGGTAGCAATAACAGCCCGATTTCCGATGTGCAGAAAAATGGGGTGGTTAAGTTTCTATATGCCAAATTTTTACCTGTCATCATACTAGCAGACAGAATGAGTGACATTTAAATCGTAGGCTGTCTTGTCTACTAAATAAACTATCATTCATTCTTTCTTCAGAACACAACTAGCCTAACAAGTGAAACCGTTTATCATCTGCAAAGAACTCACCAGTGTCGGTGTAAGATTCGCAGCCAGTCCAGCTCGCCTGTCCTCTCCAAACGAAAAATGCAATTTGACAGTATCTCACTTCACAATTTACCGGAAAATGTAGATCACGTGTAACCGACGTTTCTATTGGCCAACGAGGTGAACACTTTTTGTGGTGCATCCAATGACATTCGTCGTTTGCAGGAGGTGTTGTTCTGTTGTAAAAACACAGTTTTCAAGTGATCGGCGAAAAGACTCTTTGCACGCACAAACCGTGAAAAAAATGCTATCGTTTGAGTCTTCCCATCGCTTTGAATTAAATCTGTCGTTTGCTGTTTGATAATAGTGAACCCTGTGGCTCAGTGGTCAAAAACACCTTCATAGGACGTAAAAAAATAGGGGGTCCATTCTCGCATTGGACAGATACCTCCTCCCCCTCCCTCTCCCCACACACCTAGCCCTCCATCAGATGTTTAAAATTGTTTATCTAGGTACCAACTTGTCTGCTGAAATGAGAGGAGAAGAGTGGCACAATGGTTCAGACGTTCACCTGCCAATAACTAAACTCGAGGTTCCTCAGCTTGACTGGAAAATCGAACTGAACGTCTAGTCCTTCAGAAAGGGACGAAAAACGAGTCAGACCCGTGTGTCTTTTGGCTGCGCACGCTAAAGATCCCACGACAGTTGAAAATCGTGAAGAGCAGGGCATTGCCCAGCTGCCTTGGTATAAAACATTAGAGAGATAGGTTGATTTCACACGTCCCACCCTTTAAAAACTAATTAGACTTCTTGCCTTTCTTAAGTCTTGGTTGAAAAAAGATAAATAAAAAAGATACTGTGAATATGAATGTGACATCATCATCATCATCATCATCATGGCCCTCCGTACGAATCTATCCTTGTCGCTGCAAATACATCTCCCACTCTCTCTTTCACCAGCCATCTTGCAAATCCTGTCCAATATTTTCTGCCTGGGTCTACCTGGTGTCCTCCAAATGTTGATTGTCTTTTCCTAATCTTCGTTATTACTGGTCTTCTTGTGTCTGCCTCCTTCAAGACTGTCTCATTTGTTTTTGTGCTGTCCATGGAACTCTCAACATTCTTCTTTAAAACCACATTTCAGTTGCCGCAATTTTGTTCTGACTTTGGGTGTTGACTGTCCACGCCTCACAACCGTATAACAGCATCGGTTCTATATAACACTCAAGAACTCTCTTCCTGGTGTTAATTGATAGGCCTTTGTTGTTAAGAACGCTTTTCATCTTCCTGAATGCTGTTTTGGCTTGGTCGATTCTGCTGTCTATTTTTGATGTGCATCTGCCATCTGGTGAAATGACCGTTCTCACTTATATGTCTCATGGTTGTGCCATTTGTTGTTATTTTGCATGGGGATATTTCTTGCTTTTTCTTTTTTACTGATTACCATGACTTCAGTTTTCTGCTATTCACGTTTCTTGCTATGTAGATTTTATTTCTATTGTAATGTAATGTAGATCTTTTTTTTGTTTTCTGCAACTAGCACGGTGTCATCTGCGTAACGAGTGTTATCGTTTTACACACACACACATACACACACACACACACACACACACACACACACACTGCTCATAGCATAACACGGACAGACATACGAGCACGCACGTGCACATGCACGCAAGATCATACACACACACACACACACGGACACGTACCACACGCACGCACACACACACACACACACACACACACACACACACACACACACACACACACACATTCAGCATGGCCACACATTCACTCGCCAACGAACTTAACAGAGCTTGACAAATCTAAGGGAAGCAAGCCATGTATGGGTCAGCCATCTAAAGACACAATAATAGTCTCCCTTGGTCCGTGTCGTCTTTCTGATATTGACCGACGTTTGTTTGTTTGAATGTCATGTTCCATCCTACGAGAACTAACGCCGAGGATGTCGTACATTGAGACTGCCACAGACGTCGTGCGTTGGGACTGTCACGGTGGAACATACGCATTTACCATTTTGAAACTTCCCCTTCTTGTTCAGTCAGTTCTGAGTGAAAGAGCGGGAACATTTTCGTGCAGATAGGTTTCTCGAGTCGTGCGTGCTGAGTTGCACGATATGTCGGCATGATGTTTGTTTGTATGGACAGGTCAGGTAAGACTTCCTTAGTTTTGTGTGGTGTTGTAAGCTATCACTTATATTTCGTGGGTTACGTGCACGTGTGCAAGCTATGTTCAGCTCCGATAACTTTGCGGCCATATTCATATTGTTTTGGCACGTCAATATTCACGGGTCCTTTTGGTGTGCGGAAGAGCCACAAAAGTTAGTTGGTGTGTTCGTTTGATTTTTGTAAAGAGAGGTAAGTTGGTTTTGTAAAAGAGATAAGCTATTGGTGGACTCTTGTCCTAGAGCCTAGAAATTAGAATGAGAAAGTCGGTGTTTCTGTGTTCAGGTGCCTTTGTCAGTTTGTGTTTTTACACCCACCCGAACGTAGACCCCGTGGGGATGCTGGGAGCTCTTTCAGTTCTTGTGTTGCAAACGCATCACTGAAATTTATTACAATAATGAAAGGATTGTTTCTAGTCACGTATAGGTCTGACTAGGAGTGTGTGTGTGTGTGTCTGTAGTGTTTGTAATTGTGTCCTGAAGGGAGAGAGGGGGGAACTTGCTTAGGCCTACTTGCTCTTAGTCTGCGTCATTCAGGAGGACAATTTGTATTTGAAAGACTACGTAGGCATTCAGACTAAAATATCAGAATGAGACACAGTGTGATTATGAGATAATCAGCCATTATGATCTAAATTAATAAACCGCCTCTTTCTTGTGCATCCTCTTTCTCTCCCATTATGTAACATCAGTCCCAATTTCTGATTCAGCTAAAAACCTTGGTGTCTGCATTGACTCTACCCTCTCCATGAACAACTTTGTTTCTCAAACTGCCAGATCCTGCTGCTATCATCTCCATCGTATAAGGCTGATCAGGAAGTATCTCTGTCGAAACAACTGCAAAACTCGTTCTCCTTCATAATGTCTCACATTGACTATTGCAATTCACTCCTGTCTGGTCTTCCTGCCTCCACCATTCACATTCTGCAGCGCATTCAAAACAATGCTGCACGCCTTGTACTAAAAAAAAAAAAAGCTGACCACATATCTCCTCTCCTGGCACAACTTCACTGGCTCCCTGTATCAAAGCGCATACAGTACAAACTAGACACCATGTGCTACAAAAGTCTCAATAACGCAGCCCCCGATTATCTGTCAAGCCTACTTGAGATCTATGTTCCCTCACGTACCCTCCGCTCAGCCTCCGATCCTCTGACTTTTCGCTTTCCACGCACTAAGCTCAATACCTATGGTCCACGAGCCTTCTCTGTTTCTGGTCCACTTTCCTGGAACAAACTTCCTCTCTCAGTCCGTCAGCAACCTACTTTTGTCTCCTTCAAGTCCGCTCTCAAAACTCACCTTTTCTCCTCTGCATAAAATCCTGACCTCACTCAATCCCCTCTGCAGCCTGTCTCCACTCGGAGGGGAATCACATTGTAATATATAATTGTATATAATATGCTCTCTATAATTTTCCATTGCTTTTATTCTCTCCCCATTTATAACCGTTTGCGTGTGTGTGTGTGCGTGCGTGCGTGTGTGTGTGTGCGTGCGCGCGTGTCTGTTTTAGCGCTTAGATTTGATTTTATCAAGATTTTGTGCTATATAAAATATTGTATATTATTATATTATTTGTATATTAATAAAGCTGCTTATGTGTTTTCAGGTATCGGTAAGGATTTACAGATGCAGTATTCAGTGGCAGATCTCTGAATCTGATCCAAAGCAACATGGATGGTTATTGAGTGGTAAGTTTCACATCCAGTAGCCAACACTACCTTTTGCTTCATACTGCATGTGCAAGATATGTGATGTGCTTGTCAAAAAAATATGCAACATAAAACGCTTGCCCCCCACCCCCTGTGAGGATGCTGGGGACTCAGTATAATGGTATCCCCACCTTTTGGAAATTCTGTTAAAAATTTCCTCTTTTCTGTCACTTCTTGTTTTTGCCTTATTCCTTTGCTGTATTTCCTTCTATCATTATGTGCCTTGCTGGCCCATTCACCTGTATGTGTTCAATAAAATCTTGCCTACTTTTTCTTAGGTTTGATAATTGGCTGCATGTATTAACACAATCATGACTGGCCCCGCTTCTGCCTGAACATCCGGCTCCAGGCCTGAATGAAGTCCAATTGTCACCAAAATGTGTGTACTTAATAAAAAATAAAAGGATGCTGAGTTTAGCTGTGCTATTTATAAAGCTATTACTTAGTTTTTAACCATCATCCAGTTGTGTACCATACATCACCGAAACGACTTTTAGTGCGGCCCGGCAGTAGGTGAAGCTCGGCGTTCACGACTATAGTCGCGGCTCGTCATAGATGTGTGTTAAGTGCATTTTTGGCTCTGAGGAGGTGAAATATGCGGAAGTAATTTTAGGTACTTTATGCCTGTTTTTATCTCTGTTTTGGTGTCCTTAGGTATGCTTAAATTCGTAATCGGGTGTTGTTTTTTAACCCCCTGTGCGACAAATTGGATGGAGTGGTTGATGCCGGAGGCATGTCCTTAGATTATGTGCGCGAATGCTTTGATACATGTACTTAATTTTTTTTTTTTTTTCCTGTTGAAGTATAGTGTGTTTTGAACCGGTTATAGCCCTGATATGACTACGCAGTCGGTTGGGCTTTAAACATCGATAATGACAATGACGATCTCTGAATCCGATCCAGAGCAACATGGATGGTTATCGGATGGTAAGTTTCATGTCCAGTGGCCAACACTACCTTTTGCTCCATACTGCACGTGCAAGCTGTGTGATGTGCTTGTCAAAAACTGCAACACAAAACCTGCTCCTGTTGGGATGCCAACTTTCTATGCATTGCCATGTGCAAGTATCCACACTATATATCAACAAGCCATCTCAGTGTGAGTCCCCCTCCCAGTAACCTTTACAGGGGCAGGAATCTGTTTCTTCCTGGCACCGAGACTTATGTCTGGTTTGTGAGGAGGACAAAAACTAAATACCATGGGTGGATTGACTTTGTTGAGCGTATCAGTGAGAGACTAGGGGTGAGGGAAGAGAGAGAGGAGAGAGAGAGATTTAGAACTGATAATGAAGTAATTCCAAAATTTTATATGTATGCATGTGTGGGTGTGAGTGGGGGTAGGTATTATCTAATCATTCACATTCTGTCCATTTATGGGCTGATCTTTAACAAAGTTGCATGAGAAGTCCGACTCGTGTTTGAATGGGTATGTCCTAGTTTATAGATCATATGAATCGAAACATGTGAAACTTTGTGCGTGGGTTTCTCTGTTACCTATCATGTTTTGACCAACTTTGATTGAATGAACAGTTTTACAAAGAAGTAAAGGGCCTGCAAGTCGTATGTGTCTATGACATCTGGCGGTTTTCATGATCATAATCATGCTAAATGTGTATCAATCTGAGCTTAAATATCTCGGCCATTTAATATTTTAACCAATCAGTTATTACACACAACAAAGAGCTATTGCTTGAAGGTTACAATTTCACAAACTGTATCTTAATAGCCGTTAAAACTGATTTTCTTGAATGGCTTGAACATCTTTTTCTTCAAAAACATACCTATGAAATGGTTCAGAAACATTTGTCATGTTTGTGTGCTTGTTTATTGTTATATGAAATTTTATAGTCTCTCCTCCACCTCCGTGGGGATACCAGGGGCTCCTTCAGTAATAAATAGTATCACCACCTTCTGGAAATTCTGTGCTAGAAATTCACTCTTTTCTGTCTGTTTTTCTTTCTCCATTGCTTTGTCATTTCTTCCTATCATTTTCTGCCTTCCTGGTCCATTCACCTGTACGTGTTCGTTAAAGTCTTACATACTTTCTCCTGGGACTGATAATTGGGTACATTAAGTGCATCCCCCCCCACCTCCCCTGGGGATGCCGGGGGCTCTGCCAGTATAAACAGTATCCCCACCTTCATCCTATAAATTTCTGCCTTGCTGGTCCATTCATCGGTATGTTTTCTATAAAGTCTTACGTACTTTTTCTTAGGATTGATCATTGGGTACATGTATTAAGTACATTTTTGACTTAAGGGAGGTGAAATATGCAAAGCAATTTTAGGTAATTTGTGCCTGTTTTCATGCATGTTTTGGTGTTCTTATGTATGCTTAAATTTATATTCTGGCGTCTTTTTTTTAAATCCCTTTCCGATAAATTGAACAGAGTGGTCATCGCCAGGGGCATGTCCTTAGATTATGAGCGCGAATGTATTGACATGTGTACTTAATTTTCTTTTCATTTTTTTCCTGTTGAAGTATTGTATGTTTTGAAGCGGTTATAGCCCTGATATGGCTCTACATAGTGGGCTGGTCTTTAAACAGAAATAAGGTTAAGTGCATTTTTGGCTCTTGAGAAATGAGATTATATTATGCGGAAGCAGTTTTAGGTAATTTAGACCCGTATTCATGTATGTTTAGTGTCCTTAGTTATATTTAAATTTGTAATCAGGAATGTTTTTGAAATCCCCTGTGCAATAAATTGGACGGAGTGGTCAACGCCAGGGGCATCTCCTTAGATTATGTGCACGAATGCGTTCATATGTGTGCTTAATTTTCTTTTCCTTCTTTTTTCCCTGTTGAAATGTTGTTTTGAAACGACTATAGAGCCCTGATATAGCTCTACGCAGTCGGCTGGGCTGTAAACAAAACTAACAAATAACAATCCAAACTGATGTATATGAAAAGAGCTCTTGTTGGTCGTTGTGGTGGTCTCGTTCAGCACATCCCTTGGGCAGGGTGTTGCTGTTGCTGCAGGTGGCAGGAGTCCTGATTTTGTGAGGGCGGTGCTTGCTTTGCCTTGTGACTGACATGCTAGTTGAGTCCTGATCAGCCATAGTGTACCTCCCGTGGGGATGCTTGGGACTCTTTCAGTATAGAAAGTATCCCCATCTTCTGGAAATTCTGTGCTAGAAATGTCCTCTTTTCTGTCACTCTTTGGTTCTTCCTTCCTCCTTTGTTTTCTGTCATTTCTTCCTATCGTTTTCTGCCTTGCTGGTCCATTCATCTGTATGTATTCGATAAAGTCCTTACGTATTGTTTCTTAGGATTGACAATTGGGTACATACAGAAAGTGCATTTTTGGCTCTACGGAAGTGAGATATGCGAAAACAGTTTTAGGTAATTTATGGCCGTTTTTATGTTTTGGTGTCCTCAGGTATGCATAAATTTGTATTCAGGTATGTTTTTTTAAATCCCCTGTGCGATAAATTGGACGGAGTGGTCAACGCCAGGGGCATATCCTTAGATTATGTGCGCGATTAATTTTTTCCTTTTTTTTGCTGTTAAAGTGTTGTATCTATTTTGAAACGGCTATAGCCCTGATATGGCTCTGCGCAGTCGGCTGGGCTGTAAACCAAAATAACAAATAACAATCCAAATTGATGTAGATGAAAAGAGCTCTTGGTGGTCGTTGTGGCGGTCTCGCTCAGCACATCCTTTGGGCAGGGTGTTGCTGTTGCTGCAGGTGGCAGGAGGCCTAATGTGTAGGGCGGTGCCTGCTTTGCCTTGTGGGCCAACCTGAGACTGACACGTTAGTGGAGTCCTCGTCAGCCATGGTGTAAGGCTCTGATGGGACACTGGCGGTAACCTCCTAGTGTTCTGGCTTCTCCGTGGACACTGTAAGGGCTTTCAATCACCTTTGCCCATACCGAACACACGCAACACATTAATAGATGCATGCCCTAGGCAGTGGACACGTCATTCAGTCGATTTCAAAGTGTGAACCAAGCATCATCGACAAGCCTTCCATATAAAATGTGAGCGTAATCCATTTGTCTTCAATGTCTACTTTATGATGGGAAGGGAAGAATGATTAAAGTATCTATTTTCCTTATCTGCTGTCAGATCCTGTGTTTTGTCCGTGATTGTGGAGTAGCTGGGTAGATTTTCCCATCTGCTGCACGAAGCCGTAAGAGACTTATGTAGGTTACACACGGGTCGCACATCCTACACTCATTCGTATCTTTTAAAAAAAAATAAGCACCATGGTGTATACAGTGTGATGAGCCGTTGAGCATCCGACACCTCCTCCTCGATTGCTGGGACTTGTACGATGTGAGACAAAAGCACTACACGGCGACTCCTTACAGAACCTCTTTCGAGACGTCCCTCCTGATGCAATTTTCCAGTTCTTACAAGAGATCAATAGATTTCACCTGATCTGATTTTACGTCTGTTTTTCTTTAATTGCATTTTAGACTTGCAAGTGTTTTTTTTTTTGTTCGTATTATGTTTTTTTACGTGGTGTTAGCCCTGATATGGCTTTAGTAGTCGGCTGGGCTATAAGCAATATGAACTGAACTGAATTGAGTAGCTGGGTAGGGTTAATTCCAGGGAGTTTGTTGTTGTTGTTCAAACGTTAGTACACTTTGATACTATGCTGGCTAGGTACTCGTTACTAGTTACCTTCCCCCCATCCCACCTTTACCCTTTTTTAAAACTCTTACGGGTGTGTTACCTTGTGTTAGGGAAAAGGAATCGGTTAAATCAGTGTGGACGGAAGGGAATGGCGTGTTGTTGTGACATTTTTTTATGTGGTCAGTGGGTTCCCACTAAGTTTATGATGATGATACATATATGTACGTATATACATATATACATACATACACACATACACATACACATACACACACACACAACACACACACACACATACACACACACACACACACACACACACACACACACACACACAGTGTCGACACGTTATCATTCATATCGCAGTCATAATACTTGGAGTAAACATTGCCTTGAAAATACACTTTTTAAAATCAGTTCTATTAACAATGTAATGAGTGTGAGTCCGAATGTGAGTCTCTTTAAGTTAAAGAATGGAGTCCACAGACCACAGATTCAATGTCATTTTATTTAAACAAGAACAAAAAAACAACAACAGTAGGCCTACATCTTAGTTGAAAAACAATGTTATAAGGTCTACATCAGGAGGACTGTCAGTATCAGGTGTGGTCCAGCTGTGACCCAGCTGAAGCACAGCAGAAATAACCCCGGATAAGACAGAGCAAAAACAACTACGGATTTCCTATATACAACATTTTAGTATTCTCCTAAAAATGAACGAAATACATCTTTTGTCAAAAATAAGGAACTGGGTGACTTTGGTTAGCCAAAAGTACTAACCTCATTTCTGGTAAACTTATCTAATTTACCATTAAATAAGCTATACAAGACTTCGCGTTGTCCTTTTATGATTCAATGATAGTAGTTTTAGTTTGATCCAGGCTTACCGAATGGAGGAAACCCACTTAACTACTCTACATGTCATTTATTAAGTGGGATGATGTCTTTGAGCCCCCGTCTCATTGGGCCCCCGTCTCTTTGGGTCCCCGTGTCTTTGAGCCCCCCGTCTCGGTGGGCCCCCGTCTCTTTGGGTCCCCGTGTCTTTGGGCCCCCGTCTCTTTGGGCCCCCGTCTCTTTGGGTCCCCGTCTCATTGTGCCCCCAAGTCTATATATGACCTTTTGGGCCTCCGTTACAAGGCCGAAAATGTCACACCGGGCCGGTCCAAAATGTATTGATGTTTGACAGCTAAATAGGCCAAAATGATCAATGCATGCATACATACATACATACATACATATACGCATACATACATCTACATTCATACATACTGACAGACTGACGGGCTCGTTTCAAGCTCACACGCAAAACGCACATTGTTTATGGAGTTTTACCTATACTCAAAACTCTAACTATATGGTAGCTGGAATGCACAAATGTGGTCATTTTGAATTGGTGCGACATTTTGGGTCGATGCGACATTTTGGGCCTCTACTAAACAATGTTTTAATAAAATTGCCTAGCAGTTTTCTCTGGGTGCTATTCCACACATTTTTAATCAATCAAACACACACACACACACACACACACACACACACACACACACACACACACACACACACACATTTGCAGCAGCAGGGAACATAATTATCTTGTTTATTATGCTGGGGGCCCAAAGAGACGGGGGCCCAATGACACGTTTTCTTATTACTACAGAAAAGTGGGGGGGCCCAATGAGACGGGGACCCAATGATACGGGGCTCAAAGAGATGGGGGCTCAAGGGACGGGGGCCCAAAGAGACGGGGGCCCAATGACACGTTTTCTTATTACTACAGAAAAGTGTGGGGGCCCAAAGGGCAAACCCCTATTAAGTTCTTCACAAACTTTTTTTTCTCACTTTTTTTAATTCTTTTTTGACAAAACATTAAATACAATGTTTGCTGAACATTATTACAATGTCATAGAAAAAAAAAAGAACAAGATGTGTATACAATGGATTGAGCAAAAATTAAGTTTTCAGTTAACCTTACGTTTGCACAAGTCGCGCAACTTGACCTCAACACATCTATCCTTTCTCAGAATCTTTTGACATGTGGACACTTCCAAAATATGTGATCAATGCTGTCTTTCATTTCCAAGCAAAAGTCACTGTGGAAGCTATCAAGTCCCATTTCTCTTAAAATATCAGTTCCTAGAATTCTATGCATAATGCGTATTTGAAACCATTTTAGTTTACATTCTTCTATTTTGTGAATTTTCATAAACACTTTTTTCCATGGGACGTTTCTTTCCAATTTTTCTGACCATTTAGAACAGGAATTTGGAAAAGTGTCATCTGTTGTCAAAATATCATAGTATAGCCGTGCTCCTTTTCGTATTGAGTGAATTGTTTTCAGTGCAGCAGGGATATCACGTGCACAGCCACTTGGTATGTTCAGTTTTGTTTCTTTTATGTAGATCTATTTCTTAATCGATGCTCTGCATCCGCTATAAAAAAGAAAATTCACATTCATATTGTATTTTCTATTAAAGTCATGTGTCATAAATGATCCGTTATCATTTTTAAAATGTGCAATGCAATAAACGCTCCTTTCAATCCAATCAACAGATTTTATCACATTTCCGATTTTAATTTTTTCATTAAATAAAATTGGTCTGAAAGCAAGTCTGTTGGTGACACTAATTTTATACTTCTGCAGAAATTGTTATATGCTTTAAAAATGTTCCCAGAATACATTATCATTAGCTTGGTGTAATCCATAGCTAGAACCATATTTCTCTTTCATTTAGAAAAGGATAGACTTGGCTAGAAATATTTTTCCATTTGTGTTCTGTCATTTTAAACTTTCTCAACCAGGACACTTTTAAGGCTGTAATAAATTTCTCAATATCTGGCACATTCAAACCTCCATTTTGTATGCTTTTTTGAGTTTTTCTTTTGATTTTGTTACGTTTGCCTGCCAGATAAAAAAAACATACTTTGAAGATTTTTTACAAATTCATCAGGTGGATCTGGGAACAGAGTCCACAGGTGAATTAGTTTGGATAAGATAAGAGATTTTAATACTGCAACCCTTTCTAGAGGTGTTATACTTTTCACCCAGACGTTAAACAGAGCTCTCGCTTCCGATAGTTTTTCTGAATAATTTATTTCTTCACATCTGTTTAAGTCATTTGTAAACCAAACACCTAAAATTTTGAATCTTTCGGGATTCCAGTGTATATTTAGATGCTGCATATATCTGATATTTGATCCCGTTTTATTCCCTAACCATATTGCCTGCGTTTTGTCAGCATTCATAAAAAGCCCTGAAGCGCTTCCGAATTTTAAAACAAGGTGTATAGTTTTCTCAAAAGATGTCTCCATTATTGATCGAGTGTCATCAGCAAATTGAGATATTGTATGTTCTTCACTGTTCACCACAATGCCTTTCACATAACTATCTTCTCTTCTTATGATTGCTAATATCTCCACACATAATACAAACAAATAAGGAGAAAGGGGGTCACCTTGTCTACAACCTCTTTCTATAGAGAACCAATTTGTAGTTTGGCCGTTAACAATAACTGTTGCTTTTGTTTTTGTGAAACGTTTCTATCCATTTGCAAATATTTTTACCAAATCCATATGCCTTTAGAACTTTGAATAGAAAATGCCAGTCCAAGGAATCAAAGGCTTTCTCAAAATCTAGGCAAAGTAAGAGTCCAGGTAGTTTTTTGGTATCTAAGTAACTAATTAAATCGTAAATTAACCTTATTGTCTCCGATGTATCTGTTGCAATAAAGCCTGTTTGATCTTCACAAATTAAGTTTTTGAAGGATCGTCTTGATTCTGTTGGCTATGCATGTAGCCCCAATCTTGTAGGCGTATAATACATTAAGAAGTGAGATAGGCCTCCAGTTCTTTATGCACTCCCTTGGTTTATCAGGTTTGGGGATGCAAGTTATAAGTCCTAATTGTTGGGTTACTGAAAGCTCCCCGTCTCTAAATGACTGGTTTAAGGCTCTCACAACAAATGGACCAAGGCTTCTCTAAAAGAATTTGTAAAATTCTGCCCCAAATCCATCTGTTCCAGGGCGCTTTACATTCATGTTTTTTTAATGCAGATCCCGCTTCCTCCAAATTTATTTCTCCTTCCAATGAGTTTCTATCTTCGTTGGATAACTTTGGGTGTTTTATTAAATCTTGTATTTCACATGCTTCTAAATTTCTCCTCGTATATAGCTTTTTTTTAGAATGTATGTACTTCTTGGTTTATCTTTTCGGATTCATCAATTAGAGCTCCATTTTGATCAATAATCTTGATCATACCTTTATTTATAAAGTGTCGTTTTTCTAAGTTACAGAAATATTTCGTTATTTTTTCCCCTTCAGCAGTCCATTTTGCTCTTGATCTTAGTATAATTGCTTGTATTTCCTTTTCTCTCAATTGAATCAGTTCTTGGGTTTTTTCTTTCATTAGCTTTATGTCTGCTTCAGTCCTGTTTTCTTTTCTTTCTAGTTGTTCAAGTTCCCTAATCAATCTAGTTTCCTTTTCTGTTGCTTTCTTTTTTCTCATTGTTGCATAAGCTATAGTTTTAGATCTTATTTTCATAAGTAAAAAATCAGTGAACAGCTTATCTGGAACACTGAGATTGATTTCCATCAAGGAAACATTATCAAGCGTAGATGTATCATAATGTTCGGTAGAATATTCTAATATAACTTCATCTATCAGGTTGTTTATTTCTTCTACGTATTGTTTTTCTTTCAATAAGGAACAGTTGAACTTCCAAAATGTGTTGTTTTACATCTTTGCCAAATTTTAGTTTCAGAGTTAACATTGAGTGATCAGATCTATACCCAGGTATGATATCTGTGTCTTCAAAGTTCAACATGAGATTTTCAGACAGAAGAAAAAAGTCTAGTCTACTTTGCTTCAAAGGTGATGTCTTTCGCCAAGTAAAACGTTTAACTTGCGGGTTTTGTTCTCTCCAGACATCTGTTAAGTTGTAGCATCATATTTTCGACTGCCTCTTTTGCTTTTGGATTGTTAATGTTGATATATAGTTGTCATAGTCTAGATATGGATCGCAGACGAGGTTCCAGTCACCTACTAAGACAAGATTTTGACTATTGTAATTAAGGATCTTTTCATGTATTCTTTCGTACAACAAAGGACTATCTTTTTTGGTCCATAAATATTTATCAAGACAATATCTTTCTCCATTATATTCAAAGATATAATAATAAAATTACCATTCTCGTCGTTTTCTACTTTGTTAATCTTGAATTCAAAATTATTATTAAGCAATATCGCCACTCCCGATGTGACATATTTTTCTAACTTTGTATTGAAATGAGTGTCCTGCAGACAGTATATAATGTATGATTTCTTCTTAAGAAAATGAAAGACATCTCTTAGTTTTTGAAGATCAAGTCCCTGACAATTCAGGGAAGATGTTATGTTAGACATTATAGCAAAAGGTTAAACAAAGTCATTAAAATAATCTTGGGTATTGAAGTATAGTTCTTTCCCCGAGGCGACTACGTTTTGCTAACTATGCTTGTCTAGTCATAATCTGAACACAAATATCCTCATCATTATGTAAAACGCTATCATTATAGATAGCAATACACATCTGTATGTCTGTCTGCATACAAACAATGACCTCTTTTACAAAGATTTCTCTGTAGTGTACAGCCATTTTTATGCAACCAAAAAATCGTATGCGGCCCCATTTCTCTTGCACGCACATTGCTTTGCCATATATATTAATAGATATAACTTTTGTCCACAATCTTGCATATAAATACACACATTTCAGCACAAAAGACGAAAACAAGAATGTATATAAATCATCATACCAATGCACACAATCAAAAGAAAAAAGTAAAAACATGATTAGTTATCAGGAAATCTGCTTTTTAGAGCAGCGCACGCAGTTCATGTACATAAAACGACGCAACCATCATTAACATAATAATGACAAATCTATTATAATAATCAAACAACAGTATTAGTCATTATTATTGGAAATTGTTGCAGTAGCAGTAGTAGTAACGGTTGTGGTGGTGCTATCATTTTAATATTTTTCTCTCTATTACATTACACAGTCAAGAGACTTTGACTTGTGACAGCACAATATTAGCGTGGAGGTCCAATAATAATTGTAAAAAACAGACATTAACAGAATATATATTATTTACATATTCCCATTTGTTCAAACAGCAAAACTATCATCAGAGGATGGAAACCAAACGGGACCGGGAGTGGAATGAGTAGGTTTTTTATTTATTTATTTACTTTTTTCTCAACTTCAACATAAACGTGATTCACCATTCCTACTGTCCTGGGTCAAGTCCAACTTCTGACATCAACATTGAATTATTGCCTGCATGCGCCAGATTATCGTCATTTTCACTCTTCTTGAGTGAACCACCCGACTACAAATCAGAATCAGCTCCACAAGTAATGATTTCTGCAACTTCTTTTGCTTGTATAAGTTGTTTTTCGGGCCGAGTGACGCTTGGTGTTAAAGCCAGTTTGTCCGCCATTGTTTCCAGTCACTGAATAGTAGGGGGTCATCTTTTCGATCGTATCGGCAGAAAAGACCGTGAAACGTCACACATACATACTTAGCATCTATTTATAGAGGGAATCTTGAAGTTTCTGTTGATATCTCATACATCACTGAAAGTGTTGGGGTTTTCTGGCTCAGAAGAGCTGATGACGCTTCTCAAAGTGTTTATTTCCTCCTTTTCTTTCAGCATTGCCTTCAAGAAATGCCTCTTCTTCCTTTCCGTCTTGAGCTGGCTGCAAAACACCTTGCCACCCTCCCCTTCTGAGTCAGAGGTAGAGCTGGAAGTTGTTTCCACAGAGTGGGTACTTCTCATAGATGGGGTTTGGACCGAGTCCCTGTAAAAAGTCTTCAGCTCACTCTTCAGTCTCTCATTCGCTGTAGCCAAATGTGTGTGTTCCATCCTGCCAACATGTAGACGTTTTGTCAAATCCTGAATGTTTCTCTCATGCGCGGTTAGCTCTTCCTGGCGATTCTTCAGCTTTTCCTCCAGTTCCTCCTCTTTCTTCACCTCCATCACATCTCTATAGTACGACATAGTATGACTTTGTATGCTACAACAGAAAACTTCCGTTATCTTGTAGTTGTGGTTTCTTTTCATATACATTGCCAGGTCAACTTCTTCTTGACGTGGATGACAAGCGATTGCTTTATTTGAACGCTATGTTTTCCCATCCCATTCCTCCCATTCCCTCAAAAGTCCCATGAATCAGAACACATTGTGCAAGAAGCTACTGGTCTTTATTATTGGGATGATTCCACGCAACTACTTTTGCTCATCATCCCAGTGTCCTGCGGCTGGTCTCTGCTCCAGTCATCTCAGCTCAACTGAAGCCATCTTTCATTTGACTCCAACGTAAGTGGACTCCTTTCGCACACCTTCATCTTCACTGTGGTATTCACCGCTTCATCCACAGTTTGCATACGAGACACATCGACGCACATATGTATTAACATTGCTGTTATAGAGGGTGACACAGAGTGTGATGGCATGACTCTGGACATGGTCTTTGCCACATGTATCACCACTTTCACGTCTTCGGTCATCAGGCAGTCTGCGTTTCTTCTTTGTCTTCAGCCTGACTGCTTACTGAAAAACCAGTTCACCTCCCTCATTCACGTTTCTTTGGACGTCCTTCTGCATACGTCATATGGACATGAACTCTGTGTGCATGGTGTTTCTCGAGGTGCAAATACGACTTATGTGCACGTGTGAGTCTTGACTGTGTAAACCGAACTTTGCCTACCACAACTGGCGAATGAGGTCTTCCTGGAAACTGACCTGCCCAGCCCGGCTGCTACAGTGCTGCCGCCAGCATGCACATGGGTGTTCGGATTCATCCCATTTCCCATAAATCTTCTTTGATAAAATCCATTATTCCCAAACCTTCCTATCGCCTGTCAATCATGTACGAGAATGTGTTGCATTGTACCTTATTTCATCACATTCCCATTCCCCCTATACTGTTACAAAAAATACTGAGGACATTTTTTGCGGGGGAGGGGACATATTATCACAGGGGCCCCTCAGACCGTGGTGTTAGACGGGTAAGGTTTGCGTAATGAAGATCACGCCATCCATGATTAAACTGGTTACTCAACATTTTCCACCGACCTCTAAGGGGGAAGAAGAGTCAAGCCTGTATCGTTACACGGGTACGTAAGGTTTGCGTAATGATCACGCCATCCATGATTAAACTAGGATAATAAAATAAACTGGTTTCAAAGACAAGTACAAAATCAAACATTAGGTCCAGTATCAACACATCATTTACTTAAATTTCACAACCTATCAACACTTAATCATTTACTTAAATTTCACAACCTATACATTTGCTATCCTTTATGAGACACGCCAAATGTTATTAGAACACATTAATCATAGGCTTGCATTGTTTTGTATGCCTTGTCATTCTTCTTCCTCTACTTTCTTTCTTAGAGGTTGAATAAATCCTTGAAATCCTTGCAGGAATAAAATAAACGCATCCTTATGTCTGAACATAAAGGTGCTGTTTTCATACATTTCCATTTAAATTGGAAGACTAGAATGAAAGTGTATAGACTAAACTATACCTGGATTAGGATTGCTTTTCCAGGGCGCTCAGTACAGCTGCTCTGCTCAGCCTCCCAGCTGTTCGACAAAATGGCCACGGTTTGTGAACAGATATTCCGAGGATCATGGGAAATCACTGTTGTGAACACTTTTTTCGAGGATCATGGGAAATCACTATCGGCTCCGTAAATTACTATTCAATCATCAATTTAGTTCAAACTTAGCAGATTTGAACCTATTTATTCACTTTGAATAACAATAATGTCACAAAAATGAAAATAATCTGTAAGCTTATTAGAATCATATTCCAACATTTTCAACTCAAGGGAAACAACTCTAATATGCTAGCGGACAACACAAAATCATCTTGAACTATGACAGAAATTATAATACGTAAATTTACCCTACCATACTTCCGGTTTATTAATACCTAAAATAAAAATGCATTTATTTGGAGAATTTATAACAACAAAAGATGCATCAAAACACACTATTCACAAATGGACTGTGCTTTTCTTCAAGATCAAATCACCCCACAACACACCTTGGACTAGATCAAATCACCCCACAACACACCTTGGATTAGATCAAATCACCCCACAACACACCTTGGATTAGATCAAATCACCCCACAACACACCTTGGACAGGATCAAATCACCCCACAACACACATTGGACAGGATCAAATCACCCACAACACACATTGGACAGGATCAAATCACCCCACAACACAACTTGGACAAGATCAAATCACCCCACAACACAACTTGGACAAGATCAAATCACCCCACAACACACCTTGGACAAGATCAAATCACCCCACAACACACCTTGAACTAGATCAAATCACCCCACAACACACCTTGTACAAGATCAAATCTCCCCACAACACACCTTGGACTAGATCAAATCACCCACAACACACCTTGGACTAGATCAAATATCCCACATTACACCTTGTACAAGATCAAATCTCCCCACATTACACCTTGTACAAGATCAAATCTCCCCACATTACACCTTGTACAAGATCAAATCTCCCCACATTACACTTTGTACAAGATCACATTACACCTTGTACAAGATCAAATCTCCCCACATTACACCTTGTACAAGATCAAATCTCCCCACATTACACTTTGTACAAGATCACATTACACCTTGTACAAGATCAAATCTCCCCACATTACACCTTGTACAAGATCAAATCTCCCCACAACACACCTTGGACTAGATCAAATCACCCCACAATACCCTTGTACAAGATCAATCACCCCCACAACAACACACCTTGTACAAGATCAAATCACCCCACATTACACCTTGTACAAGATCAGATCACCCCACATTACACCAGGGACAAGATCAAATCTCCCCCACAACACACCTTGTACAAGATCAAATCTCCCCACAACACACCTTGTTCAAGATCAAATCACCCCACAACACACCTTGTACAAGATCAAATCACCCCACATTACACCTTGTACAAGATCAAATCACCCCACATTACATCTTGTACAAGATCAAATCACCCCACATTACACCTTGTGCAAGATCAAATCACCCCACATTACACCTTGTACAAAATCAAATCACCCCACATTACACCAGGGACAAGATCAAATCACCCCACAAAACACCTTGTACAAAATCAAATCACCCCACATTACACCTTGTACAAGATCAAATCACCCCACATTACACCTTGTACAAGATCAAATCACCCCACATTACACCCTGTACAAGATCAAATCACCCCACAACACACCTTGTACAAGATCAAATCACCCCACATTACACCTTGTACAAGATCAAATCACCCCACAAAATACCTTGTACAAGATCAAATCACCCCACATTACACCTTGTACAAGATCAAATCACCCCACATTACACCTTGTACAAGATCAAATCTCCCCACAACACACCTTGGACTAGATCAAATCACCCCACAACACACCTTGTACAAGATCAAATCACCCCACATTACACCTTGTACAAGATCAAATCACCCCACATTACACCAGGGACAAGATCAAATCACCCCACAACACACCTTGTGCAAGATCAAATCACCCCACATTACACCTTGTACAAGATCAAATCACCCCACATTACACCAGGGACAAGATCAAATCTCCCCCACAACACACCTTGTACAAGATCAAATCTCCCCACAACACACCTTATACAAGATCAAATCACCCCACAAACACACCTTGTACAAGATCAAATCACCCACATTACACCTTGTACAAGATCAAATCACCCCACATTACACCTTGTACAAGATCAAATCACCCCACATTACACCTTGTGCAAGATCAAATCACCCCATAACACACCTTGGACAAGATCAAATCACTCCATAACACACCTTGGACAGGATCAAATCGCCCCATAACACACCTTGGACAAGATCAAATCACCCCATAACACACCTTGGACAAGATCAAATCACCCCATAACACACCTTGGACAGGATCAAATCACCCCACAACACACCTTGGACAGGATCAAATCACCCCACAACACACCTTGGACAGGATCAAATCACCCCATAACACACCTTGGACAGGATCAAATCACCCCACAACACACTTTGGACAGGATCAAATCACCCCATAACACACCTTGGACAGGATCAAATCACCCCACAACACACTTTGGACAGGATCAAATCACCCCGTAACATACCTTGGACAGGATCAAATCACCCCACAACACACCTTGGACAAACTGACAACTTTCTACAGATCAATACGAATCTAGACCAGGCAGAAACGTGAGGTGGTGCAAACTAATTCCGTTCAAAGCTTTCTTTGTCTGATCAGATAGGTCTTTTTTATAAAGTCTACCAAATTATCATGGGAGAAACTGAATTTCAATTTTGAAAAAAAAAACAATTTATCAGCGAGCTAATTGTGACACTACACTATCTTGCCAAGATCTGAGGCAAGTTTTCAAATGGTAATATCATGTGCCCCGCCGTGTGGCGTTGGTGATCATGGCCCTCCATACGATTCTATCCTTTGTCGTTGCAAGTACATCTCCCACCCTTTCTTTCCTCAACCACCCTGCAAGTCCGTCCAATATTTTCTCCCTGGATCTACATGAGTTCTCTTTCCCTCCAGCTTTCCTGTTGTGACTACACGATATAATTTCTCTTGCCTCATTGTCCTATAACTGTTGCTCGTCCTTTTGTAATCTTCTTCGTGAATGTCCTTTTTGTAATATGTATGAGGAAGAATATAGAAACTGACACATAAATGTGATGATAATCGAGCGACATGTGCGATACACTGGACAGAGTGGTCAATGCCGGGGGCATGTCCTTAGATTATGTGCTCAAATGCCTTGATGTGTGTACTTAATTTTCTTTCCTCCCGCCCCCCTCCCTGTTGAAGTTTTGTATGTTTTGAATCGGTTATATCCCTGATACGGCTCTACGCAGTCGGCTGGGCTTTTTAAACAGTAACAATCGAGCAACATTTGCTTGCAATAACACTGCCGATGGATGATAAAGAGTAAGAGATGACATTGTATGGTAAACCATTTCTGCCAAGAACAAGAAAACTTGTGAAAAGAACATGTCTGTGTTCTGTTTTCCTCTTGTCTACCCCCCCCCCCCCCCCCAAACTCCCAACCCTTCCGTCCCTGCACGTTTGTCGTACGGTGTGAAATACAGCCTGAGATAAGAGTTAAAGTATGGTTGACATTTGCAGTAAGAATTAGTCTTGGACTGCTTTGGGTTTTTTCCCCCATAGGCTCGAAAACAGTCCCTACATTAATAATTTTACTCTTGAGTGAATATTCGCGATAATTTTCTTGTAACAAGTAATGTAAAAAGATGCGCACAGGTCACCCTCGTCCCGCCCGCTCCCCGTGGGGATGCCAGGGGCTCTTTCAGTAAAACAGTATCCCCATCTTCTGGAAATTCTGTGCTAGAAATTTCCTCTTTTCTGTCACTCTCTTTGTGTTTGCCTTGTTCCTTTGCTTTCTGTCATTTCTTTCTATAATTTTCTGCCTTGCTGGGCCATTCACCTGTATGTGTTCAATAAAGTCTTGCGTACTTTTTCTTAGGATTGATAGTTAGGTACATGTATTAAGTGCATTTTTGGCTCTTGGAAGGTCAGATATGCGGAAGCAATTTTAGGCATTTTGTACCCGTTTTCGTATTTATTTTGGTGTCCTTAGGTATGCTTAAATTTGTATTCAGGTTTGTTTGTTGTTGTTTTTTTAATATCCCTGTCCACCCCCCCCCCCCCCGGAAGGGACCACCACCTTGCCGTGGTCGGGGGGCTTGAGGTTCCAATGATCCCTTAAGCTAAGCCGACGCGGGCTACTTGCTAGAAAGCTTTGTGTTTTTTCAGTGACAGTCCCGATAACCAAGGCTGTTGACGTGGACTGGACTCTAATCAGCATAATATAATAATGCCCCTGGTAGGTTACCCATGTCGGACAGGTCAAGGGGGAGGAATGAGACGAAGCGTGGTTCCACCCTCATTTCCATTTTCTTCATACCCATCATGTTCACGAGTGGTTGCCGTAAGCAACCCGTAATCCCAAGCTTGAGGTACTTGACGAGGGGATGAGTGGCTGTACGATAGTCGTGAAAGTACACTGTCTGGTTTATGCGGGACGGTTCCAAGCAGACGGACGCCAAAAGATTGGCCATCCATTGTCCCTTCCCCCAACACGGCAGGTCTCCTGGGGTGACCGAGACATTTCTGCCATCGCTGAGCCTACGCTCATTTCAAAACATAACAAACAAAAACGGAAAAGAGACACAGAATGACTCGGATTCAGAGGACGAAACACGACAGGCAACAGGTTTCTGGGCAGCATGGTTTGTGGTGACGGGCATTGAGGATGAAAAACCCATCTGGAAACCGAGTCCCTTTGCCACACAGAAGGGATTTCAAGCCCTAACAGGAAACCCCAAAACCATAAAATAGCTGCGAAACGGAGATTACCTTGTGGAGTGCAAGGACAAGCAGTCAGATCGCTTGCTTAAAGCATCGGTATTAGTTGATCGTGCAATAAAAGTCACTCTACACAAAGGAATGAACAGCAGCAAAGGAGTCATAAGATGCCCTGAGCTGAGAGGAGTGGCGGAGGAGGAGATCCGAACGGAACTGAAAAGCCAGGGCGTTGTACAGGCACGCCGGGCCATGTTCCGGAAAGGGTCTGACAAAATCCCAACAAACACGCTCTTCCTTACATTTTGTTCTCCTGCAATACCCCAAGACCTGAAAATTGGATACTTGAAAGTGAAAGTGTCGTATGTGCCATCACCAATGCGCTGCTTCCGTTGTCATAAGTTTGGCCACATCAAGGACAGATGCACAGAAACTGAAAAGTGTGCCATGTGCGCCAAGGAGGCACATGAGGGAGATGAGACGGTCCACTAAACTGCATAAATTGTGGAGGTAAACATCCATCATCCTTGAAAGATTGCCCCGTATGGCTAAAGGAACAAGCAAAAAATTACAACGACTGAAAACTAAAAAAAAAAAACTTTGCACGAAGCCAAGAGATTGGTAGAGGGCAGCAGTTCGTCTACCAAAAGTTACGTGTCGGTTGTCAAAACAGTTAATCAAGTATCCATAGCCTGTCAAACGGATATAACCTGGAACAAGACAAATTTTGAAACATCGCAAGACACAAAGGCCCTCAGAAGGGGCGTTAAAACCGCTGCCTCCCAGGCTGTTCAACAGCCAAAAGCAGTCAATGCTGGCAACCCAGGGAAACCCAGTCTTCCTGGTGAACCCGCCCTCCCTCCCCGGCCATCCGGGAGCAGCTCCACAGGAAATGGAGGAGGGCCCAAAGTAATGCTGGTAGAAATGATGAACTCTTCTCCAGCACTTAAAGGGCCTAAGCCCGGGCTTCCTGCAGGCAGGTCAGCCGTCAGGTCTGACCGCCTGAAAAAAGCTGGAAAAAAACTAGAAAATAAGTACGCTCCATTGCAAGTTGAGGAGGACGAAACAGATATGGACTAAAGTGCCTTGTATAATTCCGCCAATAATGCAGTCTACAGTCCATCGGAACATACGAGGTGTCCACGCCAATCTAGAGGAGCTCCAGCTACTTTGCCGTGACCTGCAGCCTGCTGTAGTGGCTTTACAAGAAACGTTAATACGCGAAGGAAAGAGTTTTTCATTAACGAATTTCAACATTGTTTCCAAACCAGCACAACCTTAAGATGGAGTAACGGGTGGAGTATGTTTGCTGCTACACAGATCTGGTTTGTTTAGTTCTATTAATCTGAACAGTGGTTTGCAAGCAGTGGCGGCAAGGGTATCTCTAAACGAAACAACCATTTGCTCTGTGTACCTCCCTCCCATCTGTTGCTGTTACAAAAGAAGAGCTGGTTGATTTGACTGAGGAACTTCCAAAACCTTTTTTGTTGCTCGGCAAAATGAATGGCCATTTCCCGCTTTGGGGTAGTGAAGATACTTCAGCGCAAGGTCTCTTGCTGGAAGATGTCTTCTCCGATATAAACTTATGCTGTCTAAACGATGGATCTCCGACATATATCCATCCTGCAAAAGGTACACTTTCTTGTTTGGATTTATCAGTGTGTGATGCTTCGCTAGTTTTGGACTATGAGTGGAAAGTTCTGGATGATCTGCATGGAAGTGACCATCTTCCAGTTGTCTTTAACAAATTCAAGCGTTGGATACGAGTCTCTACCGGAGCGCTTTGTTTTTCGTAGGGCTGACTGGGATTTGTTCGAGAGGGCTGTCCGAAGTTATTTGGAGGAAGAAAGGGTCCTGCAGAGTGATGAGTAGACACTCTAACGCAGATCATCCTGAGCTGTGCCAAACGAGCAATTCCCACATCGTCAAAGAAAGCGCACATGCCTAAAACACCATGGTTTACTTTAGAATGTAAACAGGTAAAACGAGAACGCAAGAAAGCTCAACGTCGCGTGTTTCAAAGTCCATCGGCGGACAATGTTCGGGCTCATCAAAAACTGCGAGCAAAGTCAAGATACATCTTTAAAAGAAACAAACAACAGTCCTGGAGAAACTTCTGCTCGAAACTGATATCCCGAACTCCTAAAAAGAAAGTATGGAAAATTATCAAACAAATTAAAGGGAAAAACACCTGTCCCTCTGTTCACCATCTGAAAGTGTCATTGTTTAATCACTGACAAAAAAGCCATATCTAATATGTTGGCGTCGACCATCGAAAAGAACTCTTCCTCAGCAAATAAATTGGCGGTCTTTCGGAAACACAAATCGGTGAAAGAAAAGAGAGCTTGTAACTTCGTCTCTGATAACACGGAAGAGTACAATCTTCCACTGACATTAGGAGAATTAAAAGACGCTCTTGTGACTTGCTCTGACTCTTCTCCTGGCTTGGATGAAGTTCATTATCAGCTGGTGAAGCCTCTCCCGGAAAAGGGTTTGGAAATTCTGTTGAAAGTGTATAATTACATATGGATGACAGGATTCTTTCCTCCCTCATGGCGGAAAGCCCTGATCGTCCCTATACCTAAACCTGGAAAAGATGTATCCAATCCATCCAATTATCGGCCAATAGCCCTAACCAGTTGTCTTTGCAAAGTAATGGTCAATAAGAGACTGATGTGGAAACTGGAGAATGACGGCATCTTGGCCAAAGAACAATGCGGTTTTCGCAAGCACCATTCCTCAGTAGATCATTTAATTCGTCTTGAAACGACCATCCGTAATGCATTTCTACAGAAACAGCATGTAGTGGCTATCTTCTTTGATTTAGAGAAAGCCTATGATACCACTTGGAAATCGGGAATTCTTGTGGATCTACGCGAATTGAGTTTTCGGGGTCACCTACCTACGTTTATCCAAAAGTTTTTGACCGATTGACAGTTTCAAGTGCGGGTTGATACTACTCTGTCGGATATCCATGAGCAAGAGCTGGGTGTACCACAAGGGAGCATTCTCTCTCCTGCGCTGTTCAGTATCAAGATCAACAACATGGTCAAATCAATACAGCAGGGCTCGGACTGCTCCCTGTTTGTGGACGATTTTGCAGTTTACGCAAGGGAAGCTTCTATGCAGGCGTTCAGCGACGGCTGCAGTTGTGTGTAGATAAGATCCAGCAGTGGGCAGAGACAAACGGCTTTACTTTTTCCGCAACCAAAACACAGTGTATTCACTTTCATAACCTGTGAGAATTCTTTGCTGCTCCAGAAATTAGTCTGGGAAAGTGCATCATTCCAGCTGGAATAGAAGCTAAATTTCTGGGCTTGATTTTTGATGAAAAGTTGAACTTTCTCAGTCATATCCAACATCTAAAAACATCGTGCCAGAAAGCTCTGAATATTCGAGTTGTAGCTCATACAGACTGGGGTGCCGACAAGAAAACGCTACTACACCTGTACAGAACTTTAATTCGCTCTAAACTGGACTATGGCTGCGTAGTATATGGGTCTGCGAGAGCGTCGTACCTAAAGGCACTTGATCCCATTCACCATCAAGGGCTGCGCCTATGTCTTGGTGCAGTCAGAACAACTCCTGTGTATAGTTTGTATGCAGAGGCAGGGGAGCCTTCCCTGAGCAACCGTAGACTGAAACTAAGTTTAAATTTCTGTTTGAAACTGTTCTCTGTACCAGAAAACCCAGCTTACGACTGTGTCTTCAACCCCAGATTTGAAAGTGACTTAGAAAAACATCCAAAAGTGACTTCTCCTTTGGGGCTGCGTGTCCATCCCCATTTGGAAAAGGCAGGTATAAATTCAGCAATTGTTAACGACTTCTCCAAGTTTCCAGATAGTCCACCATGGACGTTGAAAACACCGAAGGTTTGTTTTGATCGAGCTTCCTTCCGCAAAGACAATACCAGTGCACTGGCGTACAAATCATTTTATGCGGAATTGTGTGAAAAATCTCTATCATCCTGCAGAATCTTCACCGATGGGTCCAAGTGTGATGGTGTTGCTGCCGCTGCCTTCTGCTCCGAGATCCCAATCGAGCATTTTCAAAACGTATTCCATCTGAAATTTCTGTTTACACTGCTGAACTGACTGCTCTGGTTTTGGCACTAAAAATGGTGTCCCAATCCAAACACAGTTTGTCATTTTTTCTGACTCCCTTTCTGCTTTGCAGGCAATCGCTTGCCGAAACATTAGTCACCCTGAACTTGTGAAGTTCTTTGAACTGTATTCTACTCTTGCATATGAAGGTTACGATATTGTTTTTGCCTGGATTCCTGGCCATGTTGGTATTGGAGGCAACGAAAAGGCTGACTACCTCGCCAAGAAGGCCACAGTGACAAAGATGTCTCTAAGTCCTTGATCCCTTGATGTCAAATCGAAAGTACACAGTTACGTAAGAAATCTGTGGCAGGAGAATTGGAAAGAACAGACAGATAAACTTTTCTAAATCCACCCTAACCTGAAAGAAATTCTCCCATCTGCTGCAGGAAACCGTAAGAAAGAGACAGTGTTATGTAGATTACGCACGGGTCACACATCCTACACTCATTCGTACCTTTTGAAAAATGAAAAGCACCATGGTGTATACCGTGTGATGAGCCGTTGAGCATCCAACACCTCCTCCTCGATTGCTGGGACTTGTACGATGAGAGCCAAAAGCACTACACGGCAGATTCCTTAAAGGAGCTCTTCTGAGACGTCCCTCCTGATGCATTATTCCAGTTTTTACAAGAGATCAATAGATTTCACTTGATGTAATTTTACGTGTTTTTCTTTAATGGCATTTTAGATTTGCAAGTTGACGGTGAACATGGTTTTTATCTGTTGTTTTTATCTTAACGGGTTGTTCTTTTCTTTTTGACGTGGTGTTAGCCCTGATATGGCTCTAGTGGTCGGCTGGGCTATAAGCAATATAAATTGAAATTAACGGGTTCTATTCTTTTTGACGTGGTGTTAGCCCTAATATGACTCTAGTGGTCAGCTGGGCTATAAGCAATATGAATTGAATTAATTCCCCTGTGCGATGAATTGGACGGAATGGTCAACGCCTGGGGTATGTCTTTAGATTACGTGCGCGAATGCATCGACATGTGCACTTAATTTTCTTTTCTTTCTGTTGAATTTGTGTATGTTTTGAAGCGGTTGTAGCCCTGATATGGCTCTACGCAGTCGGCTGGGCTTTAAACAACAATAACAACAACAACAATACGTCAAAAACCAAAAACTTTCCTTCCAAGAGATCCGTTATATACTGTTTTCCCTCATCTTATTTTTACAGACTCGGGTTCGGAGAGAGAGAAAAAAAAACTCCAGAAAGCTCAGACAGAAATTAGTTTGCACTCGAGCAGGATTTCTTACGACTGTCTCTGTCTGGTCTTATCTTGTAAATGTCACTACAGTGGACAAAGTGTGATGCAGATTGGTGACGGCATAGAGTTCTTGCAAAATAGCAGAGTTTCTCATATGCGTCCTTCCTTTCGGGGTCCGCTTCAGTGGGGTTCACCTGATCAATTAAATGGTCACACAGGTAAAGGAGCCAGACCACGTTGGTGACGGGATGAAACTCCTTCCATTCGTTGCTGAAATGAAACAAGTTAATGAGTACTATCTGATCACAAACACGTCGCATCATCATCATCATCATCACATCATCATCATCATCATCATCATCCTTGTCCTTTGCTATCTATGTTCACCTACTCTGCACTTAAAATATAAAGCAATGTCATCAGTTGTATTGATTGTACTGTTTTGCATGTTAAGTGCAGAGTACTTGAGCATGTATCACTTGTATTTCTTCAAGTTTTCCTTTTTTTTTTTTTTTCCACAAAGCATTTACCACATGAAATTCGGGCTGTTTTATAAGGAGAGCTTGTCGCAGCTGTGAAAAAAACTTTTTCTGTGTGCATGTATATCTGTTTACTTGTGAAAGTGGATTTTTTCCACATAATTTTGCAGAGACAACTCCTTGGCTGACATGAGGTCTTTAACGCGCTCAGCCCAGAAAGTGGGATCAAAGAGAATGCCGTCAACCCTCTTTGGTGGGATTCTGCGGATGCAGAAATTAACCCTTTGACTCCCGCACCCGATCCACCAGCTCATCATCATCAAGTGCCTTGCCACATGGTGTTGGCGATCATGGCCTTCCATCTGTTTCTATCCCTTGTTGCCGCAAGCACATCTTCCACCCTCTCTGTCTTCAGCCACTCTGCAAGTCCGTCCAATATTTTCTCCCTGGGTCTCTTTCCCTCCAGCTTTCCCGTAGTGACCAGGTGCTCCAATTCCCCTTTCCTCATAAAATGGCCTATAAATGTTGCCTTCTCTTCCTAATCTTCCTTATAAATGGTCTCCTTGAGTCTGCCTCCATCAAGACTGTCTCGTTTGTTTTCTTCACTGTCTATGGAACTCTCAACATTCTTTTCAGAAACCACATTTCGGCTGCCTCAATCTTGTTCTTGCTTTGCTTGTTGACTGCCCACGCCTCACAACTGTAGATAATTATCGGTTCTACATAACATTCAAGAAGGAAGCGGGTGGATATGGTGAGAGAATCAAAGGGTTCACTTTTTGCTTTGCTAGAATGATTGACAATGCAGGATGCCGGTCGACTGGGTGCGGGAGTCGAAGGGTTAAGGTTCCCTTCTGATCTGGAACCATAGGAGCTGTCTAGTTTGCTTTTGGGTAGTTGGAGATTCCTCTTTCCTAGCAGGCTGTCCCGTTCTTCATCAAGACTCGACTTTTATTCCTGCCTTCCAGATAGACGTCCCTCCTGATGCAGTTTTCCAGTTTTTACAAGAGATGAATAGATTTCTCCTGATATGATTTTACGGCTGTTCTTCTCTAATTGCGTTTTAGACTTGCAAGGTTAATGGTGAGCATGGATTTTAACTGTTGTCTTTTGTCTTAACGGGTTGTTGTTTTTTGACGTGGTGTTATCCCTGATATGGCTCTAGTAGTCGGCTAGGCTGTAACTGAACTGAACTGAACGAATGTTGTCATTTTTCCTCCAACCTTTAATCCAGGGCGTTCTTCTAGTTTCCTATAATGGTTTCGCTGTAAAGTGAAGACAAATCTGGTGACGTATATTTGCTTACAACTACACATAAACTAAACGGAGACAGAGACAGACAGAGAGAAAGAAAAACAGACAGACAGAAAATATGACTCTCTGAAAATGCAGGCCTACGTACTTCATGAGGCTGTGCGCCGTTTTGAATATTTGAGGGACATTTTCATCAATCTGTCCCAGGTTGGTAAATACCGCTCGACCATCTGCAATAAGAAAACAATACAAATAACTTCAGACTATACGTGATGTGACAGCAGAAGGACTCTATCGAATATTTTTTATGGAACTACATATGTTCACATTTTTTGGAAGTCAGTGACGGAACTGTTCTGAAAAAAAAGTGAAAATGTCTTTGATTTGAAAACATCACAAAGTATCGTACTTTCTAGTATAGATACAAATGTTAACACAAAGATTTTATTTCAATTTTATATCGCTTGCAAAATCATACGTACTCAAATGCAAAAATTGACAAGTGTTATCCGAATGTATCTGCTTTTCAAAAGCGATTAGACATGAAATTCAAAAAAGAACATTTTAATCTGAAGCGAAAGCTGTGCTTGTCCAGTTTTTACATGCATTGGCACGATTATAAATTGCTGTTCCGTCGAAGCGATTAACTGTAATCTTTTTGACATGTAGATACGTAGTGTAATAGCCTTATCATTGTTTGTTACTGTGTTACTCTGTCATGTAATAAATTCAATATTGCCCATATTTGTTTTGCTTTCTTCACGATTTCATATTACTGTTTATCCATTTTCATTGTATTTTTGTGATAGTCATTCAATTTTTCATGAACGTGATTAAAAGAATTTTCCCCTGTGGAGATGCCGGGGGCTCTTTCAGTAAACATAGTATCCCCACCTTCTGGAAATTCTATGCTAGAAATTTACTCTTTTCTGTCACTCTGTTTCTATCTTTTTCCTTTGCTTTATCATCTCTTCCTTTCATTTTTTGCCATGCTGGTCCATTCACCTGTATGTATTCTATAAAGTCTTACGTACTTTTCTCTTAGGATTGATAATTGGGTACATGTAATGAGTGCATTTTTGGCTGTACGAGGTGAGATATGCAGAAGCAATTTTAGGAAATTTAGACCCGGTCTCATATGTTTTAGTGTCCTTAATTATGTTTAAATTTGTAGTCATGTATGTTTTTAAATGCCCTGTGCCATAAATTGGACGGAGTGGCCAAGGCCAGGAGCATCTCCTCAGATTATGTGCGCGAATGCATTATGTGTATTAAATTTTCTTTTTTTTCCCATTTGATGTATGTGCATTGAATGGTTAAATCCCGATATGGCTCTATTCAGTTGGCTGAGGTGTATGTAACTCCACGTTTTTACATTGTTTTCTCTTTGGTGCATCCACATTATTAAACCCTAAGCAGGCACAAAACGATTTTACTTTACATTTTGATTTTTATACATTTAAATTTTAGAATATTATCTTTAACGTTTGAGTCTCTTTTGCATTTCTAATATTTTTGGACAGTTCCGATGGAAAATTAGGCAGAAATATTATAATTTTGACACCGGGAACCATGCATACTACTCTTGATTAACTTAACGTGCCATTTTCAGCGTTAGCCAGTCTAACAAGCTTGTCGCTTCCCCCGTGGGGATGAAGGGGGCTTTTTCAATATAAATAGTATCCTCCCCCACCTTCTCGAAATTTCTGTGCTAGAAATTTCCTTTTTTCTGTCACTCTCTTTGCTTTCTGTCATTTCTACCTATCATTTTCTGCCTTAATGGTCCACTCACCTGTATGTGTTCAATAAAGTCGTGCGTACTTTTTCTTAGGACTGATAACTGGGTACATGTATTAAATGCATTTTTGGCTCAAGGGGGTTGGGATGTGCGGAAGCAATTATAGATAATTTATGCCCGTTTTTATATATGTTTTGGTGTCTTAGGTATGCTTAAGTTGTATTCAGGTATGTTTTTTAAACCCCCTGTGTGCGATAGGTTGGACGGAATGGTCAACGCCGGGGGGGGCATGTCCTCAGATTATGTGTGCGAATGCATTGATATATGTACTTACTTTTCCTTTTTTTTTGTTTTGTTTTGTTTGTTCTGTTGAAGTTTTGTATGTTTTGAAGCGGTTATAGCCCTGATATGGTCCTGCGCAGTCGGCTGGGCTTTAAACAATAACAAAAAAAAGATTGTCGCTGTTACTGACCGTCGTCGGCAATTCTGGCCAGAGTGAAGTCGATGATGTTCACCCTTATGCCGTGAGTGAACACATAGATGGGCACAGAGTCTAGGATTGAGGTCTGTGTGGCCTCATGAGTTGGTTCTACCAAAACGTTCCGCACATGAAGGTCACGGTGTTCAAACCAGACCCTCTTCTGCTACGGCCAGGGCACAGGCGACTTGCTCAAATATGCTGAGCGCTTGAAGTGCATGTGGCACCTGCAACAGTCATAGATTTACATTGTAGCACTTTTCAGACTACTACACATAACACAAAGTAAATGTCAGGCACTTCATCCATGGTGACACCCCATTTCAATTTCAGATCGGTACGAGAAAGTTTCTCCATTCACAATCACAATAGTTTTACTGTGTTGATTGGATCGTCGCAATGCATTGCAAGTATAGTGTTTCGAAACCAAAAAGCTTTCAACATACACGTCCAGCCTAGGTCTCTCTCTCTCTCTCTCTCTCTCTCTCTCTCTCTCTCTCTTCTCTCTCTCTCTCTCCTCTCTCTCTTTCTCTCTTCCAGGAGAGTTTGTATCCCTCTTTAATACTTCCATCATCCACTGATTGAGTGTGAGAGCTTCCACTCTTGGACATGGAGAGAGACGTAGACACAGACAGGGACAGAGAATTAGAGACCCGAGAGAGAAAAGAAATTTGATTCATCATCATCATCAGGTGCCTTGCCGCATGGCGTTGGCGATTATGGACTTCCATCTGTCTATCTCTTGTTGCCTCAAGCATCTCTTCCACCCTCCTTGTCCCCACCACTCTCCAAGTCCGTCTAGTATCTTCTCCCAGGGTCTACCTGGTGCTCTTTTCCCTCCAGCTTTCCCGTTGTGACCAGGTGTTCCAATTCCCCTTTCCTCATAAAATGGCCTATGAATGTTGCCTGCCTTTTCCTAATCTTCCTTATAAATATCTACTTGTGTCTTCCTCCATCAAGACTGTCTCGTTTGTTTTCTTTGCTGTCCATGGAACTCTCAACATCCTTCTTAGAAACATCTCGGCTGCCTCAATCTTGTTCTGGCTTTGCTTGTTGACTGTCCACGCCTCACAACCGTACAACAGTATTGGTTCTATATAACATTCAAGAACTCTCTTCCTGATGTTAATTGACAGGCAATTGTTGGTAAGAATGCTTTCCATCTTCTTGAATGTTGTTTTGGCTTGGCCGATTCTGCCGGCTATTTCTGATGTGCATCTGCCGTCTCGGTGGGAAATGATCGTTCCCAGGTATTTAAATTTACCAACCTGTCTCAAGGTTGATTCAGCATGATGTATTCATTAGGTGTGAACTTAAACAAACAAAAAACGCTCAGTCATACGTTTCGCAAAATCTCTCAATAATCGGGGAAATTACATCACAAATACAGTATACGTGAACGAAAAAAGCAATTTTACGATACTAGCATGTTTATTTAAATCTACTGATGGTATTGTATAAATACAGTGCTGATTTTTAAGTGTGAGTGGGACAGACAGACAGGAATTGTTGTTTTTTATTCTGACCTTGTAGTTACACAGTTCTCTTCCACCAAAGCCGAATTCCATCACGATGTAGTGCTGGTCAGGCCTGTATCCGTCTGTAAAGAAGGCATCAAAACGGGAACAAATCATTGATCGCACAATTCTGTACAAACTAAACAAATTCCTGAAGAGGTAAACAAATATGTACATAGGTGTATAATTATACTCTTATTATATCCATACAGTAAATCATTGTTTGAAACGATCGAGGATCAATACATATACACACACGCACACACAAATCTACATGCATGCACGCACGCATACACATGCACACACGCATACACACACAAGGGCACACACATACGCACGCACACACACACACACACACCCACACAAACCATTCGCTCACATACACACACAACCACTCGCTCACACACACAAGAAGCTCGTTCACAGACACACACACACACACACACACAACACACACACACACACACACACACACACACACACACACACACACACACACACACACACCTTTTGTACACATCCAACCACACTAAGAAACCACACCTTTCAGTCAGTTCAGAAACGCCATGATAAAAACCGTTCACACACAAAGAGCGAAACAAAACAGACAACAGTTTGTAATATGCACACAGATCTCTTCAAAATCGAAATAGGAATGGTACCGACCGACAGACTCACTTTCCATGAGTCTAGACTTCTGATCTGTCGAACTGTTCAGAGTTACTGTCTAGTGTTGTAGACCAACATTGTACACTAAAGAATGATGCGTGTGGCTGGCTCTTTTGATGCAAAAGTCGTACACGTCTGCCATTTTCTCCTGCTTAACACCACATTTTGGAAATTATCTACTGTGTCTGTGTGTGCGTGCGTGTGTGTGTGTGTGGTAATCCTCGACATGGGAATTAATTTCTGTCACCGAAGATGAAACATGAAGTTGTTTCCCTTCGAAATTATATTTCCAAGACGGCAAAACAAACTTTTCCATTTCTTTTTCACTCGAGGGAAAAAAACAAACTCTTGAATAGTGTATTAATACATAAAAATGTGTTACAATCACACATGAAATAGTATAGTAATACGTAAAAAAATTTAGCATTCCAATCCCATCCGAATTAATTTAGCTGATTCAATATCCGATGAAAACTATTTGAGGAAGATTTCGCAAGAAGTCGAAATGTTTGTTGGATAACATGGACAACCTGAGATGCTGATGAGTAATAATGATTTCCATGAATATGGCGGAATCGGATTTGCCTTGACCCTTTTTGTTTCAACCTCAGGGACATGCGACTGCATCTCAAACTGTGCCAGCTATTGATTGGGTGATATGTTGGTTGCTGCAGCAGACATTTTCCTAACGCATAGGTATGAACCATGACCTGAGAGAATGGAGTCATATGATCGAAAACCGAAAACTTATATCCACCACGTGCGTGTCATGTCTCGAATATGTACATACACATTCTGCCGTATCTCGTAAGTCTGGAAGCGCATTTGTCCCACGTGGCTGCATCCGGTTGTTCCGACGACTAGATCTATCCCGCATTTTTTTCGTACTATTTCCTCAGCAGTTTGTCCAGATTGACGGTAAAGAAATGCAGTCATGCGATGCTGTTCCTTCAGGTCATAGTTGATACATAGCATAAGCAAGATGTCTGCCATATGACCCAAAATATCAACCAACCACTGGTCGGTTCGGTTTGAGATGTAGTCGCATGTACCTCAGGGTCATGGAGAGGGAAAATGAATGAAAGGACTGGTAAGCTGTTGGACAGAGTGATGGAGTGGAAGGATTCAGTCACGGCAGCTTACCTGGACGTCTCCTCTGTCGTGTGGGATATCTGTCCCACGCGATTAGCAGGTCCTCGGGGTATGGACCTCGAACTACATGGGCACTGCAAACATAATTATCAGTCACATCACATTGTTATTCATATTATATACAGGGGGGTGCAAAAGTAGGTATACAATTAAAAAAGAAAACACGTGCAATACTTCAATGCATTTATTATACAAACAAATGAATATTGCATATATACATGTAATAACAAGCACAGTCTTAATCCCTCAGATACTCAAACTGCTTGCCGTCGGTATTCACACACTCCTCTAATCGAGAGCGGACACTCATCACACTCTAGCACAAAGATCTTTATCGGCATCAATTTCTTGACAAGCCTGCAAGATGAACTGAATCATGTCATTAACAATGCGCGGCTTGCGTGCGAAAACCCTTTCCTTTACATATCCCCCCATAGAAAGAACTCCATCTGTCTTCCAGTATTGTTTTAAAATCCATTTGTGCTCCTCGTCTGTCAAATTACCAGCCATGGTTAAATCAATTGCCGCTTAGATCTAAATTAAATTGCCGCTTTACCTGCAAAAAATAAAAATTTAAAGTTAGGATAAAAAGTACATGCATATTATTAGTTACGATAAAATATAATTAATGACACTGAAAATATCGAAAACAAGGCCAACTAACTTAATGTGCTAATAATTTTAATGAATTAAGCATTATAATAATGATGTGATACTTACTGTATACCTACTTTTGAACCCCCTACCTTTTGAAAAATGAAGAAGCACCATGGTGTATACCATGTGATGAGCCGTTGAGCATCCGACACCACCTCCTCGATTGCTGGGACTGTACGATGTCAGACAAAAGCACTACACGGCAGATTCCTTAAAGGAGCTCTTCCGAGACGTCCCTCCTGATGCAATTTTCCAGTTTTTACAAGAGATCAATAGATTTCACTTCATGTAATTTTACGTGTTTTTCTTTAATGGCATTTTAGATTTGCAAGGTTGACGTGAGCATGGTTTTTAACTGTTGTCTTTTATCTTAACGGGTTGTTCTTTTCTTTTTGAGTGGTGTTAGCCCTGATATGGCTCTAGTGGTCGGCTGGGCTATAAGCAATATGAATTGAATTGGTGGACACGGTGCGGTAGTCAAAGGGTTAAATGGAGCTGAAACGAAATGACATATTCTACTAAACGGAATAGTTATTAGCACAGCTTATCTGATGTTACAAACTTACACTAGCAATAGAAAGTAGGGTGTGGCAGAAGGATTAAAAACTAAAATTAAACCACCAAAGTATAAGTGGGTCCGTTTATGTGGTCATGCACACAGGGTTTGTCTTTGATCAGGACATGAGAATTCTACATAGCGCAAATAAAATGAAACGGTATAAAAAGTAGACACACAAACGATATGTTTACTTTATTCATTCACAGGTGCCATGTGATGTCCAAGACAATTTCAAATACACATTTTACAATACCATTTTACAAGTTTTGATAGAAGTTTGTATACTTTTAATCTCGATTTTCCAAAAACAAAACGTATACGTAATCATTTTTTTTTAGTATGCCCTCTTTAAGAGCCTGCACTCTGGATTTGGGTTGGTTTTCACCATTAAAGAGAACGCAGAAATATCTTTACAAAACTTCAGTGGATGAAAAATGTGTAAATTGCCTTATTTTGTGGTGGATGACCAAATATTGTACATGTGCGTATGTCTGAGATTACGCATATACATGTATATCGTGTACTGCATACACATTGTTCAGAGAGCACAAATGACGATTTTAACGAAATCGAAGACGGAAAAATCACTCGGTGTGTTTTCTGAACTATACTGTCTTTTAATATCCTTTTCCTCCAATTGGTGTTTATTCATTTGTGATCTTACGTTTACGCTTGACAAAGGCCAGTTGGCCGAAAATTTGCGCCTGTCTTGTCTGGTAGAATTAAATACGTACTCTGATTATTTCGTATGTTTTGTTTGTTGTTTTTCTGATTCCTGTTTGCTTGAACGCGGGCAATCGCACTCGTTTTCGAGAAAAGAATTGCAATAAATACTTAACGAAAAGCATAAAGTATTTAGTTGAAGTGCATCATTGCTGAAAGGACTTACGTGGTAGGTTCGAACCGACTGAAAACACTTAACGGTGACATGGTTTTTAACCGTTATCTTTTATCTTAACGGGTTGTTTTTTGTTTTTGTTTTTTTTGTCGTGGTGTTATGCCCTGATATGGCTCTAGTAGTCGGCTGGGCTACAAGCAATATGAACTGAACTGATTGAAAAGACTGTCAGTAACTACCTTTCTATTCTGTTTGTCCATTGCCAATTTAGCGAAAAGTGTAATTACCGTCTTAGAGGGCTAAAAGCGTCGGTTCTGTTCTCCACTCCATCCCGAAGTTTGGTCAGCTCCCTGGAAGTCACAACACAAAAAAATGAATATCCTGTACAAAATACAAAAACATGCTTCCTATCTGGAAATGAAATATTCTGAGTATGAGGGAAAATTGGTTCCCATTCTCTGGACTAGTAAAATTAATATTTAACAAACGTTGCGCATTACGTATGACCATATTGAATACTCGCTCGAAGGGTAATGTGAGGAAATGCAAAATGTGATGCTCTTTATTCTGCTGCTGTGAATTAAAATATTTCAGTGTAAAAACAGTTGGAACTCCAGTCAGCTGCTTCTGTGTACTAAGTTTGACCTTCCTCCTCAATTGCTGGGACTTGTACGATGTGAGACGAAAGCACTACACGGCAGATTCCTTAAAGGAGCTCTTCCGAGACGCCCCTCCTGATGCAATATTCCAGTTTTTTACAAGAGATCAATAGATTTCACTTGATGTGATTTTACGTGTTTTTCTTTAATGGCATTTTTGATTTGCAAGGTTGACGGTGAGCATGGTTTTTATCTGTTCTTTATCTTAATGGGTTGTTGTTTTCTTTTTGACGTGGTGTTAGCCCTGATATGGCTCTAGTGGTCGGCTGGGCTATAAGCAATATGAATTGAATTGATCTGGTAAAATGTGAAGAACATTGTGTATGTGCCATGGTTAAAAAAACATGAATATCATTATGTCTATACATGTAAAAGAAAAATCACCCGTTTCAATTTTTCAAACTTAAACCTACTCGCCTATAATCTGTATTATTAATTCCATATATGTAATTGCACATTGAACATTGAATCGTTGTTGCATGTTTTGATATTGCCATGTCTTCACTTCAAAGAAAAGAACCTTCTGAGCAAGGGTGAAAAAAAATGAATATCCTGCTGGAAAAAAAATTAGTGAGCAAGGGTGAAAAAAAATGAATATCCTGCTGAAAATACTTACTGAACAAAAGTGAAAAAAATGAATATCCTGCTGAAAATACTTACTGAACAAAGGTGAAAAACAATGAATATCCTGCTGAAAATATTTACTGAACAAAGGTGGGGAAAAAAAAGGAAAATCCTGCTGAAAATATTTACTGAACAAAGGTGAAAAAAAAAAAGGAAAATCCTGCTGAAAATACCTACTGAACAAAAGTGAAATAAATGGAACATCCTCCTGAGGACAAAAAAAACTGAGCAAAGGTGAAAAAACATTTAATATCCTGCTGAAATCTAAAGAAATCCAACGATTCGTTGTAGTTGTTTTTCCCAGTACCTCATCTGCACCGCTTTTGTTTTCAGTACCACACACCACTCATTTCAACTCCCAACACACCTCCAAGCCCACTCACACTGAGGTCATCATGACAGCGGCTGGCACAGGGCATAGAAGTTCACAGAATTTGGGACATACTAGTTTAACCCTTTGACTGCCGCACCCTATCCACTAACATCCTGCATTGCCATCAATGATAGCAAAGCAAAAACTTGACCCTTTGACTCCCTCCCCTATCCACCAGCTTCCTGCAATGTGAGGGATTCAAAGGGTCAAGTTTTTGCAGTTGATGGATAGGGTGCGAGAGTCGAGAGTTAACGATGCTATGATGATGAGAATGTGGAACATATCAATGATGCTGTGGAGTTCCATTTTGGTTTGAGATTTATGTATCAGAGCTGTATTCTACACGTACTTTTTCCATACTAAGTCCTGGCGCCCATGGATACAGATACCCTGTGGAGTTGGTCAGGAAATTGGAGAGACACACTGAAGTCATGTATCCGTAAAGTGTACGAGACTCGCTCGAATAATTATGTTGGTTCCAGCCTTCCCAACGACCTCACAGCACGCTCAGCTCTCTGTGCGGGAGCTGGCCAGGGGTGAATATATTCCGCAACAGTTTTCACAGGACTGATGGGAATCGAACCCACAATCCCTCAATCAGTAGTTTGTTACGTTAACCATTTCACCGCGTTGACTGGTCAACATTCCTTCATTACTCCAACTTTGAAAATTGAAACGTGGATACACTGAACCACGCGCATATCAATCTCGTGTCTAATTAACCCTTTTTGACTTCCGCACCCTATCCACCACTAGCAAAAAATTTACCCCTTTAATTCCCTCGCCCTATTCATCAGCAGGAAGATAGTGGATAGGGTGAGGGAGTCAAAGGATTAAATTTTTGCTTCGCTCTCTATGGTTGACAAAGCAGGATTCTAATGGATAGGGTGAGGGAGTCAAAGGATTAAATTTTTGCTTCGCTCTCTATGGTTGACAAAGCAGGATTCTAATGGATAGGGTGAGGGAGTCAAAGGATTAAATTTTTGCTTCGCTCTCTATGGTTGACAAAGCAGGATTCTAATGGATAGGGTGAGGGAGTCAAAGGATTAAATTTTTGCTTCGCTCTTAATGGTTGACAAAGCAGGATTGTAATGGATAGGGTGAGGGAGTCGAAGGGTTAAATTTTTGCTTCGCTCTCTATGGTTAACAAAGCAGGATTCTAATGGATAGGGTGAGGGAGTCAAAGGGTTAAAACACAAACAGAAATTTCTCATAAAACATACCAAATGTGACCTCCCACCACGAAATCGGTCTTAACTCGCAGTCAGTCGAACAGCACTAGGAGCTGAAAAGGTGACTGAGGGTCTATCTGTGGTGTTTTGACTTTCTCAAAATTGATTTCTGTAGACTATAATCTATCCCCCACAGAAATTTTTTTCTTGAAAAAATTGTCAATTTAAAATGGTATTTTAATGCATTGGTCGCACCAGAAAGAACGCAATTTCTTACCAAAAGTTGCGTTAACCACTACACCACGCCGACTGGTCTCGTTTCTACTTTGCATAGTGTTTTGTTTGTTTGTTTTTTTTGGGGCGGGGGGGGGGGGCTAAGGGGTTGTTTTTTTTTGTTCACATTCAGTTGAATGAGAGAGAAAAATACAGAAAAACAAGCGAAGGGGGAAATTCAACTACTGTTACTCACTTGGCTATAACGATCTCCGAATGCTCCTTTATCGGTCGCATGTCATCGCTCCTATGCATCCGACTTCTAATAGGAACGATCTGCAAAAAAGCAAATGGAACATAGCACGTTTCTCTTTATTAACCTCCATTATAAGCAGATTACTTTATATCGACCGGAGAGTGGCGCGTGTGCGTTTTGTGTGCTTGCGTGCGCGCACGTCTCTCTCTCTCTCTCTCTCTCTCTCTCTCTCTCTCTCTCTCTCTCTCTCTCTCTCTCTCTCTCTCTCTGTCTGTATGTACATGTCTGTCAGTCAGTCTGTTGTCTGTCTCGCAAAAATGTGTAAAAATATGATTTTCTTAGATATCTATGGGTGTATCTTTACCAAAGTTGGATATGGCGATATTCCATCTCTGTTAATTAAGTTAAATGACGCGACAACTGTATTCAAGCTCTGCCTGCTGGCGGTATCTATGGCTTATAGTGATTGAGGCAATGAAGATATCACAGCATGCGACAAAGGACCACCCCCACCGCCCTTCTCAAGAATTACAAAAAATCTTCTGGCCCAATGCACGACCAAAGGGATAGACCACGAAGGCTGTGCCCAGTGTCATCTCTTGCCAACAACTACTCGCTCGTGTCAGTTAATTTGAGAAGGATCTCGACTCCAAAGGCCCTATCAAAAGAACCAGCCTGTCTGCACAGGAGATGGACAACTCAAAAGTCCATAAGTTTCACATACAGTACCATACAGAAAGACTGGCTCAAAACGGAGACGGACATCCGATGCTGCACTACATCCCCTGTGGCATCATCATCATTCATCATCAGGTGGTCTGCCGCATGGCGTTGGCGACCATGGACTTCCGACCATCTCTATCTCTCGTTGCCCCCAGCATCTCCCCCACCCTCCTCATCCCCAGCCACTCTGCAAGTCCGTCCAGCATTCTCTCCCTGGGTCTACTGGTGCTCTTTCCCTCCAGCTTCCCCGTTGTGACCAGGTGCTCCAAATCCCCCTTCCTCATAAAATGGCCTATAAATGTTGCTTGTCTTTTCCTAATCTTCCTTATGAGTGATCTACTTGTGTCTGTCTCCATCAAGACTGTCTCGTTTGTTTTCTTTGCTGTCCATGGAACTCTCAACATTCTTCTGAGAAACCACATCTCGGCTGCCTCGATCCTTCTCTGGCTTTGCTTGCTGACTGTCCACGCCTTGCATCCGTACTGGTTCTATATAACATTCAAGGACTCTTTCTGATGTTAATTGATAGGCATTTGTTGGTAAGAATGCTTGTCATCTTCTTGAATGCTGTTTTGGCTTGGCCGATTCTGCCAGCTGTTTCCGATGTGCATCTGCCGTCTGATGAAATGACCGTTCCCATGTATTTGAACTTATTAACCTGTGTCAAGGTTGTGCCGTTTGCTGTTATTTTGCAGGAGGGGATTTCATGTTTTTTACTGATCACCATGACTTCAGTCTTCCTGCTGTTTAGTTCTAACCCCTTACCTTTGCTTTCTATTTCTAGTATATTCACAAAGTTTTGTAGGTCCCTTTCATTTTCTGCAATTAGCACGGTGTCATCTGCGTACCGAATGTTATCATTTTCCCTCCAACCTTTAATCCAGGGTCTTCTAGGTTTCTCATGTTTTCGCTATATAGTGAAAACAGATTGGTGACAAAACACAACCCTGTCTGACTCCTCTTTTGATGTTTTGAAAAGAGCTTATATTGTTTTCTATTCTCATTGCAGCTGTTTGTTCCCAGTACATATTCCTGATTATTCGTAGATCTTTTCCATCAGCACGAGTCTCTCCAGTTGGTTGATCAATTCTTCATGTCGTACCCGATCGAAAGCCTTGGTATAGTCAACAAAGCATAAATACAAATCCTTATTCATCTCAGTTGACCTCTCTATGATAGTTCTTAGTATGTATATGGCATTAATAGTTCCTTTCCCATCCACAAATCCACACTGTTCTTCTGCTATTTCTCTTCTGATTCTATTCCTTGTCCTCATCATGATTATTCTTAACAGGATTTTTGTTACATGACTCATCAAACTGATTGTGCGATGGAGTTCGCAGTCTATAGCCCTGTCTTCTTTGGAAGTGCAATGAAAATTGATTTTGACATATCTTTGGGGATTTTTCCAGTGTCAAGAATTTCATTTAGGAGGACTTATTTTTTCTATGCCAAATTCCTCCAGGGCTAGTAGTAATGTTGTCTGGTCATGGGGCTTTTCCTGGTTTCATCTTTTTCAGTGCTGCTTTAACTTTATCTTTCATTATGGGTGGTCCTTCAAAGTTCTTTTTTATAATGTGTTCTTCGTTTCTGTCATCCTCAAAAAGGTCTTTAATGTACTCTCCCCATCTGTCCAGTATTTTGTCTCTTTCCATGATAAGCATGCCATCTTTCGATTTTAAGCAACCATTTGATGTGCGTGTATTTTTCCTGTGGACAATTTCTTCAATTCGTCTGTACATACCCTGAGGATCCATTCTGTGTCGTTCTATCCCTTTGCATTTTGTTTTCAGCCAAGCTTCCTTAGCTTCATTGCACCTATGCATGATTTCTTTATCTTCCTGTACATCTACTCGTTTCTCTTTGCCTTCCTCCTTTCCTCCAACAGGCCCAAAATTCCATTAGTCATCCAGCTCTTTTTTGCTTTTCTGTCTGTGGCATAATGGACAATTAAGTAAATTCTTATGAAAGGGCTGAAAGCATACCAGCCAACAACAGACGCAGACTGTACAACTATCCTGTCGGGGTTTACTAGGGGACTGGTTCAGAACACATACCAAGCAACATTCACGAAGAAGTGTTTTTCAGCTTACCTTAAGCACGACGCCTTGGTCTCCCAGTTTTATGCGATAAACATCGCTAAACCGTCCTTCCCCGATCTTCTCACACGTTTCAGAAACGCTGGAAAATGACGAGAGATAATATCATTATATGTAAACATATCATTGCTCAACTTTATGTTTCTGTAACGATCTAAAACAGATGTGACTGCCCGCGTTCAAGCAAACAAGAACCAGAAAAAAAACGAAAAAAAGGATAAAAACGTGTATTTAATGCAACCAGAAAAGACTGGCCTTTAATCCTTTTCTCACACTGGACGGAGTAGCTGGGAAGTTTCAGTCTTTCTCCTAATTTTTTTATGTCTGGATGTTTGTGATCTTGCGCTTGACATAGGCCAGTTGGCCGAAAATTTGCTCCTGTCTTGCCTGGTTGTATTAATTTAAATACGCGTTCTTATTCTTTTTTGCGTGTTTTTTTTTCTGGTTACTTTATTTCTTTTGCAAATACACAATCGGGGCTGGGTTCTTTTTTTTTTTCTTTAATCCTCAGCTGCGGTGACCATGTGTCCCTACCCCCACATGGCTCCGCTTCGCTGTCAAACACATCAAGTCACCTATACTATGGTCAGTATGACAGCAGGACATGAACAGCCGATGCACAGATACGAAGTCATTATGAGAGCATAATCTGAAGTGCCACGTGTGGGACGACTTTTCCACAATGCTGGCATATGAGAATGGGGAGACATGCCAAAGACAATGCTATGGACTTTTATTTCGGACTGAGACTGTGTTGTTGGTATGTTTACTTTCCTAACAATCCGTCAGGGATGCATTCATATAATGGATAAAACTCGACTGTGTGGTCTCAGTCGTCTAGATGAGCCCACAGCAAGTTCAAAGCTGAATCGGTGACAGCTTAATTAAGTGTAAAAATGAAAAAAAAAATACACAGTTACGAGAACTGATCGGGGTTTCAAACTCCAAACTTCCTGTCATGAGCACTTAACCACAGGACATAAGCGCTTGTTTTTTCTTTCGTGCTGTTCAATGCTTTCAATGAGTTATCGAGTTATTATAAGTAGTGAACAATTTCAACCTCTTAAAAAATATCGTACTTCATTTTAAAGAATAAATCGACTTAGACATAGATATTTTGTGTGTGTTATATGTGTGTGTGTGTGTGCATACAAATTTACTTGACAATGTCCAAAACTATACGAATTGCAAACACAGGCATTCAAAATCAACAGGTTATACAATCACACCCAAGAATGGTGCAAGAGAGACGTCGGCCAAGATTTTGCACTTTAAAACGTCCAAACTTATAATTACAATATAATTACAATATTTATATAGAGCAAAATCTTGATAAAATCAAATCTAAGCGCTGAAGCAGACACACACGCAAGCACGCACACACACACACACACACACACACGCATGGCTATAAATGGGGAGAAAGAATAAAAGCAAGAATAAAAGCAATGGAAAATTATAGAGAGCATAGCATATACAATTATATATTATAACCATGTGATTCCCTCCGAGCGGAGACAGGCTGCAGGGGTGGGGGGGGGGGGGGTTGAGTGAAGTTAGGATTTTATGCGGAGGAGAAAAGGTGAGTTTTGAGAGCGGACTTGGAGACAAAAGTAGGTTGCTGACGGACTGAGAGAGGAAGTTTGTTCCAGGAGAGTGGATCAGAAACAGAAGGCTCGTGGACCATACGTATTGAGCTTAGTGCGTGGAAAGCGAAAAGTCAGAGGATCGGAGGCAGAGCGGAGGGTACGTGAGGGAACATAGATCTCAAGCAGGCTTGACAGGTAATCGGGGGCTGCGGTATTGAGGCTTTTGTAGCACATGGTGTCTAGTTTGTACTGTATGCGCTTTGATACAGGGAGCCAGTAAAGTTGTGCCAGGAGAGGAGATATGTGGTCAGCTTTTTTCTTTTTGAGTACAAGGCGTATAGCATTGTTTTGAATGCGCTGTAGGATGTGAATGGTGGAGGCAGGAAGACCAGACAGGAGTGAATTGCAATAGTCAATGCGAGACATTATGAAGGAGAGAACGAGTTTTGCGACTTGGATTTATAGAAAATTTCTGTATTGTGTTGTATATTGCATTGTTTTGAATTGTATTGTATTGTATTGCACCTTGAACTGTTGAAACCTGTAGGCCTAGAAATGTAAAGTTAACACGATAGTTCACCATTGACAGCCGCAATCAATTGCGAACAAAACTTTTGTTCAAGAGTATTCCCGTTCATACGGCAGCTAGGCTGTAAGGTGGGGTAAGCGCCACCTGGAGACATCTTTTGACCGAATTCTCGGTGAAATCTCGGTAGGTTGCGGCAAAAACACAGATCATGCGCGACTCTGCGTTAGTTGGATATGGTCGAAAATGTGTATGACAATAAAGGACAGTTTAGTAGAATAGTTACACGATGCACCAAACAAGTCAGTAAAAGTACAACTGTTATTATTGTCAATTAAGTAATATAACTCTTGAGAGTCACGGAGTTATCTCCCATGCAGAATTTCTCAAACCCAACACAGTTTGCGCTACCCATTCAGCTAGCATAGACGCAGCCACAAAGCATAAAGTGGTAAGCTCAGAACATTCCTGGAATGTTCTGAGCTTACCACTTTATGCTTTGTGGCTGCGTCTATGCCTGGAATGTTCTGAGATCACTACTTTATGCTTTGTGGCTGCGTCTGTGCTAGCTGAATGGGTAGCGCAAACTGTGTTGGGTTTGAGAAATTCTACATGGGAGATAACTCCGTGACTCTCAAGAGTTATGTTACTTAGTTGATATTTAAAATTCTCCCTGCTTCCCTCTTATTTCCTTTATTGTGCTAAAGACTGCAAACAACCAGCACAAGTATAACTCACCTGGGTGGGATGACTCTTGTGAAAGGCAAAGGTTTGTGCTGACCACATAGTTTCAGAAACTGCTGTGCTGGACAATCTCTTCTTTGTCTTCCGGTATTTTCTGGAACATTCTAAAAGACGTCAAGAGACAGCAGAAAAGGCTGGGTTAATTGCAAAAGAACACGGCATATGTATAATTATATATACATTTGCACACAAATTCTCTCTCTCTTCTCTCTCTCTCTCTCTCTCTCTCTCTCTCTCTCTCTCTCTCACTCACTCACTCACACACACACGCACTATCACTCTTAGTGAAAAGACATTAAATCAAAGAACGAACACACACACTCTCTCTTTCTCGCACGCACGCACGCGCGCGCGCGCGCACACACACACACACACACACCACACACACACACACACAAATATCACTCTTAGTGAAAAGACATTAAATCAAATAACGAACACTCTCTCTCTCTCTCTCTCTCTCTCTCTCTCTCTCTCTCTCACACACACACACACACACACACACCCCACACACCACATAGGCACAAGCATTCATTACGAGTACACAAGCACACAACTAAAGATACACACCAATAAAAAGATACGTACGGAAGAAAATCCGAAGTGAGTTGGCCCAGTGACACATTCCACCCGTCTGCTTCTTCGCGCCACGGGGCTTCTGCATTGTCAACTTCACGTTCTTCGTGACTTCTGTGCAAATCTAAATCGTTGTCTGCCAAAACCGCAGGTTCGTTTGTCCTGTTTTCCATTATTTGCTTTGCTGGTGAACACAATTTCTGGTCCCAAGCACGGAAGTTTTTTTTGTTTTTTTTCCAACACCTGTGTTAGCAGCAGCAAAGCAAGAAGTATCAACTGTATGCGTCACGGTCTCGGGGTCCATGTATAAAGACAATAATAAACCAATTCACAGTGTTGAATATTAAAATACTGGAATAAAATCAACAACAAAGTCACTTTCAGCAATCAGACGCTGGAATGAAATCAACGACAAAACGATTCATTATCTTTTTAACACAAACCCCGATATTAAATCAACAACAAAACTATATACCATAATAATATTCATACGCTGGTATATAAACAACCACAATTCACTATAGACACGTGTGAAATCAACAAGAAAACGATTCAGAATGTTTAACACACACACACTGGTTTAAGATCAACAATAAAACAAATCACAACGTTTAACCCTTTGACTCCCGCACCTTTTCCACCAACTGCAAAAACTTAACCCGCTGACACCCTCAGCCTGTCCACCAGCTTCCTGTAAGAATTTGATGGATAGGGTGAGGGAGTCAACGGGTTAAGTTTTTACTTTGCTGACATGATTGACAATGCAGGGTGTTGGTGGACAGGGTGCCGGAGTCAAAGGGTTAACATACACACAAGTATAAGACAAACACCAAAGCAGTTCACAATGTTTCACATTCAGACTTGGTATAAATCGACAACAAAACAATTCACATTGTTTAACATTCATACTTAAGATGATTTGATTATTCATTTATTTAGGCCGTTATCCGTATTGAAGGGAAGTGAAAGACGGCCCTACCTGGCGCATCTCGCGAAAACCGCCCCAATCTAGCGTGTAAGAAAGGGACCTCAGCACACAATGCAACTCAAGTTTTAGTTTCAGTTTCTCAAGAATGCGTTTCCACGCTGGAAATCAATTCCATTACATGCTTTGACGCTACAGTTACCACGTGATAGACAAGAACCAGGACGGTATGTCTTAAACCGTAATTCTGTGCTTATAACCCTTTACGTTGAAACCAACCCACTCGACATCGCATCTGAGATAGATCGGAACGGTCAGAAAAAGACGTCAACGTGACATGAAGAACTTTTCCCAGTCCAATATCAGCAACTTTGTACACATAACTGACACGCTTGATACCTATGAAAGAATGAATCGAGGCCCACCTTGTCTTAACTAATTACCCGGTTTTTAGCTTTTACTGGCGGTCTAATAATGATGAAGCTAACTAATTAATGTCGAGATGTTTTCATCACACCATTTTGAGTAAGTTTATGGAACTCTTGACAGATCAAATAGAAAAAAAACGTGATCAGTAAGACTTCATAAACAGGCCAACATCCACGCAAACAGCCCTAGCTTTGTCACAGTCACAGTACCAAATTTTCAGGGCGTAGATCAAGAGTACCAGTTTTGTACTCATCTCTTGTATAAAGCCAGTCAAACCGAGTAAACGCAGTTTAAAAGCAAAGTAATCAGCCATTTCTTCGATGTCAGCACAAAGTCTGTACATTGAAATTTATTATAATGACCACGTAAGTACAATGACTGACTATGCCACTATCATCAGTGACAAATCATTGACCGTTCATTGTGTCAGAGCGTACCGCAACAGAAAATATATTCTAAAATTAAAATAGAAAGGCAAATCAAAAAGAAATGAGATAGTGAGAGAGAGAGAGAGAAGCTGTTTACCAAAAAATGATCAGATCCAATAACGATGTCTGTCGATTTCTTGAAAAGCACGTGTATGCCCAGTAAACAAGCGAGTCTATCCACGTTCTGTCTTACTCAAGGTACTAAGGCAAGTGAAGATAAAACAAAACCGTCGGCCAAGTCCGCTAAATAGACCCAACGACCCAAACCTTTGTGACGTTGAGTCTCTCTGTCCAATCAGAAGCTCTGAAATATTTCCACCCCCGGAGCGTTGTACCCGAGTACCCTGAATATTGACACCTCGTCAGAATGTACCCTGGTATAGAATGGTCTAGCCAGAAGTAGTTGGGAGAGGGGGGGGGGTGGTTCGGAAATGACCTACCCGGTTTTAAAAACCAGAGATATAAACTGGGCTCGCCTGTTTTAAACCTTGCTATTAACTCAAAGTTCGTGATACGAAGGATTTTAAATTTCAAATTTTGAATTGGTAATATATATATAATATAATATAATATAATATAATATAATATAATATAATATAATATATATATAATATGTTAAGAATTGGGATAGGATATGGATATGATATGATATGAATATGATATATGTGATATTATATGATAATGATATATGATTTAACAAAAAATGAAATAAAGCAAAACAAAACAAAATAACGAAAGAGCAAAACTTAAAAAGGAAGACGTCCACGTGGTGTTGTCCCTGGTTTCTGCTCTCATAATAGGTCTCGTGAGATATTTCCCCTTAAAAAAAAAATTTTTTTTTTAAAATTGGTCCTGTGAATTTTTTCCACAGTTAGCTTCAAAGAATCATCATATATAGGAATTGATTTAATTCAAATCGATTTTCTGCAAGCATAATAAGCAAAACATGTGATGACGATATATGAAGTAGGTAGAAAGAAACTCTAGGGAGAGCTAGACAACAGAAGGTCTTCAGAGAAGTAACTCCCTTTAGACAAGTGTTTCGGCCCTGAACTCCTTACATTCTCGGGGGGCCGGGCCACATCCAGGTCATGACTCCTGGATGCCCTTCTGCTGTTGTCTTTTTTTTTTTTTTTTCCCCACGCCGGGGAGCGAACCTGGGCGATTCTGCCAGACTGCGTACGCGGTTTACAAGTGCTAACGGGGCACACATCATCTGTGGGGAAAATTTAATCCTTATGAAGTTCACTTTTGGTTCCTCCTTGCCCAGATCCAGTTTGAGCTCCTTTCTGCTGCCTCTGCCATCGCTTTAAGGGCATCAACAAGCTAAAAGTTTATGACAGGCAAATCAGTGTACAGATAGACGAGATGTCAGTGCCAAATCATTAAATCATAATAATCCAAATACTGAATAATGCTAGTCTTTTTTTTTTTTCTTGGATCGACTTTCCCAAATACCTCCGAACATGTCGGTGAGATTGTACGCACATGGCTGGGTTGCATTGTTTTTGTTGCTGTTTTGTTTGTTATGTTTTAGTGTTGTTCTTAGTCTGAGTTTTGTTTCGTCTTTTTACCGCACCATTCAGGCAATGATATTCCGTTTTCAATGATGTGTTGCTGGGTGTTTCTGTGCTTCTCTAAGCCATCAAATACGTCCATGGACTTACAGGATGCTACTGTCTTTGAGTGATGAAATGTTTTGAAGTTTCAAGCTTGAATTTTAACGTGTGTATTTGGTGTTTAGGCTGCGTATACAGGCAACATTTATAGGCCATTTTATGAGGAAGGGGGATTTGGAGCACCTGGTCACAACAGGAAAGCTGGAGGGAAAGAGAGGACCGGGTAGACCCAGGGAGAAAATGCTGGACGGACTTGCAGAGTGGCTGGGGACGAGGGGGGTGGGAGAGATGCTAGGGGCAACGAGAGATAGAGACAGATGGAAGTCCATGATCGCCAACGCCATGCGGCAAGGCACCTGATAATGATGATGATGATGATACACACTATCAGGGACTAACAGGCGGCACGTATGTTGACATGGGAGATGGGGAAAAACTCTCCTTTTTTCGTCCATCAGGCAGAGCGATACTAAAGCCGGTTCAGTCCCCTGTGGCCATGCCGGGGGCTCTTTCAGTATAGTATAGTATCCCCACCTTCTGGAAATTCTGTGCTAGAAATTTCGTCTTTTCTGCCACTCTCTTTGTTTCTACCTTGTTCCTTTGCTTTCTGTCATTTCTTCCTATCATTTTCTGCCTCGCTGGTCCATTCACCTGTATGTGTTTTTATGTACATTTTTCTAGGCTTGATAATTGGGTACACGTATTCAGTGCATTTTGGCTCTGGAGAGGTGAGATATACGGAAGCTGTTTTAGGTAATTTATGCCCGTTTTTACATGTTTTGGTGTCCTAAGGTACACTCAAATTTGTATTCAGGTGTTTTTTAAATCTCCTGTGTGATAAACTGGGCGGAGTAGTCAACGGCAGAGGCACGTCTTTAGATTATGTGCGCGAATGCATTGATATGTGCTCTTAATTTTCTTTTCTATTCTTTTTCTCCTGTTGAAGTTTTTGTATGTTTTAAAGCGGTTATAGCCCTGGTATTGCTATAAGCAGTCGGCTGGGCTCTAAACAGATAAAAAAAAACCAGGTTCAAACCCAGACCTTTTAAACTGGAAAACTAATGCCCTAGCCACTTGGAAATTGGGCCTTGCGAAACCTGAGATCATGTACTATATGGGACATAATTGATGATGTGATTCTGGTCAAATCCTATCGATAAATAATCACGAAATCCTCGCTGACATGTTTTAAGATGTTTTGCATAGTAATGACCTTGACTTTTGACAGTCACAATAAAAGAAACGAGAAGAAATGTTCCTTCACTCCACACATTCGTCCCAAATTTCAATTATTATTAGAAATCGAGTTCTAACATCCGAGACATTTTCAAAGTAAATATGTTGCGTTTAGGAAACACCTTCCTCTCCCTCCCTTTTTATCCGAACAAATGCTACTAATTTGCGACTACTCTCTGAAACAGGAATCAAAACTGATTACATTAAAATACATAGACTACACACAGCTTCAAAATCTTTGCAGGCATATTTTCTACACACACACACACACACACACACACAACACCACAACAACACACACACACACACACCACACACACACACAACGCACGTACACAACATGCATACACAACACTCTCACACAACACATACACACATACAATGCATACACACGCGCACACACACACGCGCGCGCAAACACACACACGCACACACACACAAACACATACACACACACGCGCGCGTGCGCTCGCGTACACACATTCACTCAACAGCCCATCCTGTCCGTTGTAAACGTGGAAGAATAATTTGCTCATGCTATTTCTTACGTACGTATGAAATGGCCTAGGGTATAACGTACTAGGACACCGGGTGCAAGGGCTACAAGTGGCTTCAGCGCTTGTCAACACAAAGAGAGCGGGCCCCAGTAGCTCAATTGGTTCGCGCGTCGGAGTCACATGCTAATTGTTGTGGGTTCGAACACCGGGGTGCGCTATATTAAAACTGGCCTTCTCACTGTCCCATCTTAACATCATTGTTGTTACTGGTGGTGTCAGTATAGGATTAGATAAGTCCCCCTTTTCCCCACTTCCCTGGGATGGTTATCCCCGTCGGCCATATCAACTGAGATGGGTGTCGACGTAAAAAACAACCAATCAATCAATCACCACAAAGACTCCAACAAGACGGGCGTCTGGTGCCGTAATGGTGACGTATGACATGCAAAGTAAGAGAAGTCCTCGACAAACAGAATTAATATGATAAATAACGTAATATAACAACAAATGCCTATCAATTAACATCAGAAAGAGAGTCCTTGAATGTTATATAGAACCAATACTGCTGTACGGATGCGAGGCGTGGACAGTCAGCAAACAAAGCCAGAGCAAGATTGAGGCAGCCGAGATGTGTTTCTGAGAAGAATGTTGAGAGTTCCATGGACAGCAAAGAAAACAAACGAGACAGTCTTGATGGAGGCAGACACAAATAGATCACTCATAAAGAAGATTAGGAAAAAACAAGCAACATTTGTAGGCCATTTTATGAGGAAGGGGGATTTGGAAAGAGAGCACCAGGTAGACACAGGGAGAGAATGCTGGACGGACTTGCAGAGTGACTGGGGCTGAGGAGGGTGGGGGAGATGCTGGGGGCAACGAGAGATAGAGATGGTTGGAAGTCCATGGTCGCCAACGCCATGCGGCAGGGCACCTGATGATGATGAAGAACAATAAACGCTTACAGTCACAAGCAATGACTACTTTGTTTGCTAGGAGTGTGACAACAATTATTGTCGTTATTTTTATTTTTATTTAAAGCCCTGCCGACTGTGCAGAGCCATGTCAGGGCTATGATCATTGCAATGCACTCACAATACTTCAACAGGAAAAAAGGAAAAGATACTTACGTACACATATCAACACATTCGCCTACATAATCTAAGGACGTGTCCTGTCGTTAACCACTCAGTCCAATTTATCACACGGGAGATTTAAAAAACATACCTGAAGATAAACTTAAACATAACTATGGACACTAAAGCATATCTAAAAACAGGCCTAAATTACCGAAAATTGCTTCCGCATATCACATTTCCCTAGACCCAAAAATGCATTTAATACATGTACCCGATTATCAATCATATGAGAAAGCATGTAAGACTTTAAATATCGAACACTTGCAGGTGAATAGACTAGCCAAGCAGAAAATGATTGGAAGAAATGACAGAAAACAAAGGAATAAGGCAGAAAAACAAAGAGTGACAGAAAAAGGACATTTCTAGCACAGAATTTCCAGAAGGTGAGGATGCTATTTATACTGAAAGAGCTCCGGCATCCCCATGGGTGAAGTGTGATAACAGATGATATAAGACATCAGGTGAGAAACGTTAAGAGGTAAACTAAAGTTATGTATGTATGTATGTATATATGTATGTATATATGTATGTACGTATGTATGTATGTATAATGTATGTGTATACGTATGTGTGTGTATGAATATATGTATATGTCGAGTTCAGTCCCAGCTAGCAACATATATCAAAACTGGCTTGTTCACTGCCCATCTTAATGTTTCCATCATTTGGGCACGAGGAGGAACTCGGAGGGGACGTAAGAAAAATCGGGAGCGAGAATTTCAAGGGAAAATGTGCAGACCGAATTCTGAGAGAGAAAATTGGGGAAAATAATTCTGGGAGGGAAATTGGAGAGAAAATCGGGGATTTAATTTGACAGAAGTACCTCGGCGGGAAACTGAGGGGAAGGAAACTCTGGGGTGGAAATTGGGGGAGTTGGGAAAATAGAAGGAAACTCTGGGAATGAAAGGAGGGGGGAAGGAAAATTACTGGATGGAAATGGAGGGGGTAAATATGGGAGGTAAAAAGGGGAGGAAACTGTGGGAAGCAAAATGGAGAGGGGGCAAACTCTGCGAGAGAAATTGGGAAAGGGAACGCTTGAAAATAACGGGAGTGAACTCTGGGAGGGAAAAATGGGCTGAGGCAAAAGGGAAGGAATTCTGGGAGGAAAAATGGAGGTAGGGGACTCGTGAGGAAGGAAATTAGAAGGGAGGCAATTCTTGGCGGAAAAATGGGAGCGGGTGGGGGGGGGTGGGATGGAAAATAGAGGAGGATAGTGCACTTTTACACACTGACATGGGTGCAACTTTTTCCGTTTGACGACGGAATCCGTTTTTTCAAAAGAGTCAGAAACGGAAAATCCGTTTTTTGAAAAAGCTTCAGCGTCTGGGGGGCCTATGCCCCCCAGACCCCCCCCCCCCCCATACGAGGCGCTGCCGGCCCTGGACCCCTTTCAGTTTTTTTACTTTTTCTAAGTTGCACCCTAAGTGTGACACAAACACACACACACACACACACACACACACACACACACACTCACACACTCACACAGATACATACACACGCACACTCACAGCGCATTCATTCATTTACACATACACAAACACACTCGTTCATTTACACGCACGCGCGTGTGCACATACGTACACACACACACACACGCACACACACACACAACACACACACACACACACACACACACACACAACACACACACACGCTCATTTATACGTACACACGAGCGCACACACACGCACACACACACACACACTGGCTCGTTCATTTACGCGCGGGCGAACACACAGACACACACACACAAACCACATGCCAATATAAACCTTTAATATCGTCGTACTGAATACAATAAATAATTTTCAGTCGTATCACAGTCAGTTTAAAACAAAAAAAAACATGCCAGGTTTTGCGTCTCAGAGCTCGGTCAGTCAATCATGATCAAGGGAAATCAGCGTGGGAAAGTCTTCTAATTTCTCCTTCAAGTGTTCTCCCCTGATGAAGGGCTCGTAAGACTCGTACATCTCGCCAGCGCTAGAAGCGCCGCCCCGACGTTTGGGAGTTCTGTCCCTTCGCAACACCCTGACTGGAGAGCTGAACCTTCTGCTCTGAGGCCGACTGCTTCTCTCCCCTGGCACGACTACCACCGGGGTGGTGGAGTTTGGATGTTGGGGAGGGCGGGAAGAAGTGTGGGGGTGTTGAGCGCTGGGCGGCGGCCTGTTTCGTTGCAGATTGTTGTTGGAAGTGCGGGGATTGTGAGGCAGCCGGGACCGGTACCTCTCCGGCGAGGCTTTGGAGGCCATACCACTGCCGCTCTCCTCGCTCGGAGTGTCGGCCAGTCTTGGCAGGAAGAGGTGCAGTTCTGTGTGACTGTCGGAAGGCCCGACACCTAACGGGAGGGACAGCTGGAGAGGGTTCACCATCCCGCTCTCTGCCGCACTCTTTCCGTCTACTTCCCACGCTCCCCAGCCGTTGGCGTGGAAGTCCGAGTCTGCCATTGTGCTGGTGGCCGAGTCGCGGGTATGGGCGTGGTTGGCAAAGGTGGAGACGGGTGCTCTTTTGAAAGATATGGTGGGGTGCACGGGATGGCGTGTGGCTGGGCTGGCGCTGTGGGTGCTGCTAGAGTGTCTGAGTTTGTTCTGTTTCGTTCCTTCTTTAGTAGGAGACTGCCCTTGAGGGCTGTAAGGAGAGGAGAGACACTCGTGAGGATAGACAGTCATCATTTCTTCGTCACTGCTGTACGCCTCTTTTTCTCCTCCTCGTCCTCCTCCTTCCTCTTCTTCTTCATTTCCAGTGCCCGCGCCAGCCACCGCTGGAAGCCGAGCACTGGAAGATGGCCGAGTTCGACACGAGTTGAGCTTGTCCAAGTCGCCATTGAAATCTAAAACGACGACGTGCTGAAGCTTCTCAGCCACCTCTACCAGTCTCTTGAAGGTGGGCGATTTGCTCCGTCTGTGGAAACCGTACTTGGAAGGCTGCAGAGTCTTCTGAGAGTGTGCCTGTTTGTGGATGTCTCCGGCCGTCTTGTTCACCCGGTGAGTCAGTTCCGAAGCCCGGATTTGCCCGGACTCGGACAGAAACTTGATGGGGATCTCATGCTTCTTGCCTGCACCGTTCCTCATTGTTCTAACCCCCCGAACCCCGCGTGGTAACTGGCACAACGGTCAAACTGGGGCAGAGAAGTCCTTGTCGCCGCTCCTGGAGAACTTCCAGACCGGGGGAATGTGGACACGTGCTTGGTGCCTTTGTGAGCGCTTCCCGGGCCATGATCGAAAAGAGGAAGTGAGGTGGACACGGTCTGAGTGTCTGGTTCCAGGAAAACGTCCCCGTTGACGTTGTGGTGGAGCCGTACGGGTCGATCTCCACGTAGCGAAACCCTTTGAGGTGTTGGTGATGATGGTGGTTGTTGGTGGTGGTGGCGGCGGCTGGGGTGCTGGTGCTGCTGGCTCTGGTGATGGAAGAGGAGTTGGCGGAGAGGGAGGGGGTGAGGGTGGTGTAGCTCAGTCTCGTGGGGCTGAAGTCGACAGGCACCACCCTGTCCGCTGACCGCGTCACCAAGGGCCGGCTGGCTGTCTTCATCCTGTGTAACAGATCAACCAGTAAGTCAATCAATTAGTCAATCAATCAAACAATCAATAAGTCAGTTAGCCAGTCTGCTAATCAGTGTCTGCAATCAATCAATCAATCAATAACTCAGCCAGTCTGTCAATCAGTCTGCAAATCAATCAATCATTAAGTCGAGTGATCAATAAGTCAATCAATCGTATCAATCAATCGATAAATCAATCAATCAATCATCTCTAATGAAGTCAGTCAATCAATTATGTGCGTGGAGATGACTGACTGCTGGCGTTGGTGTCAAACTGGGACATCCACTCTGAGTCTTAACCCTTGGACTCCCTCACCCTATCCACCAGCATCCTGCACTGTTAGCCAGCACGGCAAAACAAAAACTTAACCCTTTCACTCCTGCAGGAAGCTGGTGGATAGGGTGAGGGAGTGAAAGGGTTAAGTTTTTCCAGCTGGTGGATAGGGTGCAGGAATGAAAGGGTTAAATCTCTGAGTGTAGCTGGTTGTGCCTGGTGTTTTTGGTGGAGTTTTAGTGTATCTGGCTTTTAAGTCAAACTGAGTCAACGTTAACTTCGTCGTGTAAAATAAAACACACACACACACACACACACACACACACACACACACACACACACACACACACACACACACACACACACACACATACATACACACACACACATACATATAATTATACATACATGTATATATATATATATATATATATGTGTGTGTGTGTGTGTATGTATGTATATATATAGTATACATATATATGTATATATGTATATACAATGGGGGGCCACATTTAGAGTTTGGTCTTTGTTCAGAAGGGATTCAATTGCACTCAGACAATTCCATATGCGCTCCACCCAAATTTGCTAGGAACTATCTGGCCGGCTCCCTGCTTCAAGCTTCAGCTTCATTTTCTCAAGATGACGTCTCCGCCCTCGGAATGAATTCCATATGCACTAACTTCACAAGTGTTATATGATGGAGAAGATCCAAAATCCTGAGCCTGCGCAAAACCTATGCGCTGGTCTTGAATATTTCGTGAGGGGTGGGGGGGGGGGAGGGGACTAAGCTGTGACCTTCAGAATGATGGAAACATTCCTTTGACTCACGAGCCTTATGCACCAACTGCAAAAAAAAATTAACCCTTTGATTCCCTCACCCCCTCCACCAGCTTCCTGCAGGAAGCTGGTGGAGGGGGTGAGGGAATCAAAGGGTTAATTTTTTGCTTTGCTAGCATGGTTGACAATGCAGGATGCTGATGGACAGGATGCGGGAGTCAAAGGGTTAAATGATGCGAGTTTGGAATGAACTCGAGATATCGAATCTTGAGTCCATGGCTCTAACAAAAGAACAACCAGGCCCGGAGGGTGGTGGGGGGGGGGGGAGAGAAAGAAAAATGGCCTGCCAGAGAGTTGAACCCACACCTACCAGAGATATGAGCATGGTGCTTTAATCTAACAACTGGACTGCTGGGCCACGAAAACGTTTCCCTTGGCTTACATGGGACTCGAACCCACGGACCTCCTGAAGCGAATGGGCGTCTAGGTTTTAATTTACCCCCGAACGCCCATGTAATCCGATTGAAGAACAAAATACAGAACTATGTTACACTAGGCTGCACCGCGATATTAAGACTACAAGAACTAATACTACCCCCACGACTGTGTTACTAATACCAATATTAATACTCATACTAATACTAATATACAGTCTTTGCTCTAAGCGCAGCAACACGCCCCGTCTGTTTCAATACAATCGTCGATTCATACCTGGACATACGGAAAACGCGTAATCCATTGAAAGCCAACAAGGCGCGATTGAACATAATCCTTACCGACTTTACAGCTGGGGCTTGGTTAACTAGCGCGGAAGTAAAAGCCTTCTGATCTGTCTGGCTGTAAGAGTTAGCTCCCATTAACCAGCTCTGTCGGTTTTTCACAGCGCTTCATGTGTGTGTGGGTGTGTGTGTGTGTGTGTGTGTGTGTGTGTGTGTGTGTGTGTGTGTGTGTGTGTGTGTGTGTGGTGTGTACGTGTGGTGTGTGTGTGTGTGTGTGTGTTGTGTGTGTGTGTGTACATATGTATGTGAGTACGTGTGTGTGTGTGTGTGTGTGTACGTATGTATGTGTGTGTGCGTATGTGTGTGCTGTGTGTGTACGTATGTGCGTACGTATGTATGTGAGTACAAATGTATGTGTGTGCGTATGTATGTATGTGAGAGAGAGAGTGTGTGTGTGTGTATGTGTGTGCGCGTGCACGAGTGTGTGTGTGTTTCTCTGTGTGTATGTGAGAGAGAGTGTGTGTGTGTGTGTGTGCGCGCGCGTGTGTGTGTGTGCGTGCATGTGTGTTTTTTTTTTCAACCTTTGTTAGAGCTGCCATGGTCATTACACAGGTTTCAACTAACATATACAAATTAATATCAATCTATTTTTATGGATTCATTGACATTGTTAGGTTTGATCAGTTTTTCAGTATACTCATAAGTGTACAGTAGCCAGGACTTGCTGTAAGACAGGTCCAGTGGGGACAGATGCTACTATCCTTGAGTAATATAATAATAAAGATAGTAACCCTTTGACTCCCGCTCCCTGTCGACCAGCATCATCTTGCATTGCCAGCTATGCAAGCAAAGCAAAAACTTAAAAACCCTTTGATTTCCTTTTGTTTTTCAATGGCCCATTAGCTCAGTTGTTTGTTTCTTTGTTTTGCAATGGTCCATTAGCTCTGTTGGTTGTTTCTTTGTTTAAAGCAATGGCCCATTAGCTTTGTTGTTTGTTTCTTTGTTTTCCCATGGCCCATTACCTCAGTTTTTTGTCTGTGTCTTTGTTTCGCAGTGGCCCATTAGCTCAGTTGTTTCTTTGTTTCGCTATGGCCCATTAGCTCAGTTGATTTTTGTTTGTTTGTTTGTTTTGCAATGGTCCATTAGCTCAGTTGTTTCTGTTTCTTTGTTTTTGAAATGGCCCATTAGCTCAGTTGTTTGTTTCTTCGTTTTGCAATGGCCCATAAGCTCAGCTGTTTGTTTCTTTGTTTTGTAATGGCCTATTAGCTCTGTTGTTTCTTTGTTTTGGAATGGCCCATTAGCTCTGTTGTTTCTTTGTTTTGGAGTGGCCCATTAGCTCTGTTGTTTCTTTGTTTTGGAATGGCCCATTAGCTCTGTTGTTTCTTTGTTTTGGAATGGCCCATTAGCTCTGTTGTTTCTTTGTTTTGGAGTGGCCCATTAGCTCTGTTGTTTCTTTGTTTTGGAATGGCCCATTAGCTTGTTTGTTTCTTTGTTTTGGAATGGCCCATTAGCTCTGTTGTTTCTTTGTTTTGGAATGACCCATTAGCTCTGTTGTTTCTTTGTTTTGGAGTGGCCCATTAGCTCTGTTGTTTCTTTGTTTTGGAGTGGCCCATTAGCTCTGTTGTTTCTTTGTTTTGGAATGGCCCATTAGCTCTGTTGTTTCTGTTTTGGAATGGCCCATAGCTCTGTTGTTTCTTTGTTTTGGAATGGCCCATTAGCTCCGTTGTTTCTTTCTTTCTTTTGCAATGGCCTGTTGTCTCGGTTGTTTGTTTGTT
>CM060311.1:71974418-71979418 GCA_030674185.1 Monoplex corrugatus | reverse complement strand
CGTACGTGCGAGCGTGTGCGTGTTTCAGGTCAAACACTAACGTGCTGCCACACTTCGTTCTCTCTGGTTTGACACGAATCTGCCTCGACTTTTTTTTTTTTTTTTTTTTTTTTTTTGATAGAAACGATACATGATTAAAGCAGAAATAATCGCATTACTTGCAATACAGCGCTTCTGTTATTTCTTGCAACCAAATGATGTACGAGTTCAGGCGAGGTAACTCCATTGTTACCGAACACCGCTGACTGAGTTACCTACCCCTAAAGAAATAAATGGCAGGAAGGCGCACGACAACCCCTCCGACCAAAAACAACAACTGTTCAGATCAGTCTATTGACTACTACAATTTGATCTATACATTTTGGCACCGTCTTTGTGTGTGTGTGTGTGTGTGCGGTGTGTATGTGTTGTGTGTGTGTGTGTGTGTGTGTTGTGTGTTTGTGTGTTGTGTGTGTGTGTGTGTGTGTGTGTGTGTTTGTGTGTGTGTGTGTGTGTTATATGTGTGTGTGTGTGTGTGTGTGTGTGTGTGTGTGTGTGTGTCCCACGTTCTATGCAAATATGTGTCGCCTAAAAACTACGGGAGCTATGCGAAAACTATTGGTAAGAGTATATAACCTGACTCGTGGACCAGTTAAGAACATAGATATAAACACAGACTCGCACACATATGCACAGAGAGAGAGAGAGAGGGAGGGAGACAAACACACAGACACACAGATACCACATACATACATACATATACATCATATACATATATATATTGATATATAGATGTATATATAATTATATATATATACATGTGTATATGTAGTGTGTGTGTGTGTGAGAGAGAGAGAGAGAGCGAGAGGGGAGAGAGAGAGAGAGAAAAGGAAATGTGGGATGGTGTGGGGTGTGTGCGTATTTGTAATCATACTCACTGAAGGAGAATTATAAACATAATCGTTAACACAGAGAGAGAGAGAGAAGAGAGAGAGAGAGAAAGAGAGACAGACAGACAGACAGACAGACAGACAGAATATCAAACCACAAGCAGCTGAGAAATCTTTGCTGACACCAACCGCTCACCCTGTTCCCTCTCCCCTTCCCCACTACCATTCATTTCAAAAGGTTCAAGTGTACACAGTTTCGTGTTTTTTCTGGTTCTTGTGCAGGTTCAGGCAGTCTACCAGATTAATTACCAGTAGACTTGGGTGGAGCGCACATTAATTGCTCAGCGCAGTGCAGTCGTCTTGAAAAAATTCAACAACTGCTGACACAGACTGACACGCACATGTTCTCTCTCTGTCTGTCTGTTTGTCTGTCTGTCTGTCTCTCTCTCTCTCTCTCTCTCTCTCTCTCTCTCTCTTTGTCTCTCTGTCTCTGTCTCTGTCTGTCTGTCTGTCTCTCTGTCTCTCTCTCTCTTCGTCTCTCTCTGTCTCTGTCTCTCTCTCTATCTCTCTCTCTCTCCCTCTCTATCTCTCTCTCTCCCTCCCTCTGTCTGTGTGTCTGTCTGTCTGTCTGTCTCTCTCTCTCTCTCTGTCATACACACACAAACACACACAAACACAGAGATGTCAATATTGGATTAAAAAAAGGTGGTGGTGGTGGGGGGGGGAACCAGTCACTGTGGTGCAGTGGTAAGCACAATGACAAAGCTGTACACTACGCTTACTATCATAACAACCTACTTTTGTCTCCTTCAAGTCCGCTCTCAAAACTCACCTTTTCTCTCCTGCATAAAATCCTAACCTCACTCAACCCTCCCCTCTGCAGCCTGTCTCCGCTCGGAGGGAATCACATGGTTATAATATATAATTGTATGCTATGCTCTCTATAATTTTCCATTGCTTTTATTCTTGCTTTTATTGCTTTTATTCTTTCTCCCCATTTATAGCCATGCGTGTGTGTGGGTGTGTGTGTGTGTGTGTGTGTGTGTGTCTGTATGTGTGCGTGCGTGTGTGTGCGAGCGTGCGTGCCTGCGTGTGTGTCTGCTTCAGCGCTTAGATTTGATTTTATCAAGATTTTGCGCTATATAAATATTGTAATTATTATTATTATTATATCCTGGCGTCAACCAGGCCCGAGAAATACAGACACCTGCGGTGCTGGTCGGAAGATTTTTTGCAACACCCTCAATGACGCATCTATGAAGTGGATGAGACTCGACTGTGTGGTCCCAGTCTGCCCAATGAGCCCATAGCACGCCCAACTCTGGGTATTAGCAGGTTAGAGCTGAAAAATCCCACAATGATTTTTGAGGGGACAGATGGGGATTCGAACAAACAACCATCCAGCCAATAGTCCGTTGCGTTAACCACTACACCACTGCGACTGGTCACCACAGCATCGTGGTTATCCTCCTCATCGTCATCATCATCATATACCATAGTGAAGATTCATCATCATCATCAGGTGCCTTGCCGCATGGCGTTGGCGATCATGGACTTCCATCTGTCTCTATCTCTTGTTGCCCTAAGCATCTCCTCCACTCTCCTCGTCTTCAGCCACTCTGCAAGTCCGTCTAGCATTCTCTCCCTGGGTTTACCTGGTGCTGTCTTTCCCTCCAGCTTTCCCGTTGTGACCAGGTGCTCCAAATCCCCCTTCCTCATAAAATGGCCTATAAATGTTGCCTGTCTTTTCCTAATCTTCCTTATGAATGATCTACTTGTGTCTGCCTCCATCAAGTCTGTCTCGTTTGTTTTCTTTGCTGTGCATGGAACTCTCAACATTCTTCTTAGAAACTACATCTCGGCTGCCTCAATCCTGCTCTGGCTTTGCTTGTTGACTGTCCACGTCTCACATCCGTACAACAGTAGGTTCTGCATAACATTCAAGAACTCTCTTCCTGATGTTAATTGATAGGCATTTTTTGGTAAGAATGCTTGTCATCTTCATGAATGCTGTTTTGGCTTGGCCGATTCTGCCGGTTATTTCTGATGTGCATCTGCCGTTTGATGAAATGATCGTTCCCAGGTATTTAAACTTATCAACCTGTGTCAAGGTTGTGCCATTTGCTGTTATTTTGCAGGAGGGGATTTCACCTTTTTTACTGATCACCATGACTTCAGTTTTCCTGCTGTTTAGTTCCAACCCCTTACCTTTGCTTTCTATTTCTAGTATATTCACAAGGTTTCATCATATAGCAAAGTGAAAAATGGTCCCAGGTTAAGCGGCCATTGATGTAGCGTAGGAAAATGGGACAGCAAAAACGAAGACATCAAACCAACTGTACGGACACATTACTGAGTGTGTTGCTCAAATCTCCTGACCAAAACCGCAGGTGTCATGTCAGTATCTCCCGGGCCTGGTAAACGACAGGATATATCGTGACAGGAAGCATAGAGTTAATTAAACAACCTTATCACGCAGTCTCAATCTTAGACGGAAATCCACAACCTCATATATATCATCCTTTTCGTCACCATCATCATACAGCAAAGTGAAAAATGGTCCCAGATTAAGTGGCTATTCACCCTTTGACTCCCGCACCCGATCCACCAACTGCAAAAACGTAACCTCCTGACTCCCTCACCCTATTCACCAGCTTCCTGCAGGGAGAGTTAAGTTTTTGCTTTGTTAGTGTGGTTGACAATGCAGGATGCTGGTGGACAGGGTGCGAGAGCCAAAGGGTTAATGTTGCGTAAGAAAATGGAACAGCAAAACAAAACAACAACAACAAAAAGACCAAAACAACACACACACACACACACACACACACACACACACACACACACACACACACACACACCACACACATACAGAGAGAGAGAGAGAGAGAGAGAGAAAGAGAGAGAGAGAGAGAGAGAGAGAGAGAGAGAGAGAGAGAGAGAGAGAGAGAGAGAGGAGAGAGAAAACCACTGTACCTCTGTCTGGCGGACCGGCGACGACGAAAGTAGAGCTCAGTATCCTGACGGGTAGGCCCCAGGATAGGGAACGTCCTTTTGGACGATCCTTCTGCGCTGAAGGATGATGGTGCAGACAAGGACAAGGACGCCGCCGCTTCCATGGCGGCCACAATGCCTTCGTCCCGGCTGCCGGGAGGGGCCCTGGTAGGAGCCGGGGAACGCCCATTGGCGGCGGAGACAGAGTGAAAAGCTTCCTCCGGGGACAGGGACCCTTCCCCTGGAGGATAGGAGACATGGTCGCCAGTTTTCCAGGGCACCCTGTGGCGAACCACTGCTGTTGGCATCTTCATGGATGGCGATGACGTGTTGACAACGTCAGCATGACGTCGTAAAGAGCTATGACGTCATGTGTTTTACGTGTTTCCGTGCGTCATTACGAAAGGCGTGCTTTGGGAGTAGTGCGTATGATAGCGGGAAAGACTTACATTGCTGGGTTTACTTTGGTGCGGATGTTTGAGAGTTAACGGACGTAAAAATAAAAAATTATGACACTGATCGAAATTCTCTGTTTCGTGAAAGGAAAAGGGAAACGTGACGTGTCTATTTTTTTTCTCCCGTAGAAATCACTCTGAAGTGCTGATTCATAAAACAGCGTTATTTATATCACATCAAAGAATCTGGTCATGGAAAGTCATCACTGCTACGAAATATACAAATCCAGAATATTTCTCCATCCACATGCACTATGTAAATTTATATATATATATCTCTCTCTTAACCCTAACCCTAACCCGGAATCGGCCATCACAGATGAATTCCGTATCACATCACAATTTTCGTAAACGAATCCTTCACAAATCCACAAATTGAGAAGCACGTCCAGACATAGATGGCGCCAGAGTCGTTGTCAGTTAATCAGTCACATTTCAGCTAATCCATAGTATGTCTCACCTCGTCTTCTATATCATTTACAACATTCATCTTTCCAGGTCGCTGAATTCATCACTGTCACAGATCAATACCTTGATTTTTTTTATTTTGATTTTTTTTTTTTTTGAGTCAAAGAAAATCACTTCGAGGTCTTATTGCTCGATTTAGTTTGAAGAATGCGTGATCATCAAGGGATAAGTACATCGTGGACTGGGTCACTGGGGATAATGCAGATAATATATGGAG
>CM060311.1:71956918-71959418 GCA_030674185.1 Monoplex corrugatus | reverse complement strand
ACATGCAAAGCGAAGAGTCAGAGATAGCATACTTAAAAGTCAATAACATAATGCCTGTAAGTTATATTGTGAGACATGCAAAGCGAAGAGTCAGAGATAGTATACTTAAAAGTCAATAACATAATGCCTGTAAGTTATATTGTGAGACATGCAAAGCGAAGAGTCAGAGATAGCATACTTAAAAGTCAATAACATAATGCCTGTAAGTTATATTGTGAGACATGCAAAGCGAAGAGTCAGAGATAGCATACTTAAAAGTCAATAACATAATGCCTGTAAGTTATATTGTGAGACATGCAAAGCGAAGAGTCAGAGATAGCATACTTAAAAGTCAATAACATAATGCCTGTAAGTTATATTGTGAGACATGCAAAGCGAAGAGTCAGAGATAGCATACTTAAAAGTCAATAACATAATGCCTGTAAGTTATATTGTGAGACATGCAAAGCGAAGAGTCAGAGATAGCATACTTAAAAGTCAATAACATAATGCCTGTAAGTTATATTGTGAGACATGCAAAGCGAAGAGTCAGAGATAGCATACTTAAAAGTCAATAACATAATGCCTGTAAGTTATATTGTGAGACACACAAAACGAAAAGTCAGAGATAGCATACTTAATTAAAGTCAATAACATAATGCCTGTAAGTTGCCAGTGTGAGACACACAAAACGAAGAGTCAGAGATAGCATACTTAATTAAAGTCAATAACATAATGCCTGTAAGTTGCCAGTGTGAGACACACAAAACGAAAAGTCAGAGATAGCATACTTAATTAAAGTCAATAACATAATGCCTGTAAGTTGCCAGTGTGAGACACACAAAACGAAAAGTCAGAGATAGCATACTTAATTAAAGTCAATAACATAATGCCTGTAAGTTGCCAGTGTGAGACACACAAAACGAAGAGTCAGAGATAGCATACTTAATTAAAGTCAATAACATAATGCCTGTAAGTTGCCAGTGTGAGACACACAAAACGAAGAGTCAGAGATAGCATACTTAATTAAAGTCAATAATATAATGCCTTTAAGTTGCCATTGTGAGACACACAAAACGAAGAGTCAGAGATAGCATACTTAATTAAAGTCAATAATATAATGCCTGTAAGTTGCCATTGTGAGACACAAAACGAAGAGTCAGAGATAGCATACTTAATTAAAGTCAATAACATAATGCCTGTAAGTTGCCATTGTGAGACACACAAAACGAAGAGTCAGAGATAGCATACTTAATTAAAGTCAATAATATAATGCCTGTAAGTTGCCATTGTGAGACACACAAAACGAAGAGTCAGAGATAGCATACTTAATTAAAGTCAATAATATAATGCCTGTAAGTTGCCATTGTGAGACACACAAAACGAAGAGTCAGAGATAGCATACTTAATTAAAGTCAATAATATAATGCCTGTAAGTTGCCATTGTGAGACACACAAAACGAAGAGTCAGAGATAGCATACTTAATTAAAGTCAATAATATAATGCCTGTAAGTTGCCATTGTGAGACACACAAAACGAAGAGTCAGAGATAGCATACTTAATTAAAGTCAATAACATAATGCCTGTAAGTTGCAATTGTGAGACATACAAAACGAAGAGAACTCAACGTTGCTTCAAACATATTAAAGCTGTTTATGACTTCTTCTTCGTCCTCCTCCCTTATTGAACGTTCACAATTTCGCGGGCTGGTTGGTAGAGCCATGGATTCAAGATCTGATATCTTGAGTTCAATCCTAGCCCGCAACATTAAAATCTGGTCCGTTCGCTGCCCATCTTAATGTTTCCATCATTCTGGTGGTGTCAGCTTAGTGTTTGATAGGTCCTTTCTCCCTTTTCCTCATTGCCAGACTTGCCAGTGATAGAGTCTGTCCTTCCCTTTCTCATTGCCAGACCTTGCCAGTGGATAGAGTTCTGTCCCTTCTCCCTTTTCCTCATTCCAGACCTTGTCAGTGGATAGAGTTTCTGTCCCTTCTCCCTTTTCCTCATTTCCAGACCTTGTCAGTGGATAGAGTTCTGTCCCTTCTCCCTTTTCCTCATTGCCAGACCTTGTCAGTGGATAGAGTTCTGTCCCTTCTCCCTTTTCCTCATTTCCAGACCTTGTCAGTGGATAGAGTTCTGTCCCTTCTCCTTTTCCTCATTTCCAGCCTTGTCAGTGGATAGAGTTCTGTCCCTTCTCCCTTTTCCTCATTTCCAGACCTTGTCAGTGGATAGAGTTCTGTCCCTTCTCCCTTTTCCTCATTTCCAGACCTTGTCAGTGGATAGAGTTCTGTCCCTTCTCCCTTTTCCTCATTTCCAGACCTTGTCAGTGGATAGAGTTTGTCCCTTCTCCCTTTTCCTCATTCCAGCCTTGCAGTGGATAAGTTCTGTCCCTCTCCTTTTCCTCATTTCCAGACCTTGTCAGTGGATAGAGTTTGTCCTTCTCCTTTCCTCATTTCCAGACCTTGCAGTGATAGAGTCTGTCCCTTCTCTTTTCCTCATTTCCAGACCTTGCCAGTGGAT
>CM060311.1:71944418-71951918 GCA_030674185.1 Monoplex corrugatus | reverse complement strand
CATTATCCTAAGTGGTACTGTCTTTCCTGATTAGCCGAAGTAGACAAAGATCATCACTGAAAGTTGATAAACAGTGTGCGTCATAACAGTGTTGGAAACTTCGAGTTACAATGTCTGATACTAACAACATATAGCAGATGGATGGGTCAAAATAGAGGGCCTTTTCGAATTGATTCACGAACGATATATCTGTGTACGTGTCTCTGTCTGTCTGTCTGTCTGTCTGTCTGTCTGTCTGTCTGTCTCTCTCTCTCTCTCTCTCTCTCTGTATATATATATATATATATATATATATTATATCTGTCTGTCTCTCTTCTTCTTCTTCTTTTATTTCATCTTCTCTTCTTTTTTCTTCTTCTTCTTCTTCTTCTTCTTCTTCTTCTTCTCCTCCTCCTCCTCCTTCGTCTTCTTCGTCTTCTTCTTCTTCTTCTTTTATTTCATCTTCATCTTCTTCTTTTCTTCTTCTTCTTCTTCTCTCTGTGTTTCTGTCTCTCTTTGTGTCTTTCTGTCTCTGTGCCACTCTCTCTGTCTCTGTCTGTTTCTCTCTCTCTCTCTCTCTTTCTTTGTGTTCCTATATCTTCGTCCAACCATTCACCCCCCTCTCCCTCTCTCTCTCTCTCTCTCCTCTCTCTCTCTCTCTCCTCCAACCCTCTATCTCTGTTTTTTTTTCTTTCTCTCTTTAGTATGCGCTAGAGAAGACGTGCTGTATTTTTCATAACTTTAATTCAAACAAGAGCAGGCAGAAAACGGCGACAGGTAGATATTTCAGATTTTGTTTTTACAGAAAATGAATGACTGCCAGTGACCACAAGAACCATTCACGTAGTGAGTGACACAGCTGCTCCCAGCGAATATCGGCAGCGGGTCAACGGGTCAACTACTAGTATCTTAATGTAAGGCTATACACGCAGTAAAGACAGCGGCCTAAACCTTCACACAGAAGATCGAGATGCCATTTTCACTGGTTGTATGTCTAAGTACACAAAGGATACAGGGATAATAGATGTCGTGTGAATAATAAGCTCGATGATTTAGATGCCGGCATTAAGAGCTTTTGGAAGGATTGCTCCCACACACGAAGAAGACGGCAATAGGCTACTGTGGGCTTATCTCCCTTTCAGTTTCATTGTGATCAAGAATTCAGCGTCAAGGAAAGACAATTTTGGCCGTGGAATATGGGAAGGCACGTAGAGTTATTGAACATGTTTTGAGCGTCGGATTCGCATCGCACACCAATGGTTGTGGCCTTGAACCGAGGGGTGTGCTACGTATACACACACACACACACACAACACACACACACACACACACACACACACACACACACACACACACACACACCACACATGAATATATATATATGTGTGTATATATATATACATACATATATATATCTATATCTATCTATAGAGATATATATATAGATATATATATGCACACATACATATATACATATGTGTGTGTGCGCGTGCGTGTGTGTGTGTGTGTGTGTGTGTGTGTGTGTGTGTGTGTGTGTGTGTGTGTGTGTGTGTGTGTGTGTGGAAAGGGAGAGAGAGAGAGAGGTGTACACTGTTCCCATTGGGCCCGTCTTAAGTTAATTGTTGGTCTGACAGACAGACAAGTGGCATTCTTACTGCCCATCTTAACTTAATTGTTGGTCTTGTTGTATCGGTTAAGTCCACTTTCGATTACTTCTCAAGGATGGTTATTTCTGTTGACCATATCACCTGAGCTGTGGATTCTGACGTAAAACTGAACCAAATCAATCAATCAATCAGTTGTTGAACACATTTTCTGTGGCCTAATACTTCAGTTGGTTAGAGTGCCATTCTGATAACGCAAGGTTCGTGGGTTTAATTCTTTAGCGGGCCAAAGCTTTTTTTTAAATATTTTACTTATCTTTTTTCTTTTCTTTGCTGTTGTTTTGTTTTGTTGTGTTCTATTTTGTTTTGAGCAGGTTGGACGGCTCATTTGATAAAGGCGAAGGCTCAATAGCTGATGTCTCAAGTCTAATCCCAGCCGGCAGCATTTAGAAGGGAAAAAAACGACCTTTTCGCTGCCTATGTTGATACCATAATCATTATAGTGGTACCGGCATAGTGTTTCGTAGATCTTGCCCCATCCCACTCACCCCCATCCCTTTCAAGATCTTGCTGACGCATAGACTTTTGCACAGGCTTTAGGAGTCTGCCTGTTAAGAGATGGCAGACTGGGTGGAGCGCATATGGAATTGTACGATTACGATGTATCCCTCAAGAATCAATTCCTTTAACTAATGAAAATAATGGTCAGCCAGCCGTTTCCTACCAAGGCCCTACCCTACCATCTGGAACCAGCTCCCATTCTTCGTTAGACGTTCACGGTCCTTGCAGTCTTTCAAAACCAATCTGAAAACCTATTCAGTCCCAAAATCAGGACATTTCGTTATTGAAGTCCATACCTGTCTCGATTCCCTTAATACTATGCCATAGCACTCTCTCTCTCTCTCTCTCTCTCTCTCTCCTCTCTCTCTCTCTCTCTCTCTCTCTCTGTTGTGGTGTTGTGTGTGTGTGTGTGTGTGTGTGTGTGTGTGTGTGTGTGTGTGTGTGAGTGTGTGTGTGTGTATTATATATATGTACATAGGCCTACATATATATATGTACATATATACACATGTACATTATATACAGAGAGAGAGAGAGAGAGAGAGAGAGAGACAATACATGTAGATACATACATACATACATACATGCATACATACGTACGTATATACATGCATACATACATACATACACACACATACATACATACATACAAACATACATACATACATACATACATGCATACATCGATAGCTAGATAGATAGATAGATAGATAGATAGATAGGATGGATGGATGGATGGATGGATGGATAGATAGATAGATAATAGATACATAGATAGATACATAGATAGATACAGATACATAGATATAGGTCTGTATATATGTATGTATATCTGTATATATGTATAAGATATACATTGTTCCATACCTATCATTACGCGTCTAATACTTGCTATAGTCTCGAAATCCTATTTGTTTTTCGTTGTAAGACTTCGCACGTATAAAATCTTAGATTGGCTCTATAAAAGACTTGCAGATCATCACTGGGCGATATGTGTGAAGCATTAACGAGACAGTCTGAAAGCTATGTCTTTCCCTTTGAACAAATTCCAAAATTCCAGTTCAGCTCACCAAAGGCTTATTGGCTGAGAGATCATTGTGTCAACAGGCTTCCTAGTTAAAAGGATCAAAGATCGTCCTGACCTTCAAGTGAAACAATTGTTTGTATGTAAATGAAGTTCCCTTTTGGCTGTGATTCCGTACCACAGATATAAACGACAACATAGATTGGCTACCCACCAAACTATTGCCTATGACAGCCTCGGCATGGATTTGTATTTGTTTTGTTACATTATGAATGCCTTTATGCCTTGAAAACCATTGTGAGACAAGTTTGATTGTCACAGCTCCAAGAGAGGAAAAGAAGGGTTGTTTCCCTTGCAAAGGCAATACAAAGAGAATGAGGGTCAAGGACCGACTACAAAAAAGTAAGGTAAATGTACATAGATTGTCATAACACAAGAGAGGAAAAGGAGGATTGTTTCCCTTGCAAAGGGTTGTTTCCATTGGCGATCATTATCTTCTTATAACCTTTGTAAGGGAAACAACCCTGCTTTCCCTTATCTCACTTAGGCCTGTGACAAACTATCTGCATTTGCCTTACGTTGTAGTCTGTCCCTGGCAGGTATCCTCTTTTTTAACAAACGTTGAGACAATGTTTGTTGCTTGATAGACAATATTGTAATCCAAAACAAGTGTGACTGCCCGCGTTCAAGCAAACAGGAACCAAGAAAGAGAAAAAACACGAAAAAAGATAAGAGGTGTATTTAATACAACAAGACAAGACAGGCTCAAATTTTCGGCCAGCTGGCCTTTGTCAAGCGTAAGATCACAAACAAACAAACACCAGATACAAAAATTAGGAGAAAAAGATTGAAACTTCCCTGCTGCTCCGACCCGTGTGAGAAAAGGAATAATATTGTGTTTATGCGGGGATTAAAACGTTGGAGACAAGTTAAAGATAATGGCTTGACAGATAATATTGTGTTTATGTGGAAACGTTTTGCTTGTCAAATGTAATTTTTGCTCATCATAGTCAGCTTCGTTGGACAGACCCTGTGGTCCGTATGGAAGACAATCGCAAACCAAACATGTTTCTGTATGGACGGCTGAAACAAGGACATTGTGACGAAGGGAGACCACTCAAGCGATACAAGGATACTCTAAATGCCAAACTTATGAGCCGTAGCATGTTGCATTACAGTCTCTCAATAGACAACACAGTGAATACTGAGTTAATATTCCTTTTTGTCTACCACAGTATTTTTTTCAAAGCATGCCTCAAAACGGCGTGGTAGTAGAACGTTATTTCCTTTACAATTTCAATACATTAAAAACACATATGAAAGGCTAACTGCTCCCAGCGCTATTCGCCAAAGAGCAACTCCCCAGCGCTACTCGCTGAAGAGTGAGGGAACAGAGAGAATCGCGTTGTGTTGTGTCGTACTGTCCCTGTCTGTCTTTGCCTCTGTCTCTGTCTGCCTGGCTCCTCCACTTGCCCTCCATCTTCAGCTGCCTTTATGCTGGCTCCGAGGCAGGCTATAAAAATGAAACGTGACCACTGGGCATTTCCAGTAAAGGCTGTTAAAATATATTCAAAGTTATCAGAATATTCGATGACCCTTATCGGCTGATAGTAACCCCCCCCCCCCCCCCCCCCAACTTTACTTAGACCCGAAACGTGACCACTGGGCATTTCCAGTGAAGGCTGTTAAAATGAATTCATTTACTTAGACCCAGTAATCCCCCAGCTTATCATTGGCCTAAGGGTCACATCACATACTAACATCAAAGAGGTGGCTGCCTACCATTGATGTGTAACAAGCATCATTACCACCAATTGGAAAGACGTTGTCCGCAACAGAGTAAGATGACGATGGCATTGCAGACAGAGTAATAGAGACATTTAAACAGCGCGGAACAGCTGGTATTCAACCGAGGAAAGACCAGCTTAAACAGAACACAAGACTGCAGGATTCCTTCCCATGCAGCCCGTGTGGAAGGACGTTTATCTCCAGGATTGTTCTTGTATCTCACATGAAGGCCCGTACCAGGGGATAACGGACAAGAATGCCTATTCATCCGTTGGATCAACGGAAAGTTCATCATGATCCTCATCATTTTGCTCCTATTTCCATACCGCTAACCACGATGGCAGATTTTTCTCAAATGTCTTTCACTTTCTGTTTCAATATTGGACATAAGTTTTCTGTTCAGAATGATTTGTAGGCTGAGTGACTGATCATGTCTTCTGTGTTTAACAAATATTGTCCCTTTTTCCAGTGAAGGCTGCTAAAATGAATTCATTTACTTATGACCAGTAATCCCCCAGCTTATCCCCGAAACGTGATCCACTGGACGAAGACGGCAGGGAAGTTTTTAGTCCTGTTTTTATTATCTGTTGTTTGGTGTTTGTGGTTTGTTTGTGACCGTGCGTTCGCGCTTGACAAAGGCCGGTTGGCCGAAAATTTGCGCTTGTTTTGTCTTGTTTTGTTAGTTAAATACGCGCTTACATTGGTTTTCTTGTTCTTCTGGTTGCTAATATTGTCCACTTAGTTGAATGACTGGTGGCTGTGATTCAAACCTTTAATTATTTATTTACTCTATTTATCTGTTCTCTTCTTTGAAAATAAGATACATAAATACACATATAATTTATACGTAACCAAGATCGTTCCAAATATAGACTGATACAATGCTGGTAAACAAAAATGTGGGCTAGGTGAAACATAGGCTAGGTAGGACTTCAGGGCCTGGCCAGCTCATGGGTTTATGTGCAGGCTTAAGGCTTATGCCATGATTACCATCACATGACACCTGTGACGTTAGTGCATATGGAATTCGTTCCGAGCGCGGAGACGTAGTCTTGAGAAACTAAAACTGAAACTGAAACTGAAACTGGCGGCTGGGTGGGTTGACGAATAGAACGATGTTTTTGTGTGGAGTAAGATGAAAGAAGTCTCTTTCGTTCTTTCTCGGCTCGCTAGCTGGGCATGACCTGGCTGGTTGTGCGCGTTGTGTGCTTATGTCCCGGGGTTTGTCATCTCCCCACTTCGCCATACGGCTTGTGAACAAGGTAAGCAGATGACTGGGTCCAAATAGGTCATGCAGCGCATGGACATTACTTGACGAGATGACTACCGTGTGGCGTCGAGAGCCGGGAGTGATTTTTGTTTGGCTGGCGGTGAGGTAGTGTTTGCCCTGGATCCCATCCGACACCTTCGGATGTTTCTTGTTAAACTAATGGCACAGCAACGTTGTTCAATCCTGTATATTCACGAACCTTACAATAGCTATGATTTAGTCCTCTTCTCCTACTGGACAAAGCAGCAGGGAAGTTTCGGTTTTTACTCATAATTTTGTATTTGGTATTTGTTTGTGATCTTACGTTTACGCTTGAACAAAGTCATCTGGTCGTGGTGTATTAAATACGCGTTCTGATTCTATTTTCGTTGTTTTTTCTGATTCCTGTTTGCTTGAACGCGGGCAGTCGCACTTGTTTTGGATAGCTTAGCAAAGCGATCATTTCACTGACTGCGGCAGAAGCAGTTGTCTGTCTCCCTATTCATGTCTATGGTCTTGATATACAGGAGACATGAATGGTCTGTTTGTATGTTGTGGCACCATGATTGGGGCAGCACTGGCTTGTGGTTAAGTCAATGTATATCTGAACCAAAGCGACAGGAATCCGGTTGGTTTCCCAGATCGGTCGGTGAGAAAATGGTGTGGAAAACTGATGTGTGCGAGAGTGCGTGTGAGAGAGTGTGTGTGAGTGTGCGTGCGTGCGTGTGTGTGCGTATGTGTGTGCATGTGTATACGCGCGTGCGTGTATGTGTATGTGTATGAGTATGTGCCTAAATACGTGTCCTTGTGCGTGTGTGTGCACGCGCGTGTGTGTTTGTGTGTATATGTGTGTGTGTGTGTGTGTGCTTGAGTCTAATGTGTGTGCGTGCGTGTGTGTGTGTGCTTGAATGTAGTGTAGTGTTGTGTGTGTGTGGTGTGTGTGTGTATGTATGTGTATGTGTTGTGTGTGTGTGTGTTGTGTGTGTGTGTGTGTGTTTGTGCACGTTCGCGTCAGTGTGTTGTGTGTGTGTGTGTGTGTGTGTGTGTGTGTGTGTGTGTGTGTGTGTGTGTATGTGTGTTTGTGCACGTTCGCGTGAGTGTGTGTATGCGCGTGTTTTCCCCGTTTCTGCCGGTCTGAATCGTTTCCCAGTTTTCCTTCATAGACAAGAAAAAAAAAAGAAAAAGAAAAAGAAAAACCTGACTGGCAATCATGCTGTAAACACACCAAAGTAAACTCATCAGTATTTTCCACTGCAGGTATATCCTTTTTTTGTGTGACTCCACAATTATTGTAT
>CM060311.1:71921918-71924418 GCA_030674185.1 Monoplex corrugatus | reverse complement strand
CGATAATGTTACACGGTTGTGAGGCGTGGACAGTCAACAAACAAAGCCAGAACAAGATTGAGGTAGCCGAGATGTGGTTTCTAAGAAGAATGTTGAGAGTTCCATGGACAGCAAAAAAAACAAATGAGACAGTCTTGATGGAGGCAGACACAAGAAGATCATTCATAAGGAAGATTACGAAAAGACAGGCAACATTTACAGGCCATTTATGAAGAAAGGGGAATTGGAGCACCTGGACAAACAGGAAAGCTGGGGGAAAGAGAGCACCAGGTAGACCCAGGGAAAAGTGTTGGACGGACTTACAGAGTGGCTGAAGACAGAGAGGGTGGAAGATGTGCTTGCGGCAACAAGGGATAGAGACGTATGGAGGGCCATGATCGCCAACGCCAAGTGGCAAGGCACTTGATAATGATGATGATGAGAGTGGTTGCCAATGCAGGATGCTGGTGGACAGGGTGCGGGAGTTAGAGGGTTAAAGACATGCGGCAGATGATCAAAAGATCAGATGCACACGTTTTGACCGGTGCGGTAGCCAGGTGGTTAAGAATGTCAGACTTCCAGTCAGAAGGTCTGGGGTTCGATCCTGCCTGGTTACCTCCCGTCTGGTGGGTAAGTTGTGGAGATTTTTTTTCTGATTTCCAAGCTCAGCGTGTGTGCAGACTCGTCAGTGCCAAAACCCTCTTTGGCGTGTATACGCACGCAGAAACATCGAGTACGCGCGTTAAAGATTCTGTAAGTCATGTCAGTGATCTCGGGCCCCAGTAGCTCAGTTGGTGTGAGCGTCGGATTCACATGCTAATGGTTGTGGGTTCGACTACCCGGGTGCGCTACATTAAAACTGGCCTTTCTCACTGTCCCATTTAACATCATTGTTGTTCTGTGGTGTCATTATGGGATTAATGTCCCCCTTCCCCCCATTTCCCTGGGATGGTTGTCCCGTCGGCCATATCACCTGAGGTGGGTGTCGACGTAAAAAATGAACCAAATCAATCAATTAGTGACCGGCGCCTTATAGAAAATAAAAACACCCAGCAGGCACACTCACTAAAGATGGAGTATGTAGACTATGCAGCAGCATACTGCCTGCACAGTGTGGGCAAAAGCAGCGTGCAGACACGTATCCGAGAAAATTGGAAACGCTTAACATATTTTCTGTTAAAAAGATACTTTCTATGTCTATCAATGAGTTGGCTGCTACTTGTGTAATCTGGGGTATATTTTGAAGTAAAAATGGTATCAATGAACTGGCTGCTACTAGTGTAATCTGGGTATATTTTGAAGTAAAAATGGTATCAATGAGTTGGCTGCTACTAGTGTAATCTGGGTATATTTTGAAGTAAAAATGGTATCAATGAGTTGGCTGCTACTAGTGTAATCTGGGGTATATTTTGAAGTAAAAATGGTATCAATGAGTTGGCTGCTACTAGTGTAATCTGGGGTATATTTTGAAGTAAAAATGGTATCAATGAGTTGGCTGCTACTTGTGTAATCTGAGGTATATTTTGAAGTAAAAATGGTATCAATGAATTGGCTGCTACTGTGTAATCTGGGTATATTTTGAAGTAAAAATGGTATCAATGAGTTGGCTGCTACTTGTGTAATCTGAGGTATATTTTGAAGTAAAAATGGTATCAATGAATTGGTTGCTACTGTGTAATCTGGGGTATATTTTGAAGTAAAAATGGTTATCAATGAACTGGTTGCTACTTGTGTAATCTGGGGTATATTTTGAAGTAAAAATGGTATCAATGAATTGGCTGCTACTAGTGTAATCTGGAGGTATATTTTGAAGTAAAAATGGTATCAATGAATGGTTGCTACTTGTGTAATCTGGGGTATATTTTGAAGTAAAAATGGTATCAATGAACTGGTTGCTACTTGTGTAATCTGGGGTATATTTTGAAGTAAAAATGGTATCAATGAATTGGCTGCTACTTGTGTAATCTGAGGTATATTTTGAAGTTAAAAATGGGAGAGTGGCAGAATGGTTCAGCGTTGACGTTCGCCTGCCAATAATAGACCCGAGATTCCAGGGCTCGTTTCCCGTTAAAACCTAGACTTTTCTCTTCAGTTTGACCGGAAAATCGAACTAAACATCTTGTGTCTCGGAACAAAACGAAAAAACAAAAGTTGGATCCGTGTGCCTTCTCGCCTGGGCACGCTAAAGATCCTACGGCAGTTGAAAATCGTGGAGAGAAGGCCATTCACCCGGCGGCCCTAATATAATATGTTGGAGAGATGGTTCATTTGGTATAATATGTTGGAGAGATGGGTTCATTTGGTATAATATGTTGGAGAGATAGGTTCATTTGGTATAACATGTTGGAGAGATGGGTTCATTTGGTATAATATGTTGGAGAGATAGGTTCATTTGTATAATTGTTGGAGAGATAGGTTCATTTGGTATAATATGTTGGAGAGATAGGTTCATTTGGTATAATATGTTGGAGAGATAGGTTCATTTGGTATAACATGTTGGAGAGATAGGTTCATTTGGTAT
>CM060311.1:71906918-71911918 GCA_030674185.1 Monoplex corrugatus | reverse complement strand
GGTGAACATAAATAAAGTGACAAAATATATAAAGTGCTGATTTTGCTGTTGTTTTTGTTGTTGTTGTTGTTGGTGGTGGTGTGGTTGGTGGTGGTGTGTGTGTGAACATAAATAAAGACAAAACAATAAGTGCTGATTTTGTTGTTGTTGTTGTTGTTGTTGTGTTGAATATAAACAAAGCAACAAAATAGATAAAATGCTAATTTTGTTGTTGTTGCTGTTGTTGTTGTAGTTGTTGTTATTGTTGTTGTTGTTGTATACAAAACAAAGCAAGAAAATAGATGAAATGTTAATTTTGTTGTTGTTGCTGCTGTGTTGTATTGTTGTTTTGCTGTTGCTGTTGTTGTTGTTGTTGTTGTTGTTGTTGTTGCTGTTGTTGTTGTTGTTCTTGTTGTTGTACTGTTGTTGTTGTTTTTGAATATAAACAAAGCAGCAAAAAAGATAAAATGCTAATTTTGTTGTTGCTGCTGCTGTTGTTGTCATTGTTGTTGTTGTTATTGTTGTTGTTGTCAGGTCGGATAGATGTATCCGCTACTGGTAACCTGGAACCCAGTACTACCTGTCACAGGGTCGAATTGCTGGCGACTAAACCAGCAACCCCACCAGTCCTCTCAGGAGGATGGTGAGGAGGGTGGCTAGAAACCCTGGTGGAAATAAATTAGATCCATCAAAGGGCGCCACCTCTGGAGAGCTACCCACGGCCATCTAGCTAAGGGAGTAAACCCTGACAGTAAATCCGGTGTGGGGCCCCTAAGGCGGTTGGATGGCAAACTTTGTCACTTTCCGGCAGCTCCTGCGGCCGCGTTGGCACCAAAACGTAACAGCCCTGCTGTTCCTTTGGATCTGTCAGCGAGGTGGAGAGGGGGGACAAGTTTCATGGGCAACAGCCTGTCTTCCATATTACACTGCCCAGGCTTACATCCGTCCATTCATCCACAAACACTCTGTACCTACGACCTGGAGAGTACACTCCAGCCTCGCTACTAACACTAGTGTCGGCACAACACGGGAAGCAACAGATACCGGTGATAAGTCATTGCTCAACTGGCGTAGAGCTGACGCCAGGGGTTGCTTTTGACGGTGGGAGAGACCTTCGTGTCTTACTGGACAGCTACCGCCCACCTAAGCTGGGCAGCCCCCAGCCAGTTAGGTGCTGTCCCGCCACGACCTGCCTTCTTCATTGGGTGCATGAAGATTAGGAGAAAATCTGACAAGTAGGTCGTTAATTACCGCACCAAACAAAAAGAAAAATTCAAATTCAAGAAACGGATCAGGAAAAGGATCAGCAGTGAAACTGGGCTGTTGGAATGTCCGAACAATGATGCCTGGGCTCTCCCAAGATCTGCAAGACATCAGCGACGCCAGAAAAACTGCCGTCATAAACAGCGAACTAAAGAGGCTCAATGTGGACATTGCCACTCTGCAGGAAACACGGCTGGCTGACTCAGGAACACTAAAGGAAAGGGACTACACCTTCTTCTGGCAAGGAAAGAGTTCTGATGCCCCAAGAGAGCACGGAGTAGGCTTTGCAGTAAGGAACAGCCTGCTGAACATGATTGAACCAGGCAGCGGTGGTTCAGAACGACTCTTGACTCTCCGCCTCAACACCACCGAAGGCTATGTCACTCTCATCAGCGTTTATGCCCCAACTCTGTCCGCTCTCTCAGACACCAAGGATGAGTTCTACGAAAATCTTGCATCAACCATAAGGAACATCCCCAGGACAGAACAACTTGTTCTGCTGGGCGACTTCAATGCCAGAGTGGGTGCAGACAATGACTCATGGCCCTTCTGCCTCGGTTCCTTTGGAGTGGGGAAAATGAATGAGAATGGACAGCGACTGCTTGAGTTTTGCGCCTGCCATGAACTGTGCATCGCCAACTCCTTCTTCAAGACGAAGCCTCAGCACAAAGTCTCCTGGAGGCATCCCCGCTCAAAACATTGGCACCAACTGGATTTGATCCTAGTAAGACGTGCCGCTATCAAAAACGTTCTCCACACTCGCTCTTATCACAGCGCAGACTGCGACACAGACCACTCTCTGGTATGTTGCAAGATCAGGCTACAACCAAAGAAGTTCCACTGCTCAAAGAAACAAGGGAACCCTCGCATTGATGTCAGCAAGATGTCTCAGCCAGATCTTGTAGAACAGTTCGCAGAGGCCTTTCAGAGAGAATATGATGCATTGCAGCCCAGAGACTCTGCCACTGAGAGATGGGAAAACGTTACGAGACACCATGCACCGCATTGCTATGACCACCTTTGGGAAGAAAACTGTGAAGTCCCACGACTGGTTTGAGGCCAAATCATCAGAGATGACTCCCACTGTTGAGGCCAAGCGTGCCGCACTCACCAAGTATAAGCGGTCACCCAGTGAGAAGAACCTGCAAATCCTCAGGGCTGCCAGAAGTAAGGTTCAGCTTAACGCCAGGCGCTGCGCAAACGAGTACTGGACAGAGCTCAGCGAAGAGATACAGAGTGCTGCTGAAAGAGGCAACATCCGAGGAATGTATGATGGCATCAAGAAGGCACTGGGACCAACACAGAGCAAGATCACCCCCCTCAAATCCTCTACTGGGGAAGTAATCAGCAATCCTAGCCAACAGATGGAAAGATGGGCGGAACACTACTCCGACCTCTACTCCACACAGAACATGGTGTCCCCCTCAGCCCTCGATGCCATCAAGTGCATGCCGGTAATGGAAGAACTTGACGCAGAGCCAACTGCGGACGAACTCAGCAAGGCCATTGATAGCCTGGCATCAGGGAAGGCACCTGGCAATGACGGAATTCCCCCAGACCTCATCAAGCACTGCAAGACTTCTCTTCTGCACCCTTTGCACACAGTTCTCTGTCAGTGTTGGAATGAGGGAGCTGTACCACAGGACATGAGGGACGTCAAGATCGTCACCCTGTACAAAAACAAGGGCGAAAGGAGCGACTGCAACAACTACAGAGCTATCTCGCTCCTCAGCATTGTTGGCAAAGTCTATGCTCAGGTCCTCCTAATCCGCCTGCAGAAACTGGCTGAACGCGTCTACCCGGAATCACAGTGTGGTTTTCGAGCAGAGAGATCCACGGTAGACATGGTCTTCTCCCTTCGCCAAATCCAGGAGAAGTGCAGAGAGCAGCGGATGCCCCTGTATGTGGCATTCATTGACCTCACCAAGGCCTTTGACCTAGTCAGCAGAGATGGCCTGTTCAGGGCTCTCCGAAAAATCGGCTGCCCCCCCAAACTGCACAGCTTAATTGAGTCCTTCCACTCAAACATGAAAGGGATGGTGCAGTTCAACGGAAACCTCTCCAAGCCCTTCGACGTACGCAGCGGTGTGAAACAAGGCTGCGTCCTGGCCCCAACCCTCTTTGGAATCTTCTTCGCTCTCCTCCTGAGGCTGCGTTCAGCACAGCGCAAGAAGGGATCACTGCGGACCAGATCAGATGGCAGGCTCTTCAACCTCGCCCGCCTCAGAGCAAGGACAAAGGTCGTGAAGCCCTCATCAGAGACATGCTATTTGCCGACGATGCCGCAGTTGTGACCCATACTCAGCGGGACTTGCAGTCACTAATGGACCGCTTCTCCCAGGCTTGCAAAGATTTTGGTTTGACCATCAGTCTTAAGAAGACAAACGTCCTGGGCCAAGACACGCCATCTCCACCAGCCATCACCATTGATGACTACGAGCTTGAAGCCATCCATCAATTCACATATCTTGGGTCCACCATCACCGATAACCTCTCCCTTGACACAGAGGTCGACAAGAGGATCGGGAAGGCAGTCACAATACTAGCCCGCCTCACACAAAGGGTGTGGACAAATCCCAAGCTGACCACAAAGACAAAGATGGCTGTATACAACGCCTGTGTCCTCAGCACCTTGCTGTATGGCAGCGAGGCGTGGACCACGCATGCTCACCAGGAGAAAAGGCTCAATACCTTCCACCTGAGAACCTACGGCGCATACTTGGCATTTCCTGGCAAGACAAGGTGACCAACACCGAAGTCCTAACCTGCGCTGGCCTCCCAACCATGCATACCATGCTGAGACAGCGTCGGCTGCGCTGGTTGGGCCACGTTCGCCGCATGGAAGATGGTCGCATCCCAAAAGACATCCTTTATGGTGAGCTTGCCACAGGGCAGAGAAACATTGGCCGCCCACGGCTGAGATACAAAGACGTTTGCAAGCGTGACATGAAGGCGCTTGAGATCAACACTGAGTCCTGGGAGGACCTCGCAGACGACCGCAACAGCTGGAGAACTACTCTCAAGAAACAGCTGCGTTTTGGTGAAGACAAACTGTCAGCTGCTGCAGCAGAAAAGCGAGTTCGCATAAAAGGGATGACAGCCAACAGACCAGCATCAGCATACACATCGACCGCTGCGACAGAGACTGCCTCTCTCGCATTGGTCTGTACAGTCACAGGCGACGCTGCTTGGACCAAGCAGACAGCCCATCTAGACATTAGAACGGATGTACTTTGTCCATGGTCAGTCATGACCGAAGGAGGCCTACTACTACTGTTGTTATTGTTGTTATTGCTGTTATTGATGATGTTGTTGTTGTTATTGTTGAACATCAATAAAGCAACAAAATAGATAAAGTGCTGATTTTGCTGCTGGGTGGTGGTGGTGTTGCTGCTGCTGCTGCTGCTACTGTTGTTATTATTGTTATTGTTGTTGTTTTGTTCTGTTTTAGCTTTCCGATTTGTTTTCGGATCAGCGCATGCACGCTGTTTCGTTCACACTGTGCATGCAATACGTTGCTGCGCAGTCTACATATTTTGTCTTAGTGGGTTTGCATGCCGGTGTTTCCATGTATCCATTAACCCCACTGATTCCGCACCCTGTCCGCAGTATCCCGCATCGACAACAATGCTACGAAAGCAAAATCTTTAATACTTCGACTCCCTCATCCTATCCACCAGCTTCCTGCAGGAAGTTTGTTGGTTAGGGTGAGGGAGTCTAAAGGGTTACGTTTCTGCAGTTGGTAGATAGGGTGCAGA
>CM060311.1:71899418-71901918 GCA_030674185.1 Monoplex corrugatus | reverse complement strand
CAACAAAAAGAAAGAAAGAAAAAAGCAAAGAAAAAAAAACAAATAAAAAAAAAAGAAAAAGAAATCTCCCTACTCCCCTACATTAGAAAAACACGCGATAAAGTCTGGAAAAAATTTTGATCATGCAAAGAAAATTTCGCCTATAAATGGAGCAAACATCACAATAGAAAGCACTACTATAGCCAATATTTCGTGTTTATGAGCATTGTAAACAACAGCCCAGTGCTTCATGTCTTTGTTTCACTCGAAGTGATTTATGAGGCAAGAGTTGAACAACTTTTCACATGAGCGTGCGTGTGTATGTGTGCGTGTGTATGTGTGGTGTGTGTGTGTATGCGTGCGTGTGTGTGTATGTGTGTGTGTATGTATGTATGTATGTATGTATGCGTGTGTGTGTGCTCTGTGTGTGTGTGTGTGTGTGTGTGTGTATGTGTGTGTGTGCAGGTGTGTGTGTGTGTGTGCTGTCTGGGTATGTTCGTTTGTGTGTGTGTTTTGTGTGTGTGTGTGTGTGATGCGTGCGTGTGTGTGTGTGTGTGTGTGTGTGTGTGTGTGTGGGGCCTATGTATATGTGTGTATGTATGTATGTGTGTATGTATGTGTGTGCGTGTGTGTGTGTGCGTGTGTATGTGGCTTGTGTATGTGTGTGTGCATGCGTGTGTGTGTTGTGCGTGCGTGTACGTGTGTGTGTGTATGTGTGTGCATGCGTGTGTGTGTTTGTGCGTGCGTTGCTGTACGTGTGTTGTGTGCGTGTGTGTGTGTGTGTGCGTGTGTGTGTGTGTGTGTGTGGGCGTGCGCGTATGTGTGTGTCTACAAACTACTCTGTCGACTTGACAAACCGGTCAATGTCCAAATGCAGTCGGTTAAGTACATATATTTTTCATATCCGGTGCAGTCAGACATTGTCGGCCCTTTCAAGTTTGTTTCATCAGAAACTATTCATATTTCAAAAGTCAAATTGTGACAGAATAAATTTCAGTGACTGGGCTGACCTTACTACCACCAATAGGAATGGAAAAAAAAATGTACTGTCTTTACCTTTGGACTCAAACACTGGTCACGTTAACACAGACATGAACTAAGCTAAATAACTACCGATTTCGACTTTTGCAACTTCAACTGGGTATGAAGACACGCGAAAAAGAAAAGAAAAAAGAAGAAAAAAAGAAAAGAAAAGGAAAAAAGAACAGAACAAAAGCATACTGTAGACACATTTACAAAACAGTAGTAGTTTCCTTGTGGTGCAATCGAACTCTAAAAGGGGGGCTTCTGAGTAGACTTTTGTGTCTTGCAAGTGTGTCTACATTACATTATACTGTAGTCATTCTTCTTTTTCTGATACCAAACTACTAATACATGACACAATATATCGCATTTCTCCTAAAAACTACCTTCTTCAATAACGACTTTTTAGAATGTGAATTCAAATAACCATAGTACAACCATAATAACTAACAGTACCAAAAGCATTATGTTAAAGTACAGAAATTTATTCATACAACCAAGACAACACCTCGTGCTCTGATTAATTACACACACACACACACACACACACACACACACACACACACACACACAACACACACACACACACACACAACACACACACACAACATACACACACATACAACCACACCACATACACAAGCGAATATACACACACATACACACACACACACACACACGCACGCACGCGCACGCACGCAGACAACACACACACACACGCACACACAGCACACACACACACACACACACACACACACACACACACACACACACACACACACACACACGAAGAGAGAAATAAAGAAAAAAATGTCAGCACCAGTAGATAATGCCCATAGGTATACAGAGTAATGTGATGCGTGAACAATTCGCTTTTTTTCTTTCATATCTCGTACCCAGGAGCAAAAAAAAAGTAATACAGATAGATAGATAGATAGATAGATACACACACACACACACACACACACACACACACACACACACACACACACACACACACACACACACAACACACAACAACACAACACAGATAGACAGACAGACAGACAGGTAGATAGACAGATAGATCAGATAGATAGATAGATACACAGATAGACAGACAGTAGATAAATAGATAGATAGATAGATAATAAATAGATAAATAGATAAGATAGATAGATAGATAGATAGATAAATAGATAGATAGATAGGTAAGTACGCAAGTAAGAGGGAGAGAGGTAGGGAAGTATGTATATCTCTATCTCTCTCTCTCCCTCTATCTCTCTCTATATATATGTATCTGTCTATCTATCTATCTGTCTATCTATCTATCTATCTATCTATATATATATAATTATATATTATATATAATTATATATATATATATATATATGTGTGTGTGTGTGTGTGTGTGTGTGTGTGTGTGTGTGTGTGTGTGTGTGTGTGTGTGTGTGTGTGTGTGTGTGTGTGTGTGTTTGCATGCATGTTCGTGCTGAACTACTCGTCTCGTCACTTTAGC
>CM060311.1:71889418-71891918 GCA_030674185.1 Monoplex corrugatus | reverse complement strand
CTGGACCCATATTTCGTGGGCTCCAAATATCCATCTATAAACAGTTGAGAAAATTTTGCTAACACATTTCTGTGATTGTCAGAGAGACAGACATATCTGCCTATATGAAGATATAATGAGCCAGGGTCAAAGGGTGCTTTGTGGTGACTTTCCTAGTTCAAATCATTGCAACTAATTTTCTTGCCTTTGCACAACCTGAACAATCCTAGATATGGAGCTTTAATTGTCAAATTAAATAGCAGACATGAATTCATGGTAATTGAACAAATCATTTGGCTTTTCTAGAGGCAATAGCTCATACTTTATAGAGCATCGTTCCATCCGCGACAGGTGTCACACGAACGCTAAAAACTCAAATAGTTTCCAAAGTATCCATTTGATTACAATGCTGATAGGGTCTATTCAGACATTTTTATGCATAAAACTTGAAAAGCCCTATTTCATTGCAGTTTTTAATCATGTTTTTCCACTGTGATTGATCAAAGAACTGTAGGCCTTTGACACAAAAGTGTTACGACTGAAACCTTATATTTACACTTTAATATTGCAGAATATATGAAAAGGAATTAGGCAAAAACCCCAAATGAAATTATACACTAGTGAGTAACCTTGATAAGAAACTAAAAAATGCATACATAGGTACAACCAATGGTTTAACACCAATCTTCAGCCTACTACATCCATATGTAAAAGGAAGGCTGAAATTTGAATAAAAGTGTAAATATAAACTGGAATAGCTGATAAATGATTTCTTCAACCTCCATGAATTCATGTCTGCTGTTTGATTTGACATTTAGAGCTCAATACCTAGGATTGTTCAGGCTGTGCAAAGGCAAGAGAATTAGTTGCAGTGATTTGAACCAGGAAAGTCACCCCAAAGCACCTTTTAACCCTGGCTCATTATATGTACATAATATATATATATATGTGTGTGTGTGTGTGCGCGCGCGCGCGCGCGTGCGCGTGAATACGTTTGTGTGTGTATGTGTGTGTGTTAGTGTGTGTGTGTTGTGTGTTAGTGTATGTGCATGTTAGTGTGTGTGCGTTTTGCGTGTATATGTGTGTGTTAGTGTTAGTGTGTGTGTGTGTGTGTGTGTGTGTGTGTGTGTGTGTGTGTGTGTGTGTGTGTGTTAGTGTGTTGTGTGTTAGTGTGTGTGTTATGTGTTAGTGTATGTGTATGTTGGTGTGTGTGTTTTGTGTGCGTGTATGTATGTATGTGTGTGTGTGTGTGTGTGTGTGTGTGTGTGTGTGTGTGTGTGCGTGCGTGTGTGTGTGTGTGTGCGTTTTGTGTGTGTATGTGTGTGTGTGAATGTGTATGTGTGTGTGTTATTCCTCGAAGGTTTCTGTTTCGTTTTGTGTTTTAGACCAGATAATTTATTCTTTTGAGCAAAAGGTAAATTTTGTTTTCTTTTTGTTTGTCTGTCTGTCTGTCTGTTTTGTCTGTCAGTATGTCTGTCTGTTGGTTGGTTGGTTGCTTGCTTGCTTGCTTGCTTGCTTGCTTGTTTGCTTGCTTGCTTGCTTGCTTGCTTGCTTGCTTGTTTGCTTGGTTGTTTGGTTAGTTGTATGTTCATGCTATTGTACATGTAAAGAGACAGCCCTTCTTTCCCTCTCTCTGGAGCTATGAAAAAAATATCTACGTTTGCTTACCTCGGAAGTCGGTCCATGGTAGTCGTTCTCTTTTAACAAATGCACAATTGCAACCAACCACGACAGCGGCCCGGCGTGTGGAAGGGACGCAATTCGCTCCCTGTCCTCATTCCTGTTATGACGAGTTACTCGTCTTTGTGTCGTGTTATTCTGTTGCTTCCTGCGGATATATTTTACCAGCCAGTTTGATGACGAGACGGCGAAGCGCAAAGATCTTTGATTGATCAAAATCTTTCAGATTTTACGACGGGATGGTGGGCTATGTTGATTTGGTCGTGTACTGAGTTATGCTAGTTTCTCAGCCACTCAGATTCTGACCCCTCGCCGCTTCGGGCGTTCTTAGCGTCCTTGATTTACAAATTGAGGCTCAACTCTTGGAAGACAAAACGTACACAAAGTGGATCTGTTCAAAGGCTATTATGAATCAACCATCTGTTCTTTGAATGTTCCATCTTACTGTATGTGACCTCCCACCACGAAATCAGTCTTAACTCGCAGTCAGTCGAACAGCACTAGGAGCTGAAAAGGTAACTTAGGGTCTATCTGGGGTGTTTTGACTTTTTCTCAAAATTGGTTTCTGTAGACTATAATCTTTCCCCCACAGAAATTTTTTTCTTGAAAAAATATTATTAATCAATTTAGAATGGCATTTTAATGCACTGATCGCAGCAGAAAGAACGCAGTTTCCTACCAAAAGTACCTATTTTTGTCTCTTATTATAAACCGTAACCTATGCAGTACCCACACATGTAATATACTGACAGAAAGCTCTTTGGTGCACCTTTCAGATAATGACAGCGAAAATTAGAAACAAACTGGATCAAAGCCATCAAATAAAGAAATTTAAGGAAAA
>CM060311.1:71876918-71886918 GCA_030674185.1 Monoplex corrugatus | reverse complement strand
AAAGTAAAAACTATAATTGTTTTTGGAGACACAGTGTCATCACACTATCCAAACCACTTCGAGGAGCATTTCCTATTGATAGATGATGTCACTGAGAGGCGGTTGGATACAGAGGGCTCTTTCAATACATATATGTATTGCGTCACAAATACACACATACAAAGACACACCTCCACCACCACCATCACCACCACCACTACCACCATCACCACCACCGCCGGCATAACTACTACCAAAACCGCCACTACCACCACAACCGCCACTACCACCGCAACAACACACCATACAACCTACACCTAGGCTACATTAACTTCAGATGTTACATGGCAAAATCACAATTCCGCTTTTCTTCTTTAGTTTTGAGTATTTAGGTGGACAAGTCCACCCCCCCCCCCAAAAAAAATGTTATCAATTGGGTTTTGAAGGGGAAAAAAAGACTACCTGAAACAGATGTTTTTAATTGGGCTTTGAAGGGAAAAAAAACTGGCTGAAATACAAGTGTTTTAAACTGGGTTTTGAAGAAGAAAGACTAGCTGAAACATGTGTTTTTATTTGGTTTGAAAACAAGACTAGCTGAAACAGATGTGTTTTAGTTGGGTTTTGAAAACAAGACTAGCTGAAACACATGTGTTTTTATTTGGGTTTTGAAAAAGACTAGCTGAAACACATGTGTTTTTATTTGGGTTTTGAAAAAAGACTAGCTGAAACACATATGTTTTTATTTGGGTTTTGAAAAAGACTAACTGAAACAGGTGTGTTCTTAATTGGTTTTTGAAGAAAAAAGACTAATTGAAACAGATGTGTTTTAATTGGGTTGTGAAGAAACAAGACTAGCTGAAACAGATGTTTTTAATTGGGTTTTGAAGAAAAAGACTAGTTGAAACAGGTGTTTTTAATTGGGTTTTGAAGAAAAAGACTAGTTGAAACAGATGTGTTTTTACTTGGGTTTTTAAGACAAAAGACTACCTTGAACAGATGTGTTTTATTTGGGTTTTGAAGAAAGAAAAGACTAGCTGAAACTAGTGTGTTTTTAATTCGGTTTTGAAGAGAAAAGACTAGCCGAAACACGTGGGTTTTGTTGCTGTTGTTGTTGTTATTTTCTTTTTTTTTGGGAGGGGGGGGGGGAGGTTGAAGAAAAAAGACTAGCTGAAACACGTTGTTTTTCTTTGGTTTCGAAAAAGACTAGCTGAAACACGTGTGTTTTTCTTTGGGTTTCGAAAAAAGACTTACTGAAACACGTGTGTTTTTCTTTGGGTTTTGAAAAAAGACTAGCTGAAAGAAATGTGTTTCTATTAGGTTGTGAAAAAAACACTATCTGAAACATGTGTGTTTTTAATTGGGTTTGAAAAAAATGACTAGCTGAAACAGGTGTGCTTTTAATTGGGTTTTGAAAAGTAGACTAGCTGAAACAGGTGTGCTTTTAATTGGGTTTTGAAAAGTAGACTAGCTGAAACAGGTTTTTAATTGGGTTTTGACAAAAGGACCAGCTGAAACAGATACTGACTGTTTTTATTTGAGTTTTGAACAAAAAGAGAGAAACATCTGTCCTGGACACAACAGAAATGATCCAATCCATTTCCTTGAGCAGTGGCAACAACAAACCACAATCTTAGTGTCTAAGGACTGGACATTGCTGCCTACTCCACGATAGCGCCGAATGAGGCTGTCTCATCACAAGTGTGAATGACAACGCCAGCACCATGCACCACAGTCGCCTGCAGGACACGTTCTACAGTACTGCCCACTGTACAGAAATAACAGAAACAAGCAATGGCCTGATGGGGCAGCAATGGAAGAATACAGCTCTTGAACAACAAAGAGGACTTGATGGAAACCACTTTCTGTGTCCAGTGTCCAGATTTTGTTTACAAAGGATAGACTCGATTGAAGCAGCCGAGATGTGCTGCCTGAGAAGAATGTTGAGAGTTCCGTGGACAGTATCACAGGGCCCCTCCAGGGGAAAACAGTATTTTGACTGAATTGATAGTTTCACAAATCACGCCATTACTGGTTACTCGACATTTTCCACCCAAACGGGATCTAATGCTCACATTGTTCTTGTCCAACTATAGTGGCCACAAAGGGCAGATTATCTAGAATACCATATGTCTCCGTGAACACCAACATGTCGCAGTAATCATTAATGTCCAAGTAAATTAGCAGAATGTTTAATAACGACCAGGGCCTCTAGGCCATGGTGGCTACAATGTTCAAATTTCATTGTCAGGTTGGACGGATGTTGGTGGCAGAGACAAAGCTCGGTAATTCGAATCCTGGGCAGATACAGATTACCTAGGAGATTAATATGCACTAGCAATTAACAGTGTCCAGGGAAACTGCCGGAAAATTGAATAACAACCATGACCACTAAGCCGAGATGCTACAATACTCAAAATCTTCATTATCAGGTTGGACAGCTGTTGGCGGCAGAGACAAAGATCGGTAATTAGAATCGCTATGTATAAAGGCCAGACAGTCGGTCTTGAGATTCAGTCAGCATTCAGTCAGCATTGAGTCGGCACTGAGTCAGCCACTGGGTCCGGGGGCAAGAACGAGAGGTGGCCAGAGAAATCTAGTGTCCAACCTATCTTAGAGGTACGTGACCCACGTTTTATTTTATACTTTTGTTAGGGTAGGATAGAAGTAGGTAGTATGTTTGATTTTCCGTGAAGCAAAGAGAGAGGGAATAGAGTAGGACATATAAAGGTGTTCAGTATTCCAGTAATATGTAAGTTAGTGAAGATTTGTAGTGCATCTTAGGGTTTTAGGACTAATAGGACTCATGGTGCGCACGAATGGTGAATTACGCTTTTGCTTAATTGAATAAAGGCTTTGTAGTTATCAATGTGTGAGTGGACTACTTATGAGAATCATGTCTAGTGTGGTTAGTGCATTTCTTCTCGTCACTCTCCTTCCTTGTTGTGTGTGTGACTTCTAAGTACAGAAACACTCCTCTTCATAATCACACCCCCAATTCCCAAACTCTTCCCTCTCGCGATAACAGCAAAGAAAACAAACGAGACGGTCTTGATGGAGGTAGACACAAGAAGATCATTGACAAAGAAGATTAGGAAAAAAAACCACAACAACATTGATAGGCCATTTTATGAGGAAAGGGGAATTAGAGAACCTGTTCACAACAAGAAAGCTGGAGGGAGGGAGAGCACCAGGTAGACCCAGGGAGAAAATATTGGACAGACTTGCAGGGTGGCTGAGGACAGAGGCGGAAGATGTGCTTGCGGCAACAAGGAATAGATGCATATGGAGGCCATGATCGTCAACGCCATGTGGCAAGGCACCTGATGACGATGAGACTTGAAGTGCTCATTAACAGCAAATGGTGTCAGCTGTTCCGTGCAATGATTTCATTACCATTCACTCTTTCATTTGTCATGTCTTTCTGTTGGGGTCTCGAATCTGAAGTTTTGTTCAAGACAGAGTCAGCGCCCTCGGGCAACTCCATAGGTGCTCCGCCAAAATCTCTCAGCAGTTATCTAGCAAACTTCTTAAGCCTGCGTAAAACCCAAAGAGCTGGCGAGAGTTTTGAGAAATTGGGAGAAAGACAGGATCTACGAAACACTTATCCTACCACAAAGAATGGAATAATAAGATAGGGCAAGTGAACAAGCCATCCCAGCTATTATGTTTTTACGCGGTGAGAATTGAGCTCGTGATAGTAGTAGTAGTAGTAGTAGTAGTAGTAGTAGTAGTAGTAGTAGTAGTAGAAGTAGTAGTAGTAGTAATAGTAGTAGTAGTAGTAGTAGTAGTAGAAGAAGAAGAAGACAAAGAAGAGAAGAAGAAGAAGGAGAAGAAGAAGAAGAAGAAGGAGAAGAAGAAGAAGAGGAACAAGAACAAGGACAAGAACAAGCACAAGAACAAGAGGAGAAAGGAAAAGAAGAAGAAGAAGAAGGAGAAGAAGAAGAACAACAAGAACAAGAACAAGAACAAGAACAAGAAGAACAAGAACAAGAAAAAGAAAAAGAAGAAGAAGAAGAAGAACAACAACAACAACAACAAGAACAAGAACAGGACGAACAAGAACAAGAAGAAAGAACTAGAAAAAAAAAGAACAAGAAGAACAAGCAGAGGAAGAAGAACAAGAACAACAACAACAAGAACAACAACGACAAGAACAAGAAGACGAAGAACAAGAAGAAGCACAAGAACAAGAACAAGAACAAGAACTCAGGTGGGATGAGATCCTGGGTGCGAGCAGAGATCGTGACAGGTTCAGCCTTGCTGAATGCTGTAGATAATGAACGTGTCAGCACTGACGGCGGCTGAGTGCTACCGTTATCTTTCTGCCTGCTATCAGTCATTGTACACTTCCCAGGCAAAATAAGAAACGCCCATCTGTTCGAACACACGTAAGCATAAGGCACACGTACACGCACAACACACGGAGACACACACGCATACAAACACACACAAAGCGTGCACATGCACCCACACGCACGTACACGCACACACACAACAACGCACACTCTCTCTCTGTCTGTCCGTCTCTGTCTCTGTTTCTGTCTCTCTCTGTGTCTCTTTCTTTCTCTCTCTCTCCCTCTCTCTCATCCACACACATCCACACCCACCCACTCACACACACACACACACACACACATACACACACACACACACGGGCGTGCACGAGCACGCGCACACGCGCGACCAGCAGGAGAATGAATAGGAGAGGATATTTTGTCAGTTTATGACAACAATATCTATTATTGATTTTTTCAACCTCTTGTTTTTTGAAAAGGGAGGTTATGTCATATCGACAGGAATTGTGTGTGTATGTGTGTGTGTGTGTGTGTGTGTGTGTGTGTGTGTGTGTGTGTGTGTGTGTGTGTGTGTGTGTGTGAGTGTGAGTGCGTGTGCGTGTGTGTGTTTGTGTGCACGCGTGTGTGTGTGATCGCATGTGTTTGTGTCTGTCTGTCTGTCCTTTTGTCTGTCCTTTTGTCTGTCTGTCTGTCTGGCTGGCTGGCTGTCTGGCTGGCTGGCTGTCTGGCTGTCTGGCTGGCTGTCTGGCTGGCTGTCTGGCTGTCTGTCTGGCTGGCTGTCTGGTTGGCTGGCTGTCTGGTTGGCTGGCTGGCTGTCTGGCTGTCTGTCTGGCTGTCTGTCTGTCTGGCTGTCTGTCTGTCTGGCTGTCTGGCTGTCTGGCTGTCTGGCTGTCTGTCTGGCTGTCTGGCTGGCTGTCTGGCTGTCTGGCTGGCTGGCTGGCTGTCTGGCTGGCTGGCTGGCTGGCTGGCTGTTAGAAAAAAATGTTTCTCAGCTCTTTGTGGATGAATCCTTTCCAAATTTGGGTCAAACGTGTGGACACTGTTGAGAAGTCGCGGAAGGATACGTTTGAAAGGTAAAGCACTAGGGTCAAGGTCACACAGACTGGGAAAAAGTGCCTTAAATCAGCACTTTTTCCAGGAACGTGTGCAAACAGTACTTTCTCTAAAACTTTTACAATATTTGAAATCTGTGTTCCTAGTTGTTAAAGTCTTCCATTGCCCTTTGTTGCACGTCAAGTTTTATTTCATGTGAAGCTTTTTAAGGTCACAGTGATAAATATTCTAGCTCGTATGTATTTTCATGATCAAACTTTCTGAAAAAAAAAAGTTTGTCAAAACTTAAAGGAATCGACTTTCTGAATAAGCTTTAGAAGAAAAAGTTGTTTCCTTTAGTTATGGTTAATTTTCTCTGTCAGTATTTGTCATTGTTTTTCAACGGTTTGACCTCAGCAGCGAAAAATGTATCACTAACAGTACAAGAACATTATAGTTTTGAGTTAGTTTTCACTTTCCATAGAAGTTGAACATTAAGAAATTTACAAATACATATCGAAAGGAACAGACAGGTATTGTGGTACCAAACACCTTTTCTTCTTACATATCAAGTATAGACCTTTCTCAAATTTGTAATGCAAAAAAAAGTCCTGTTCTTCCTTCACTAAGGATCTCAGTTCCACAACACAGAGCTTAGCAATATGTGAGGTAAAGAATGATTATTACGTGTATAAAAAAAACTAGAGATTGTTTTGGGTTTTTTATTTCGAATCGAGACGATGAATCTAAAAGTCATTGTTTTGAGGATTCATTGCACCGTTTGAACTCCACTTTGAAGTGGAGTTCACTTCAGTTCAGTTCGGTTCACTCGACTCCTTGAGCCATGATATCAGGGCTTACACCACGTCATTGAAATGGAGTAAGATCCTAAACTTTTTACGAAAATTTGACATTGGAGCGGCTGTTTTCTTTTTTTTTCTGTTTTCTAAAATCAGATAGACTTTATTTGATTCTGTAATAGAACAGGTAGATCTTAGCACAGTTCTATTTTATCTGCACGGTGATCTGCATACACGAGCGCACACACACACACACACGCGCGCGCGGGCGCGTACACACACATGCACACACCCTCACACCCACACAACACACACACACACACACACAACACACACACACACACCAAGATGGCGGCTTTCTAACAGAACGTTTTCAGAGAGGAATCGTCTAGGCTGAAAATGACACGGTCCAAACGTTGTGTCATCAAAGAAAAAGTAAAGAAAACCACCCGTGGGACAGACAACACCAGGGCAGAGACATCACCACCTTCAGAGACCCCAGAACTCGAAGAACATCAAAAAGAACAGACCTCCGGTCGCACCCTTTCACCATCCAGGAGTCAGCCACACATCGCACAGCTACAATCAAGATCATCATGTGGCTGCCGCTGTCAAGAGGCGGTAAGGGAGATAGACATTTTAAACAACACCATTCAAGAAATGTCTAAACAAATCCACATTCTCACAACCATGCTACATTCAGACAGAAAACTTTTATTGGAAAACAATACAACGTTAAAAGAGCTGCGCGACGTCAATAAGTGCACCAAACTTACGACCACCGTTGCGTGCCAGACGGATTCCGCAGTCCACGGTGACTTCACCACCATGTCACCGATGGACAAATTCTCCACCTACGCGGAATGCGCAGCTCAACCCCCCAAACTGGAAGATCGGGCGAGGACACAAAATGGCAGGAAAAATGTCGTCAAACATAGACCAGACGTCTCCACAAAACCTAACCGTGACGTCAAAACTGCGCTATCGTCAACACGTTCCAGACCACAATCAAATGTTCTTCCCCGTGTCCTTATCGTTCACGACTCAGTCCTCAATAAGGTGGATGGAAAAAGACTGGGCTCTTCATACGGTTTTCAGGTGGCCACGAGAAAGATCCATACCATCGAGGACTGTAAGATTGCAATTGAAAAATCAAAAGAAGAGCTGACACCTGAACCTGACTGTGTAGTTTTACATGTGGGGATCACAGATTTAAAAACAAAGGAGCCCACTGAATGTAGCACAACTCTTGACACCTGTGTGAAAACTATCAACACCCAATTTCCAAAAGCCAGGGTAGTTTTAAGTCAGGTAGCTCCTGTGAGGGACAAACACCTAAACGCTAAAAGAGAGCTCCTAAATGCCCTAACAAAAGTGCGACTTCTTAAAGCAGCGAGTGTCGAATACGTCAACAATGACAATCTTCAAACTATCAGTCACACTCAAGTCAGCCAGGACGACGTCCATCCAACCATCAGAGGGGCGAGCGTTCTGGCCAGAAACTTAGGGAGGCAAATCCATCAGCTTTTCTGGGAAAAACCGAGGAGGAGATCAAACCGACAAAGACATCAACAAAGACCCGGCTTTCAATCTCCGTTTTTCTTCTCTCCTTGGTCATTTTAGATTCAGCCCAGATTCAGTTTCTTTTCGTTCAGTTCTCAGCTATATTGTTTTACTTAATTATTTTCTTGTTCACATACTTCATTTTTATCCTATTTGTACCTTTTAATTCAAAGTTAAATGAAATCTATATAAACTTACCATATTGTTCTAAAGTTATTCAACCGTTCCTCTGAAGACGTGTGTGTAGTAAGTGATATCAACATTTTTCAGTGGAACGCACGTTCCATTGTTAAAAACATCTCATATTTGAGTAACTATCTCTCTTCTAAAACGTCCATGTCATGCTCCTACAATCGCTGAATACCATCAAAACCAAATTACCTAAAATATCCGGTTTTTATTATCCACCAATATGTGACTCTGTAAATGACGGTGGCCGTATACAAACAGCTATATACATTCGTGAAGGACTGAACTATTGTGAACGATCATCGCCAGTACCTAAATCTACCGCATTTATTTCATCATGTGCAATCATTATAAAATTTTCCTCATCGTTAGTTGTGAATATGGCCTCTGTATACTTACCAAGAGGCCCAGACTCTGTGAACACTGAATGGTTAAAACACTTTCAAGATCAGGACGACAAGTGGATAATTGGAGGTGATTTTAATGCACATGCCCCATTTTGGGAAAAGTATTGTACAAACATAACAAGCAACAGGTTGATTGAAAATATTGTAGATTCCAATTTATATTTACTTAACAACGGACACGTTACCCGGATCCCCGATATACCAACCCACAGACCCACAGCTATCGACCTTACTTTAATCTCACCATCCCTAGCCCCAAACGCCACATGGCAAACAGAGGATGACTTGTTGGGATCAGATCACATCCCCATACGTCTTACCCTAAACCATACTACAGAAATAGACGCCATACCACAAGATAGTTTACCCAAGTTTAATTATAAAAACGCTGACTGGATCAGTTTTAAGGCAATCCTTGAAAAGACAAGAACAGATCTATCTGAAGCAATGAACATAAACGAAACGTACGAAGTTTTCTGTAACTCACTCTTAAGGGCTGCTAACATTTCAATTCCAAAACTTACAGTGTCAAAAAATAGGAAAACATCATGGAAATGTCTGGTGGAATGAGGACTGTCAAAAGGCAGTGAACGAAAAGAAAGAAAAATACAAAATTTATTTAGCAAACAGGTCACCTGAAAATCATACAGCGATGAAAAGTGCCAACATTAAGTGTAACAGAATCATAGAGCAAGCCAAAGAACAACACTGGACATCTTTTTGTAAATATGAAGTAAATAACCACAAAGACACGATAAAGATTTGGGAAAAACTAAAATTAATGAAAAACGGATTAAGTTGCCATCAATTCCAGTAAAGCTAGAAAATAACCCTATTCCTAGCTCATATGGAAAAAGCAGAAGCTTTTGCAGACGTGTTTGCTGAGGCCTGTCGTGTAGAAGGACTCCCTGTCTCTGATAGAAATTATAGGGAACGAGATGAAAAGAAAGATTGTATATAAGGACCCTGCCTCTGACAATACTCACTACATAAATGCATCACTCACACTTCAAGAATTAAAAGATGCCATTCAGTCCCTTCCAAGTAAAAAAACGTCAGTTGGACTAGATGCAATTTCCAATGAGATGCTGAAAAATTTACCAGAAAATTTTATAATCTTGCTACATGACATATTTCAAAAATGCTGGAATAGTGGGATAATGCCTAACAACTGGAAAGAAACAATAGTGGTTCCTGTATTAAAACCAGGTAAATGTAATACCGATTTGAAAAACTACAGGCCAATTGCATTAACATCACATGTATGTAAATTAATGGAGAAAATAATCTTAAAGAGACTGATGCACTATTGTGAAAAGAATAAAATAATACCAGTAAATCAGGCAGGATTTCGAAAAGGCAGGTCACCAGTAGAGATCCTAACAAAGCTAACTACTAATATAAAACAACAATTTGCAAGACGTCAATGTGTTTTAGCTACATTTTTTGATATAACGAAAGCATACGATCAAGTGTGGCACTCCCGATTGTTATTCAAATTTAAAAGTATTGGGCTGACAGGTCACATTTTTGGCTATGTTAAGTGTTTCTTAGAAAACAGAGTATTTCAAACGAGGATTGAAAATGTATATTCCACGAAACGAATTCTTCAAATGGGTATCCCTCAGGGATCCGTTATAGCTCCCCTTCTTTTCATGATATTAATGCATGACTTACCCAGTAAAGTATCTAAGCATGTAGTTTTAGCTCAATATGCTGACGATTTATGCATGTG
>CM060311.1:71864418-71871918 GCA_030674185.1 Monoplex corrugatus | reverse complement strand
GAAATCACTAATGTTATATGTTTCTTCGTTTGGTTTGGTTTGGTTTGGTTTGGTTTGGTTTGGTTTGGTTTGGTTTGGTTTGGTTTGGGTTTGGTTTGGTTTGGGTTTGGTTTGGTTTGGTGTGGTGTGGTGTGTGTGGTGTGGTGTGGTTTGGGTTTGGTTTGGTTTGGTTTGGTTGGTGTGTGTGTGGTGTCGTGTCATGTCGTGTGGTTTGGTTTGGTTTGGTTTGGTTTGGTTTGGTGTGGTGTGGTGTGGTGTGGTTTGGGTTTGTTTGGGTTTGGGTTGGTTTGGTTTGGGTTTGTTTGGTTTGATTTGGTTTGGTTTGTTTTGGTTTGTTTTGGTTGGTGTGGTGTGGTGTGGTGTGTGTGATGTGGTGTGGTGTGGTGTGGTTTGGGTTTGGTTTGGTTTGGTTTGGTTGTTTGAGTTTGGTTTGGTTTGGTTTGAGTTTGGTTGGTTTGGTTTGGTTTGGTTTGGTTTGATTTGATTTGAAAAGAAAATCCGCCTGTTTCAATACATCCTAACAAATTATTTTGTTATTTTGATTTGAGTGGCATATTGGAGCGTTATTTGTGTTGATGTTTATTTTATGTCAAATTTTAGTACGGTTATGTTATTTTTCTTAAACGTCTGTGACACAAGTAGATCACTCATAAGGAAGATTAGGAAAAGACAAGCAACATTTATAGGCCATTTTATGAGGAAGGGGGATTTGGAACACCTGGTCACAACGGGAAAGTTAGAGGAAAGAGACACCAGGTAGACCCAGGGAGAGAATGCTGGACGGACTTGCAGAGTGGCTGGGGATGAGGAGGGTGGGGGAGATGCTGGGGGCAACGAGAGATAGAGATGGTTGGAAGTCCATGATCGCCAACGCCATGCGGCAGGGCACCTGATGATGATGATGATGATTAAACGTCTGTATACTTACAAAGTTCAATCTATTTTCGTAAACATCAGTCGTCTTGGTGTAGTGTTAGTGCAACGGACTGCTAACTGGAAGGTAGTGGGTTAGAACCGCTATCAGTCTCTTCAAAAAAATTGTGGGAATTTTTCAGTTTCATCCGGCTCCTCCGTTTCAGTTTCAGTTTCTCAAGATAACGTCTCCGCGCTTGGAATGAATACCATATGCACTAACGTCACAGGTGCCATGTGATGGAGAAGATCCAAAGTGATCACGGCGCGGCGCAAGCCTTAATCCTGCACATAAACCCATGAGCTGGCCAGGTCCTGAGTTACTACCTAGATAGTTCCATAACCCTGAGGTCGTAGAGGAGCGAGGTGGCGGAGACCTCAATTTTTCCAGGGGCCAGCACCACGAGAGCGCCGCCCATCCCCTCTCCCTCGATTCAAATTCATATTGATATCACTTTTTTTAAACCAAGACAAGAGAAATGCAAGAAGGCTAATTGGTCTTCAAGGGGTGGGACATGGGAAATCGACCTATCTCTCAAATGTTTTATACCAAGGCCGCCGGGCAATGCCCTGCTCTTCACGATTTTCAACTGTCGTGGGATCTTTGACATTCGCAGCCAGAAGGCACACGGGTCCGACTCGTTTTTTGTCCCCTTCCGAAGGACTAGACGTTCAGTGCAAAGAAATAAAAGACCGACACAAAACAGACACTCAATTTATGTACAGAAGAATTGAAGAAATTATCCACAGGAAAAAGACGCGCACATCATCTGGTTGCTTAAAATTGAAAGATAGTACGATCATTATGGAAAAAGACAAAATATTAGATAGATGGGGAGAGTACGTTAAAGACGCTTTTGACGTTGACAGAAAGGAGGAACACATCATGAGAAAGAGCACTGAAGGACCACCATAATGAAAGATGAAGTTAGAGCAGCAATGAAAAGGATGAAACCGGGAAACCGCCAGATCACACAATACTACTATACAATACTGAAACCCTTGAGAATTTGGTACTGAAAAATAACAATCCTCCTAAAACAAATTATGACGGTGGAAAATCCCTAAATATATGTCAAATTAGTTTTAATTGCACTTCCAAAGAAAGCAGGTGATATAGAATGTGAACTTGAATGAGAGAAATCCGAATTGATCTTGATCACCCCACCCAAACTCCAAAATCACCCCTCTCTTCCAACCTCTGTCACACTTGTTGACTCATCTATCCCTCTCTCCCATTTTGCCCGTAACCTCGGTGTAACTCTTGATCAACCCTGTCCTTCCACCAGCATGTGAGCAACGTCTGTCGGACTTGTTTTCTTGAACTCCGCCGAATTGCTTCTATCCGCCACCTCCTCTCAGAAGACACGACAAAGCTCTTGTCTGTGCATTTGTTCTATCCCGTCTCGATTACTGTAATGCTCTTTTTTCTGGTTCCCCCTCTCATCTCATTAACAAACTTCAGAAAGTTCAAATCATGCTGCCCGTCTCATCTTCCGCTCTTCAAAATTTAACCATGTTACGCCATTGCTCTGTTCTCTCCACTGGCTCCCTGTTCAGCAAAGAATATCCTACAAGATTGCCTGCCCTGCTTCAAATCTATTGAGTCTTCCTGTCCTGAGTATCTCACCCATCTGTTACATTCTACACGCCATCTCGAGCTTTGCGGTCCTCATCTGATACCCGTCTCTATAGTATCCCCATAGTCCGCACTAAAAGGTTTGGGCAGCGTCTTTTTCCTATCAAGCTCCAACCATCTGGAATCAGTTACCTCGCTCTCTTAGATACTCACCCTCTCTGTCCACATTCAAACGCTCCTCAAAACTCACCTGTTTCCCAAAACTGGTAATCTCTGCCCCTTCCCCCCATGTAATGTAATGGTGACATTATAGTGTCTTAGTGTCAATGTGTCATTGTATTTGCATGTCATGCTGTGTGTGTGTTTGTGTTGTGTGTGTGTGTTTTGTGTGTGTGGGTGCTTCTGTGGGCGTGTGTGTGTGTGCTTGTGATTGGTTATATGTTTTGCCATTGTAAACGCCTAGGGCATTAATTGATTAGGCGTACTAAATGTTCATAATAATAATAATAATAATAATAATAAAACTTCATCATGCAACCAGCTATGTGAGACACGTAACAAATAATTCTAATAAGAATAATCATGATGAAGACTAGGAACAGAATCAAAAGAGAAATAGCAGAAGAACAATGTGGATTTATCGAAGAGAAAGGAACTATTAATGCCATATAATTATATCCTAAGAATTTTATACAGAGGTCAGTCGAGTTGAATAAGGATTTATATTTATGTTTTATTGGTTACACCGAGGCTTTTGATCAGGCAAGACGCAAAGAATTAACCAACCAACTAGAAAGGCTCAATGTTGGTGGAAAAGATCTAAGAATAATCAGAAATATGTACTGGGAACAAACAGCAGCAATGAGAATAGAAAACGATATGAGCTCTTTCTTAAATATCAAAAGAAGGGTTAGGCAGGGATGTGGTCTGTCACCAGATTTGCATTCACTTTACAGTAAAACCATAGTAAGGAACCGAGAAGAATGCCCCGGGACAAAGGTAGGAGGAAAAATGATAAACAATCTTCGTTACGCAGATGACACTATGCTAGTTGCAGAAAATGAAAAAGACCTACAAAATATTGTGAATATAATGAAAATAGAAAGCAAAAGTAAAGGGTTGGAGCTAAATAGAAAGAAGACTGAAGTCATGCATTCAGTAAAAAAAATAAAAAATAAAAAAAAATTTAAAAAAAGAGAAATCCCGTCATGCAAAATAACAGCAAATGGTACAACTTTGAGACAGGTTGATAAGTTTAAATATCTGGGAACGGTCATTTCACCAGACGGCAGATGTATATCAGAAATAGCCAGCAGAATCGGCCACGCCAAAACAGCATTCAGGAAGATGAAAAGCATTCTTACCAGCAAATGCCTATCAATTAACATCAGGAAGAGAGTTCTTGAATGTTATAAAGAACCGATACTGTTGTACGGTTGTGATACGGTGACAGTCAACGCGCAGTCAGAACAAGATTGAGGCAGACGAGATGTGTTTTCTAAGAAGAATGTTGAGAGTTCTATGGGCAGCAAAGAAAACAAACGAGACAGCCTTGAAGGAGGCAGACGCAAGAAGAACTTTGATAAAGAAGATTAGGAAAAGACAAGCAGCATTTATAGAACATTTTATAAGGCAAAAGAAATTAGAGCACCTGATCACAACAGGAAAACTGAAGGGAAAGAGTGCACCAGGTCGACCCAGGGAGAAAATATTGGACTTGCAGAGCGGCCGTGGACGGAGAGGGTGGAAGATGTACTAGTAAAAATACGGGATAGATTTGTATGGAGGGCCATGATCGCCATCGCAGTGCAGCAGGGCACATGATGATAATGAGTCACAGGAAACTCTGGAGGGGAAAAGAACAACCAATATACCCAGGGAGACAATATTGGTCGGACTTGCAGAGTGGTTGAGGACAGAGATGGTAGGAGATAAACTTGCAGAGGAAGGGGGATTTGGAGCACCTGGTCACAACGGGAAAGCTGGAGGGAAAGAGAGCACCAGGTAGACCCAGGGAGAGAATGCTGGACGGACTTGCAGAGTGGTTGGGGATGAGGAGGGTGGGGGAGATGCTGGAGGCAACGAGAGATAGAGATGGTTGGAAGTCCATGGTCGCCAACGCCATGCGGCAGGGCACCTGATGATGATGAAACTTGCAGCGATAAAGGACAGATTTGTATAGAGGCCATGATCACCAATGCCATGGGGCAGGGCAAATGATGACGATAAAGCGTTGAGTACAGCCCTGTCACGCAGTGTCCATCCTAGATAAATTTCCATAGTATCGTAATTATCATCCTCATCGTCATCATTATCATCGCAAAGTAAAACTAATTATCCCAGCTTCTGTGTCCATTAAGATGGTAAAGAAATAACGTTGCAATTTCTGTCTGATTTCAGTATCTCTTTTATTTACTTGTTTATTTATCGATGCATTTGTCTCTTTCTTTCTTTCTTGTTATTTTGTTTATCTATTATTTATTTATTTATCAATTTATTTACTTTTTCGTTCGTTCGTTCGTTTATTCATAATTACAATATTTATATAGCGCAAAATCTTGATAAAATCAAATCTAAGCGCTGAAGCAGACACACACGCAAGCACGCACGCACGCACGCACGCACACACACACACGCACACACACACACACACACACACACACACACACACACACACACACACACACACACACACACGCATGGCTATAAATGGGGAGAAAGAATAAAAGCAATAAAAGCATTGGAAAATTATAGAGAGCATAGCATATACAATTATATATTATAACCATGTGATTCCCTCCGAGCGGAGACAGGCTGCAGAGTGGGGGGGGGGGGGTTGAGTGAGGTTAGGATTTTATGCGGAGGAGAAAAGGTGAGTTTTGAGAGCGGACTTGAAGGAGACAAAAGTAGGTTGCTGACGGACTGAGAGAGGAAGTTTGTTCCAGGAGAGTGGACCAGAAACAGAGAAAGGCTCGTGGACCATAGGTATTGAGCTTAGTGCGTGGAAAGCGAAAAGTCAGAGGATCAGAGGCAGAGCGGAGGGTACGTGAGGGAACATAGATCTCAAGTAGGCTTGACAGGTAATCGGGGGCTGCGTTATTGAGGCTTTTGTAGCACATGGTGTCTAGTTTGTACTGTATGCGCTTTGATACAGGGAGCCAGTGAAGTTGTGCCAGGAGAGGAGATATGTGGTCAGCTTTTTTCTTTTTGAGTACAAGGCGTACAGCATTGTTTTGAATGCGCTGTAGGATGTGAATGGTGGAGGCAGGAAGACCAGACAGGAGTGAATTGCAATAGTCAATGCGAGACATTATGAAGGAGAGAACGAGTTTTGCAGTTGTTTCGACAGAGAGATACTTCCTGATCAGCCTTATACGATGGAGATGATAGTAGCAGGATCTGGCAGTTTGAGAAACAAAGTTGTTCATGGAGAGGGTAGAGTCAATGCAGACACCAAGGTATTTAGCTGAATCAGAAATTGGGACTGATGTGTTACATAATGGGAGAGAAAGAGGAGGCAGCTGAGAAAGTTTCTGACGGGTGCCAATGAGGATAGCTTCTGTTTTGTCGTCATTAAGCTGAAGTCTATTGTGTGTCATCCAGTTCTTAATGTCCGAGTAACACTCAGTGGTGCGAGTCAACAGGCGCTGTATATTATCAGGTGAGTCACTGTCTTGAAGTTGGGTGTCATCAGCATAGAAGTGGTGTTTTATAGAGTGGGAGTTGATGATGGTGGACAGGGGGGAGGTGTAAAGAGTGAAAAGAACAGGGCCAAGGACAGATCCTTGTGGAACACCACAGGTCAGGTATGCAGGTTGAGAGTAAGTGCCATTGATGAGAACGGTTTGTTTTCTGTTTGATAGGTATGAAGTGAACCAAGACAGAGCAATGTCAGAGATGCCAAAAGTATGATGAAGTCTAGAAAGGAGAATACCATGATCAATGGTATCAAAGGCTGCAGACAGATCAAGGAGTGTGAGGAGAGAGACTTTGCCAGTATCAGTTGCAAGGAGGAGATTGTTGAGAATGTGTAGTAGGGCAGTTTCAGTGCTATGGCACTGGCGGTAGGCTGACTGGAAAGGATTGAGGAGATTGTTGGCAGACAGGTGAGAGTTCAGCTGGTTGAGGACGACTTTTTCAAGGAGTTTTGACAAGAAAGAGAGATTAGAGATAGGCCGGTAATTTTTCAGTTCATTTGGATCTAAATTGTGTTTCTTCAGGAGAGGGTGAACAATAGCAGACTTGAAAGAATCTGGGACAGTTCCAGTTTGAAGAGAAGTGTTGATGATGTCAGTGATGAATGGGAGGAGAGTAGGGAGACAGTCGGCGTAGAGAGAACCTGGAAGAGGATCCAGTTCGCAGGTTTTGAACGACCTGGATCTGATTGTGTTGAGAATTTCTTCTTGTGAGACTGGGGTAAAAGTAGTAAGAGGTGTGCCAGAGAAGGAAGGGTCAGGTGGGCATGGTTGACAGGGTGTCCTGTCAAGCCTGTCACGAAGAGTTTGTATTTTGGTGATGAAATAGTTGGAGAATACAGATGGGAGTTCTTCATTTGTATGTTTTGTTGGGAGAGGTAAATCTTTTCGTGTGCCAAGGAGATGATTCATGGTTGTAAAGAGTTCTTTTGAAGAAGAGGCATTCAGGATTTTGGTTTGGAAATAGCTTGTTTTTGCTGATGCAATGAGGGTGGATACTTTTGTTTTAGAGGCTTGGAAAAGTTGCCTGTGTACAGTGAGTTTGGATTTGCGCCAGCGGCGCTCTGCTCTGCGGCGGGCACGTTTTGCACAGGCGATCTCATGAGTGAGCCAGGGGGTAGGGGGGCGGTCAGGTAAAAGACGGGTTGTGGCTGGAGCATGAGTGTCCAGAAGATGGTGGAGAGTAGTATAGAATTCATCGGCAAGGTTATGTGACTTTTCAGAAAGGAGACGGGAGGCATCAGATGAAAATGTGGAGAGGTCGATAGATTTGAGATTGCGTCGAGTCACTGTGCGCATGGTACGGGAAGGAGG
>CM060311.1:71844418-71851918 GCA_030674185.1 Monoplex corrugatus | reverse complement strand
TTCTGTATTAATATAGGCTGTCTGCAAGCATTAAAGCGTTTTCGTAGTAATGTAGTCCCTTTATGGGCAAAGGCAGGATGGCAAAAGAAGAAAGCATGAAGATATTAATGTCACTGATCACGTATGCAAAAAGAAAATAAATGAATGAGTGAATGAATGAATGAATGAATGGATGAATGAATGAATGAATGAACGAACGAACGAACGAACGAATGAATGAATGAATGAATGAACGAATGAACGAATGAATGAATGAATGAATGAATGAATGAATGAATGAATGAATGAATGAATGAATATGAATAAGTAAACAAATGAATGAAATTAAATATTCTTTCTTGTCTTTGTTTCCTCTCCTACCCTCTCAAACTTAACCCTTCAGTTTGGTGGTTTTCAACTTAGTGTTTCGTGCGTTCCGTTTACCTCACACACCCGACTGTCGTCCCCCTCTCGTGGGGATGCTGGGGTCTCTTTCAGTATAAATAGTATCCCCCACCTTCTGGAAATTCTGTGCTAGCAATGTCATCTTTTCCGTCACTCTCTCAGAGGAGTGTTCTGAGCTTACTGTTTTTGTGCTTTGTATCTGCTTCTATGCTAGCTGAATGGGTAGCGCAAACCGTGTTAGATTTGAGAAGTTCAACATCATGAGAGATAATTCCTACTTGACTCTCAAGAGTTATGTCCTTTGGTTGATATGATAAAAATTCTCCCTGCTTCCCTCTTATTTCTTATCTCTTCGTTTCTGCCTTGTTCCTTTACTTTCTGTCATTTCTTCCCATCATTGTCTGCCTTGCTGGTCCATTCACATGTCGTCGTCGTCGGCCTCTATACATCTCAGGAGATGATTGTCTGCACCGGGAGGCGTTGTGGTCATGACGTGCACTTTCTGCTGTGGCTGTGCAGGCCGATTCTTGAGTGGCAATCTCTGTCACATCTGCCACAGACAAACTGAGTCGCTATTGTCTGGTTTCTGGAACGTTGCTTGCGAACAGCCCTTTTCTCATCTGCGCTTTCTGCTCTCCTCCTCTCCGCATTCACAACGCCTTGCTGAACGGCCGTCCGCCACGCTGCCCTATCTTCCGCCAGAGTCTCCCAAGAGCCTGGATCAATCCCTGAGCTTCTAAGGTCCCTTTTGCATGCGTCTACAAAGCGTAGCTGTGAGCGTCCTGGAGTTCGCTTCCGGTTTGCCAGTTCGCCGTAGAGAACGTCTTTTGGTATGCGTCCATCCTCCATTCGACGCACATGGCCAAGCCAGCGTAGTCGGCGTTGGCTTAGAAGGGCAAAGATGGTCTGTAGGCCCGCACGACGGAGGACCTCTGTGTTGGTCACCTTGTCTTGCCATTGGATGCCGAGGATGCGTCGCAAGCACATGTATGTGTTTGATAAAGTCTTAGGTACTTTCTCTTCGAGGTGATAATTGGTTACATGTAATTGAGTGCATTTTTGACTCTACGGAAATGAGATACGAGAAAGCAATTTTGTTTTGGTAATTTAGGCCTGTTTTTATGTATGTTTTAATGTCCTTAGTTATGTTGATTTTTTTTTCAGGTATCTTGTTTTAAAAATCTCCTGTGTGACAAATTTGACGGAGTGGTCAAAACCAGTAGCATGTGCTTAGATTATGTACGCGAATGTATTGATATATGTACTTAATTTTCTTTTCCTTTTTTTTTGTTGTTTTTTTGTCTAGTTGAAGTATTGAGTATGTTTTGAAACAGTTATAGTCCTGAAATGGCTGTACGCAGTCGGTTGGGCTTTAAACAAACATATCATCAGGTGCCTTGCCGCATGGCGTTGGCCATCATGGACTTCTATCTGTCTCTATCACTTTTTGCCTCAAGCATCTTTTCCACCATCTTTGTCCCCAGCCACTCTGCAAGTCCGTCTAGTATCTTCTCCCTGGGTCTACCCAGTGCTCTCTTTCCCTCCAGCTTTCCCGTTGTGACCAGGTGCTCCAATTCCCCTTTCCTCATAAAATGGCCTATAAATGTTGCCTGTCTTTTTCTAATCTTCCTTATGAATGATCTACTTGTGTCTGCCTCCATCAAGACTGTTTCGTTTGTTTTCTTTGCTGTCCACGGAACTCTCAACATTCTTCTTAGAAACCACATATCGGTTGTCTCAATCTCTCTTCCTGATGTTAATTGACAGGCATTTGTTGGTAAGAATGCTTTTCATCTTCTTGAATGCTGTTTTGGCTCGGCCGATTCAGCTGGCTATTTCTGATGTGCATCTGCCATCTGGTGAAATAATCGTTCCCAGGTATTTAAACTTATCAACCTGTCTCAAGGTTGTGCCGTTTGCTGTTATTTTGCATAAGGGGATTTCATGTTTTTTACTGATTACCATGACTTCAGTCTTCCTGCTGTTTAGTTCCAGCCCCTTACCTTTGAAACAAACATAACATTGATAACAAACAACCCGTCTGTCACACAGGGTTTGTTGAACAAGCTCTAAGGGAATCCAGATAACTGTTTATACGTTGGGTGGAGCGCGTACGGAATTGTCGGAGTGCGATGAATATCTCCACTAACAAACTCCAACCTCTTACCAAACGTGTGTGTGTGTTGTGTGTGTGTGTGTGTGTGTGTGTGTGTGGGTGGGTGGGTGGGTGGGTGAGTGGGTGTGGGTGTGGGTGGGTGGGTGTTTGTGTGTTTGTGTGTGTGTGTGTGTGTGTGTGTGTGTGTGTGTGTGTGTGTGTGTGTGTGTGTGTGTGTGTGTGTATGTGTGTGTGTGTCTCTCTCTCTGTCTCTCTCTGTCTTTCTGTCTCTCTCTCTCTCTCTGTATGTGTGTGTGTGTGTGTGTGTGTGTGTGTGTGTGTGTGTCTGTGTGTCTGTGTGTATGTGTGTGTGTGTGTGTGTGCGTCTGTGTTCGTTACTTCTTTTAACGTCTATTCACATACGTACTTTTAGACGAAAAAAAAAACAAAAACATAATTATAAATATACATGTATATAAGATAAAGAGGTGTCTATGTAGCCAATGAATCTATGAAATCATGAAGATGTTGTATCATATAAGGTAACATCAAACAATTTAACGAACAAGAGAAAAATAATCAGAGCATAGGAACGATCCGGCTGCATCAGTTTGCTCAGGGTTGTGTCTACGTATGTATGCGTGCGTGCGTGCATGCATGTGTGTGTGTGTGTGTGTGTGTGGTGCGTGCGTGCGTGCGTGCGTGCGTGCGTGCGTGGTGTGTGTGTGGTGTGTGTGTGTGTGTGTGTGTGTGTGTGTGTGTGTGTGTGTGTGTGTGCTACGAGCGTTTAAGATCCTGTGCTGGCAACGCAAAAAGTGATTAACTGTTATACAACAATACAGAATCTGATACATTTGATAGTTTTACTTAATTTAGTTCGAAGTGAGTTAAGAGATAATCTGTAAGCTAAAGTTGTCTCTAGTCTTGTGAAACTCTGGTAATTTACGATGAAGGGGGGGGGGGGAGGGTCACACATTGCGCTTTTACTTTGTTTTCTAATATAGCATTCATTTCATGTTCAGAGAGTGATAAATCAAGTTTAGTATTGCCAGACCTATTTATTGCTGCATTTTTAGTTATTCTGTCGACCCGATCGTTATACATGATACCGCAGTGTGATGGGATCCAACAAAAAGTAACTTATGTATTATTTGTTATTAAACAAAGGATTAGAAATTTTATCTCAAACGTTGACATGCTATCTACTACTAAAGCAGATTTCGAATTTACACATAATAGGATACTAAACAAAGTTATGAGTAGATCTACTATGTATTTCAGTGTCATTGGGATGGCAGCAAATTCAGAAGTGAAAATTGAATGTCCCTGTCCTAAAGAGCAAGCCTTTTCTACTTTCAATTTTTGGAAATATAAAGCCAGCACCTACTTCACCATTATCTAGAACAGAGCCATCAGTATATGTTTTCAAGTAATGCGAATATTGTTTATGTAGATGTGACAGAACGTCAATTGCTAACAAGTGTGGATTAATATATTTTCTCAAGTCAGTATCAGTGTACTGGATATCAAAAGTTGTATTGGACAATTCCCAGGGGGGTAGAAGACAACATATCATTTTTATGTAAAACTTTGTTAGGTTCTACATGGGAAATTTTGAAGAGCTCATATGTGTAAGTGGATATTGTTTCTTGTCCCTTTATTGTTCTTCCTCTCTTGGGGAAATGGGTCAGACCGAATTTTCAGTTCCGTATCAGCATGATTAGCTACTGCATTTGCTCTAACTATATATTTAGCAGTTGATAACTTCCTCCAATCTTTCAAAGGAAGGATGCCAGCTGTTTTATATACTTCATGTGTTTTTGTATACACCGGTACACCAAGAGCACACATTTAACAGTGTGTGTGTGTGTATGCGTGTGTGTGTGTGTGTGTGTGTGTATGTGTGTGCGCGCGCCCGCGCGCACGCCCGCACGTGTTGTGTGTGTGTTGTATGTGTGTGTGTGTGTGTGTGTGTGTGTGGTGTGTTGTGCGTGTGTGTGTGGTTGTGTGTGGTGTGTGTGTGTGTGTGTGGTGGTGTGTGTGGTGTGTGTGTTGTTGTGTGCGTGTGGTGTGGTGTGTGTGTGTGTGGTGAGTGTGTGTGTGTGTGTGTGTGTGTGTGTGTGTGTGTGTGTGTGTGTGTGTGTGTGTGTGTGTGGTGTGTGTGTGTGTGTGTGTGTGTGTGTGTGTGTGTGTGTGTGTGTGTGTGGTGTGTGTGGTGTGATGCTTCCAGGCGTGACGACTTTCGGCTTCATGGGCGTCCATCTAAAACCAACAGCAGTGCGACAGGAAATAGACGCTGTGATCAAAGCTTACGAACATGCTTCGGCCGCCTTCAGAACACAGGTAAGCTAGATTAGTCCTTCGGAAGGGGAACGAAAACCGAGTCGGACCCGTGTGCCTTCAAGCTGCGCACGCTAAAGATCCCACGGCAGTTGAAAATTGTGTGAAGAGCAGGGCATTGCCCGGCTGCCTTGGTATAAAACATTGGAGAGACAGGTTGAGTTCTCAGGTCCCACTCCTTGAAGACCAATTAGCCTTTTTGCCTTTCTGAAGTTTTGGTTAAGAAAAATTTTGAAAATGAATATGAATTTGAAGAGAGAGAGAGGGGGGATGGGCGCCGCCCTCGGGAAAAGTTGAGGTCTCTGCCACCTCACTCCCGTAGGACCCCAGCGTTATGGAACTATCTATGTAGGACTTCAGGACCTGGCCAGCTCGAGTGTTTATGTCTAGGCTTAAGGCTTGTGCCATGATCATTCTGGATCTTCTCCATCACATGGCACTTGTGACGTCAGTGCATATGGAATTCATTCCGAGCGCGGAGACGTCGTCTTGAGAAACTGAAACTGAAACAGTGGACTGACTGACTCTTGTTATAAAGTCATAGACTCAGTTCCAGTGATAGGCTGATACAATACCAGTATGAAATATGGACTAGGTAAAACATAGGCTGGGCAGGCCTCAGGGCCTGGCAAGCTCACAGGGTCTATTGCAATTCACTCCTGTCTGGTCTTCCTGCCTCCACCATTCACATCCTACAGCGCATTCAAAACAATGCTGCACGCCTTGGACTCAAAAAGAAAAAAGCTGACCACATCTCCCTCTCCTGGCACAACTTCACTGGCTCCCTGTATCAAAGCGCATACAGAACAAACTAGACACCATATGCTACAAAAGCTTCAATAACGCAGCCCCCGATTACCTGTCAAGTTACTTGAGATCTATGTTCCCTCACGTACCCTCCGATCTGCCTCCGATCCTCTCACCTTTCGCTTTCCACGCACTAAGCTCAATATCTATGGTCCACGAGCCTTCTCTGTTTCTGGTCCACTCTCCTGGAACAAACTTCCTCTCTCAGTCCGTCAGCAACCTACTTTTGTCTCCTTCAAGTCCGCTCTCAAAACTCACCTTTTCTCCTCTGCATAAAATCCTGACCTCACTCAACCCCAACTGCAACCTGTCTCCACTCGGTGTGGAATCACACTGTAATATATATTTGTATATGATGTTTTCTATAATTTTCCATTGCTTTTCTTCTTTTTCCCCATTTATAACCATGTGTATGTGTGTGTGTGCGTGTGTGTGCATGCGTGCGTATGTGTATGTTCAGCGCTTAGATTTGATTTCTGTCTAGATTTTGCGCTATACAAAGATTGAAATTATTATTATTATTATAGTTTATGTGCAGGTTTAAGGCTTGTGCTATGATCACCATACACATGGCATCTGTGACGTTAGTGCATATGGAATTCGTTCCGAGTGCGGAGTGACTCCTCCGCGCTCGGAATGAATTCCATATGCACTAACGTGACAGGTGCCATGTGATAGAGAAGATCCAGAATAATCACGGCACAAGCCTTAAGCCTGCACATAAACCCATGAGCTGGCCAGGTCCTCAGGTCTTACCTAGATAGTTCCATAACCCTGGGGTCGTAGGGGAATGAGGTGGCAGAGACCTCAACTTTTCCCGGAGCCAGCATCATGAGGGCGGCGCCCATCCCCTCTCCCTCGCTTCAAATTCATATTCACATTCCCTTCTTTTTAACCAAGAGTTCAGAAAGGCAAGAAGGCTAATTGGTCTTCAAGGGTAGGACCTGAGAAATCAACCTATCTTTCCAGTCCTTTTTTTACCAAGGCAGCCGGGCAATGCCCTACTCTTCACGATTTTCAACTGCTGTGGGATCTTTAGCGTGCGCAGCCAGAAGGCACACGGGTCCGACTCGTTTTTTCGACCCCTTCCAAAGAACTAGACGTTCAGTTCGATTCTCCGGTCAAACTGAGGAGAAAAAGTCCAGGCCTCTACGGAGAGCGAAGCCTGGAACCTCGAGTTAAGTTATTGGCAGGCGAACGTCTGAACCATTCTGCCACTCTTCTCCCTACACTGAAATTGAAACTGAGTGTCTACACATCAAATGCCTGCTTCGTTGGACAGAGCACGTTGTCTGTATGGGAATCCGCATCTGCAAGATGCTTCCGTGCGAAGTTTCAGTTCCTTTTGTTTTTTTTTTTTTTTCAGTTTCAATTTCTCAAGATGACGTCTCCGCGCTCAGAATGAAATCCATATGCACAATTGTCACAGGTGCCATTTGATGGAGAAAATCCAGAATGATCACGGCACAAGCCTTAAAAGCCCGCACATAAACCCAAGAGCTGGCCAGGTCATGAGGTCCTACCTAGATAATTCCATAATTCTGAGGTCGTAGGGGAGCGAGGTGACAGAGACCACAACTTTTCCCGGAGCCAGCACCACGCGGGAGGCGCCCATCGCCTCTCCCTTGCTTCAAATTCATGTTCATATCACTTTTTTTTTACCAAAACTTCGGAAAGGTGAAAAGGCTAACTGATCTTCAAGAGGTGGGACCTGGGAAATCAACCAATCTTTCTGATATTTTATGCCAAGGCAGCCGGGCAATGCCCTGTTCTTCACGATTTTCAACTGCCGTGGGATCTTACGTGCCAAAGACCAGCATAGCTACTCACTCATAGGACCAATGGGAGAGTCCACCACCACCACCATCATCATC
>CM060311.1:71724418-71839418 GCA_030674185.1 Monoplex corrugatus | reverse complement strand
AAAACACACGTTCTTTCTCTGTAGTTTACTTTCACACACTTAGATTAGACTTTGTATTCCCTAAAGAGGCAAGAGTTATATGAAGAAGAAAAAAAACTTGCACAATGTTTATCTATCCCTTTGGGAATTATGTATCGCATTATGTCTCAGAGACTTAAGAGCGCCCTGTGTGTGTGTGTGTGTGTGTGTGTGTGTGTGTGTGTGTGTGTGTGTGTGTGTGTGTGTGTGTGTGTGTGTGTGTGCGCGCGCGCGCGCGCGCGAGTTATATGAAGAAGAAGAAGGGAAAAAAACTTGTATAATGTTCATTTATCCCTTCGGTAATTAAAGGGTATCATATTATGTTTCAGGGAATTAAGATCTCTCTCTCTCTCTCTGAGTTATATGAAGAAGAAGAAAAAACTTGCATAACGTTCATCTATCTCTTTGGGAATTACGATGTATCACATTATGTCTCAGGGAATTAAGATGTATCGTATTATGTCTCAGCGAATTAGGATGTATCACATTATGTCTCAGCGAATTAAGATGCATCATATCATGTCTCAGCGAATTAAGATGTATCACATTATGGCTCAGGGAATTAAGATGTATCACATTATGGCTCAGGGAATTGAGATCTCTCTCTCTCTCCCTCTCTCTCTTTCTCTCGGTTTCAGTCTCAAGATGTTTCTGCATATTGCTGCTCAGGTGCTAAACAGGGGCAATTGCTTGCATGTTTATTTCATTGTTATTTTATAAAGCCCACCCGACTGCACAGACCTACACCAGGACTATAACTTTTTCAAACCGTACACAACACTTGGTTGGAAGAAAAACAACAACACCTGGCAAAGAAAATCAAGTATAATATCAATGCATTCGAGCACATAATCTAAGGATAAGCCCATAGAGTTGACTATTCTGATCAGTTTATCACTAGAGGGTTTAATTAAGAAAAACAGAACAATCATAAACACAAATGCAACCGTAAATAAGATCACCAAAACACATAAAAACTGGCCTAACTATTTGAAATTGCTGCTTGCGTGGAAGTGTTATGCTATCGCAAGATACTAAACATCAAATGCACTGGTCATGTCACCAATGACCAAAACCATCAAGCAGCACATTGGACCATATCAAGATCGATTTCAGTTTTAGGGAAAAAAAAAAAAATTAATAATTACAATATTTATATAGCGCAAAATCTTGATAGAAATCAAATCTAAGCGCTGAACATACACATACCACGCGCGCACACACACACATGGCTATAAATGGGGAAAAAGAATAAAAGCAATGGAAAATTATAGAGAGAATATTATATACAAATATATATTACAATGTGATTCCACTCCGAGCGGAGACAGGCTACAGAGGGGATGAGTGAGGTCAGGATTTCATGCAGAGGAGAAAAGGTGAGTTTTGAGAGCGGACTTGAAGGAGACAAAAGTAGGTTGCTGACGGACTGAGAGAGGAAGTTTGTTCCAGGAGAGTGGACCAGAAACAGAGAAGGCTCGTAGACCGTAGGTATTAAGTGGAAAGCGAAAAGTCAGAGGATCGGAGGCAGAGCGGAGGGTACGTGAGGGAATATAGATCTCAAGTAAGCTTGACAGGTAATCGGGGGCTGCGTTATTGAGGCTTTTGTAGCACATGGTGTCTAGTTTGTACTGTATGCGCTTTGATACAGGGAGCCAGTGAAGTTGTGCCAGGAGAGGAGAAATGTGGTCAGCTTTTTTCTTTTTGAGTACAAGGCATGCAGATTGTTTTGAATGCGCTGTAGGATGTGGATGGTGAGGCAGGAAAACCAGACAGGAGTGAATTGCAATAGTCAATGCGAGACATTATGAAGGAGAGAACGAGTTTTGCAGTTGTTTCGACAGAGAGATACTTCCTGATCAGGCTTATACGATGGAGGTGATAGTGGCAAGATCTGGCAGTTTGAGAAACAAAGTTGTTCATGGAGAGGGTAGAGTCAAGGCAGACACCAAGGTTTTTAGCTGAGTCAGAAATTGGGACTGATGTGTTACATAATGAGAGAGAAAGAGGGGGCAGCTGAGAAAGTTTCTGACGGGTGCCAATGAGGATAGCTTCCATCTTGTCGTCATTAAGCTGGAGTTTAAAACTACATTGGCAAAGCTTTGTAACAATATCCGAAATGGCTTTGCTAAATCAGTCTTCCGAGGAACTGATGAGGAAGGGAGAAGGAGGGGAAGACAGGAAAAAATGACGGATTGACAACATTACGGAATGGACATAGAACCATTTGCAGACAGACCCAGGCTTTGGCACACAGCCAATAGAGCTAGAAGAATCCGGTGAACAATTCTTTAGTGCAACACCCCGATGACTCATCACGGAGTTAAGACAGAAGAAGATGAAGAATAAAAACTGTTTGCACACAGTGATGAGACTTCACAAATTCAAACTCATCAACACACACACACACACACATACACACACACACACACACACACACACACACACACACACACACACACACACACACACACAAAAGAGTGATGACATCAAAGACACTCAAATTTCGAATTTCAACAACAAAAGACCACTCAAATAAATAAACAAGTATGTGTTGGAATTTATTCAATGACTCCTCACAAATTTCATCCACAGTGGCTTAAAAATGTTCACTTACACAAATAAACAAAATAAAGCCCCCTTAGGCACAGTATTTTATACACTGTACTTCCACAGAGAATAAACATGTATTACTATTCATCAAATCATTTTTCACAGTTATAAGATTTAACAACAATTTTCAAATGACGCATAATTCATATTCTGAGACCACGTCTTTCGAACGATTTTACAATACATGCCTCTAAAAATATAAACAATTTTCGAATGACACATAAAATCGTACTCTGAGACCAATTTCTTTTAAACGATTTTACAATACATGCCTCTAAAAATATAACTAATACTCTTGAGTCTTATCTATTTAAATCGATTGTCTTTTAAGAACACATGCCTGAAAAACTACCAAAATGAAACAGTCAGTCCCACCATCTCTCGATTCATACCAACAATACATGTCCACACACACTGTGTCAACACATTTCACACACAAACGTGAACATGATTTGCAGAACATTTTCACCATCATTAAGAAAACCAAAACAGGCAGACAAGACAGTCAAACAATCTCTGTTCACTGAGATCTCTTTAAACTGGCTTCACCATCACAAAGAAAACCAAGACAGGCAGACAAGACATTCAAACAATCTCTGTTCATTGAGATCTCTTTAAACTGGCTTCACCATCACAAAGAAAACCAAGACAGGCAGACAAGACAGTCAAACAATCTCTGTTCATTGAGATCTCTTTAAACTGGCTTCACCATCACAAAGAAAACCAAGACAGGCAGACAAGACATTCAAACAATCTCTGTTCAATGAGATCTCTTAAAACTGGCTGAAGACACTCTTAGGCACATAATGTTCATACTCCTCATCATCATCATCGTCAGGTGCCTTGCCGCATGGCGTTGGCGATTATGGACTTCCATCTGTTCAAACTAATGCACTTAAAATGAAATGGAAATTCCAGTCTTCACTCGTTCACTGGCCTATAATTCTAAACACACACGACACATCTGTCCATTCTCTTCAAGAACGTTGAAGCTGACTGGTTGAAGAGGTTTCCAGGGAGTCTTTTTTTTTTCATAGATAAAAACATCAACGGACCACATCCAGGTCATGGGACTCCTAGATGCCCTTACAGTGGAAGGTCATCCAGTAATTATGACCTAGATGCAGTCAAACCCTCTCCCCCACTCTCGCTTCAGGGGGGGGGGGGGGGCGCTTCTCCTCTGAGGACCTTCTGCTGTCTAGCTCTCCCCAAAGTTTCTTGCAACTCATCAACATAACATGCAACACGTAAGGCCTTGTCCATTCATAGGCATTTGCAGTCTAACAAACCAGTAAATGAAAAACACGCTGGTCAAGCAATACCAAATATCTCTTTTTCTATATTACACTTAATACATAGAGAGAGAGACTGTGACTTGTATCTCAAAAAAAATCAGAAACTGTAAATTCTATGTCATCATTGCTTTTTGGGCTTACCAACTGACGAAAATTTGTCAAAACATGCCAACCAGTCCTCAAGGACACATTTTTATATTTCTGGATGGTGCCACTAAATAGGTGGGTCATTCCAGTTTAATATGAATATATTTGGTACGAATCGTTCTAATATAGTACAATTCTCCAAACTCATTTGACTCACTGCACATTACACATGATAAGATTTTCTGGTGAAGCACAGGAAAACTCAAGCTGTTGGACAAGCTGATTACATTCCACTACGTTGATGCATAGTCTGCATCCTAGGCGGACCTTAATTCCATTAAGCGTTAAAACACACACGCCAACACACACACCAACGCACACGCCAACACGTCCTTTTTGTCTAACCACACACACACAGTTATCACAGACAGATCTGAATCAAATACAGATTTTAAAAAGTACACTTACACTCATCCATGTTGGTAGAAAACACACTTGATGCATACTTACAAAAACTAACATGATCACTGAAAAGAAAAAGGAAAACCTTTAACTTACTCATCAAGACTACTAAGATAAAAGACCCCATGTCCCCTCCAACCCATACCTAATGATTTTCTTTCTGAATCTCTCCCATCACTTGATTTGCCTGGAGGACAAAATAAAACCATGTAAGAATGCAACAAGTCCCCATTTGTCAGCAAAAAATCTTCAATGGGTTTTCCAAGTGTGTGCCTACAAGCTGTTTTTTTCTTTTTTTTTTTTTTTTTTTAAATACAAGTAATGACCATGACAGTCCAACACAAACAAAATCAACCCTGAGCAGAATTCATAACGTCATAAATCTGCCCTGAGATCGATACTATGCTACACTTTCGCATGAAAATAAATACATGAGCAGAGTGGATATACATGCAGTTACACAAACACGCCTTCCACTTTGGAGTTTGTTCAGGAGGGATTCATCACACTGGAACAATTCCACACACGCTCCACCCAAGTCTGCCAGCAATTATCTGGCAGATTCCTGAGCCTGCACAAAACTGAGTAGTGGAAAAGAAAGGGGATGGGGGAGGAGGGGGGAGATCTACGAAATGTTAAGCTGACACCACCAGAATGATGGAAAGAATTAAGATGGGTAGCAAACAGGCCAGCGTTTAATGTTGCGGGCTGGGACTGAACTCAAGATATCAGATCTTGTGTCCACAGCTCCATCAAAAGAACCAATCATCCTGCATATAAAATACCTTCAGCAGAAATTAACCCTTTGACTCCTGCATCCTATCCACCAACTGCAAAAACTTCACCCTTTGACTTCCTCACCCTTTCCACCAGCTTCCTGCAGGAAGCTGGTGGAAAGGGTGAGGAAGTCAAAGGGTTAAATTTTTGCTTTGCTAGTATGGTTGACAATGCAGGACGCTGGAGGACAGGGTGCAGGAGTCAAAGGATTAAAGTGACATTTGCATAGTACACTCTTCAAGTCCCAGCTCTCTTCTCCACCACACCACACGTTTATCGGAAATAACTGTGACACTTATTCCATTTAGCCTTCAAGGCATAACAACTATTAGCAGGCTCTGTGAGGGTCATTTTTCTAAACATGGTAAAATTAGTGTGATACTTCTTTCATTCACTCTTCAAAACCCAACATCAACCCTTTACCAAATGACTTTGTGCGGCTTATTTTTCCCTTTCATTCATTCTTCAAAACCCAACATCAACCCTTTACCAAATGACTGTGCGGCTTATTTTTCACATGAGATAAAGCACAAGATAAATCACAAGATAAGGCACGTTTGGAATGGAACAGTGCAGGGCACAGGCACAACTGGTGTTTAAAGGCTATTGGGCTACAGTCCAAATCTAAAATGGACATGCTGTGTTAAAAAGTATCCAGGGCAGAACTGATTGCTTAAAATTCACATGTCACTACAGCAGTGCCTATAACATATATATATAATATATATTTTTTTTTTTTTCATTCATTCTTCAAAGCCCAACATCAACCCTTTTTCAGATGACTTTATGTGACTTATCTTTCACATGAGATAAGGCACGTTTGGAATAGAACAACGAAGCTTAATGTGGAGCATAGGCACAATTGGTGTCTCAAGACTAATCTGTTCTGTGTGTGTGTGTGGTGTGTGTGTGTGTGTGTGTGTGTGTGTGTATAAAAATGTGTGTGTGTGTATACATATAGATATAGATATATATATATATAATATATATATAATTTTGGTTCCTATGGGAAAGACTGTTGGCGCTGTGTTCTATAAATATACCAACATACATTTAGGAAAATAAATTCTCGTGTGCAGTACTTTGAGAGCTCCTCCTCCCCCCCCCCCCCCTTCACCTCTCTCCACACCTATATTTCCTGATAAAACAAAAAGTGTGTGTGTGTGCGTGCGTGAGTGAGTGAGTGAGTGAGTGAGTGAGTGAGTGAGTGAGTGAGTGAGTGAGTGAGTGAGTGGTGAGTGTGTGTGTGTGTGTGTGTGTGTGTGTGTGTGTGTGTGTGTGTGTGTGTGTGTGTGTGTGTGTGTTACACGCAACAAAGATTCAGGCGCTACCAACTCTGCACTTATGTTCACCGCCAGAGAGATTACGGAAAACCTCCAGCCTTTACCCACCAACAAGCCGTTTCAAGCAGGTTTGAATGCAAACCTTCCACTTGGAAGTGCAGTGTCCTAACACTCAACTATTGTGTCCATCTGTCAACCTGATGACTTCCTAAAAAGCCCCCCTCCCCTCATAAGCCTATCTATTGAAAGAAAAGAATCCTTAAATGAAAGGAGAGGGGAGGAGATCCACTCTGAGGATGTACATGTACACAAAAAAAGCAACAACAACCAACAATAAAGAATACCCGAAACAGTGGAATCTCTACCACCTATCTCAAAACGCCTTACACTTATTCAACAAGTCATCTTGTTAAAAAACATGCCAAGCTTCCTTAATGGACATTTTAAAAATGTACCAGATTAAAGTTTTGTAAGAAGTAGGCATATGAACGGTCACCACACATAAATTTAGAGGCTGTTTAAACTCATGTCGCAGCAATAAAGCTCCTACTTCGACAATACATCATAACCGAATCCAGTGCCAATGAATGTGAATGACAACTTTTATCACCAAAAAGAATCTGAACCAGCATTCTATTTTTTTGTGAAAAGAACAAACAGACATACAAACCCATAAGTGTGCAAATTCAAAAAACAACAGATAAAATAATAATAAAAACTAATACCATTTCAAGCACAAACTGAATCAATGTAAACAACAATCTGAACTCAACAGTGTCCAACATCTGGTCAATGTGTGTCACTACTAAGGTTATTGCAGCAGTACCATTCTGTAACAAAAGTCACAATTCTGAAAGAACAACTAACCAGAAAATAACCTACCAACAGCAACAACAACAACAACAACATTACATGATAAAAGTCAAATAAATAGGAGAAAGGGATGGGTGTGATCCAGTCTGAGGTAAACAGGAATACAAAAAAAACAAAAAACAACGTTTATCACAAACAACCAAACAACGGCATGATATTCACAAAACATAATTATACAGCAAAAAGTGCAGCAAGTGATCATGATGAGACTCCGCACTGACCACAACACCCACATGACCACAAGCTCAAACTGGTGTCTTCACCAACCTGTGGTCAAGAGGACCAGACAGGTGATCCTATATTGCAGCAATGTCACTTTATCAAACGTGGAGTGACAGGAAACATGACCAACCACAACTCCCCTGACTACCAAGCACAATGGCAGCCGGCAGGAACTGATGTGGCTTGACCATGTTGACGGTGGGTGAAAGAAAAAGAAGAGCAACGTCCAAACGAATTGGTAAATACTATTATCCAACTGTACACACAGAACATAAAAATGCAGAGTTCATATCAAACACATCGCCAGCTTTGGTAGTGGCCAATGAATAAAATACATTTCACTGGATTACAAATTAGAACGATTGGCAATGTTTCAACAACAACAACACGACAAAATTTAACCAATGATTTTATACTACCATCCACAAACAACCACACATATTTACTATATATGACCTTTCTTCAATTCTACTGCCACCAAAGTACCATAACTACTTCAACAGTTAACTCTACGCTTTAAAGGATAGAGACAAAATACCACTGTTTCAAACAAAAATATTTCACAAAAATCTACTGCTAAATTCTTTCAACACAATGAACTGTGAATACCTGCAACAGTTAGCTTGAGAGGGTAGCTAGCACTTCAACCTGTGAAATCAACATGTTTAAAAGCTGTACATCTCAATCGTATATAGCATAATATGAATAATTTTCAATATAAAGACATGACACGCAATCAAACTAGCCCACTAATCTATGAACTATCAAAGATGATGTTTTTGGTTTGCATCAACAGGAGAAAAAAAAACCCAGCAAAACACACTTAGAAGCAAATCTGCCCCAAGTCAAAGATAACACCACCGCAAAATAAAAAGAAGAAAAACAAAACAAAACAATAAAGCAACTTGTAACTGTATTTGGAAAACTGTGCCTACACACTTTAAATTCATCACATTAAACTCATTGGCATGGCCACTTGGACACAAACCTTGAGCAGTTTGTCCACTGGCATCCTATAGAAAATACATGACTATGTCAAAGGTGACATGTTTGGTTTGCATGAAAAATATAAGTCAGCCGAACTCAAATTAACTGCACCCTTAGAAGCATATGAGCTCCAAGTCAAAAACAGCACAACAACAAAAAAAACAAAAACAAAAAAAAACCCCACTTTTATCAGGAAGCTTTTCGTGTCCAGCCTACAAACATGATACTTAAAACTCAGCTAACATGGCCACTTAAAAGCTTGAGCAACTTGTCGATTCTTTGGACACACAATTATACGTACCATTACCTTTTACACTACAAACTGCTGTTACAGTGACCTCACACAGAAGTTCAGACATTAGCAACGGTCTCTACACCAGAACAGTCAGGCTCTACGTCAAACTTGCAGTCTGCACAGGGTCTACAGTGACCAGGTTTGCAATATCTACGATGGGAATGACTATGAGACGAATACTACCACCTAAGACACAGCCAACACTGTGACAGCTACTGGCAACCTGTCATTCAGAGACAGACACGGGAAGGGTTAAATGTGACCCACTCTGTTACGTACACAAACAGATCAAAAAAAAAAATCCATGTAAATACTATGTTTCCGGATCCAGCCATACTGGACTAAGATAGTACTCTTCTTATGAAGGCTAGAGCTCCTGCAAACATTCCCCAGTCTAAGCATATACATTCATACAAATCTACCTACATGACAGAAGGAGTGGAACTTTGTGTGTATGACTATTTTTTATTATGCCTTAAAGGCAATCATACTCCATCTTTGGGGAACTAAGGAGATCATTTAAGAAAAAAACTGGTGAATGATCTGGAAAGCAAGAGAGAATTCAAGAGAAAAACAGGTGAATGATCTGGAAGGCAGGAGAGAATTCAAGAGAAAAACAGGTGAATGATCTGGAAGGCAGGAGAGAATTCAAGAGAAAAACAGGTGAATGATCTGGAAGGCAGGAGAGAATTCAAGGGAAAAACAGGTGAATAAACTGGAAAGGCAGGAGAGAATTCAAGAGAAAAACAGGTGAATGAACTGAAAGGCAGGAGAGAATTCAAGAGAAAAACAGGCGAATGATCTGGAAAGCAAGAGAGAATTCAAGAGAAAAACAGAAAACAGGCGAATGATCTGGAAAGCAAGAGAGAATTCAAGAGAAAAACAGGTGAATGAACTGAAAGGCAGGAGAGAATTCAAGAGAAAAACAGGCGAATGATCAGGAAAGCAAGAGAGAATTCAAGAGAAAAACAGGCGAATGATCTGGAAAGCAAGAGAGAATTCAAGAGAAAAACAGGCGAATGATCTGGAAAGCAAGAGAGAATTCAAGAGAAAAACAGGCGAATGATCTGGAAAGCAAGAGAGAATTCAAGAGAAAAACAGGCGAATGATCTGGAAAGCAAGAGAGAATTCAAGAGAAAAAACAGGCGAATGATCTGGAAAGCAAGAGAAAATTCAAGAGAAAAACAGGTGAATGATCTGGAAGAAAGAAATAAGAGTCTTATGAGGAAAAGAGAGCATGACAGGAAAGAAGAGCCCCTTGATATCTAAAAGCAGACTATACAACTCCTGTAGTTCCAAAACAGGAGAGGGCCCTAACTTCTGTATCTGCAGTAGCTCACTTTGTTAATCCTTTTGATTCCTCACCCTATCTGCTAGCTTTCTGTTGGAAGCTGGTGAATAGGGTGAGGTGGTCAAAAAGTTAAGATTTTTCTTTGCTAACATGGTTGATAATGCAGGATGTTGACGGACAGAATGCAGGAGCCAAAGAGTTATCATGATGCAGACACCAATGTTCTGCTCCATCACGCAACCTTCTTCACGCATGAACATTCTGTGACAGAGTGGAAAAAAATATTTTAAAAAATTTAAAAACCCAGACTCCACAAGATAGCTAATCTCTCTCAAGAGTACATTTACAAATTTTTTTTTTTTCAACTTTACTAGCTCAATAAATAAAGACCAACCAAAACATTTTTTTTAAACACTGGTTTCACAGGTATTTGTTTATGCCTCTGTGGAAAACCCCTGTCACGATACCCACATTTCCTTCTCATATTCTTTTTCACATTTTTTTTACCATGAATCATATCATATTCATTTTATTACAATGCCCAGTGGAGAGAGCTGTATGAACACAGCCTGTGTAAGACTGCTATCATCTACTGACTGTAGTACCTGTGTGCAAGTACTCAGTGCTGCATCCAAGCGATTTTTAAGCATCCAAATCAAGACATAGTCCTATTACAACTGAAAATGTCCAGCTATGCTTCCCCTGCCACGACAAAATGTCTGACTTAAGTGTTGTGTTAGCAGACGAATGGATCTATTACTTTTCATTAGGCTGATGTTATAAAAGTCCGACTTAAGTGTTGTGTTAGCAAACGAATGGATCTATTACTTTTCATTAGGGTGATGTTATAAAAGTCCGACTTAAGTGTTGTGTTAGCAGACGAATGGATCTATTACTTTTCATTAGGCTGATGTTATAAAAGTCCGACTTAAGTGTTGCAATAGCAAACGAATGGATCTATTACTTTTCACTAGGATGATGTTATAAAAGTCCGACTTAAGTGTTGTGTTAGCAGACGAATGGATCTATTACTTTTCATTAGGCTGATGTCATAAAACCTTACCGACATTTCATGGAGACAGTTTACAGCATGGGCACATGGTTGGCCTCACGGAACTCACTGCATATTATCTTTTAGACATGAGCACTAAACAACTAACTTTTTAAAGAACCTCTTCAGAGCTGTTCCTCCTGATGCCATTTTCATGTTTTAACATGAGATTAACAGATTTTGTTATATGATCATACAAATGGGAAAAATCTTTAAAATGAAGTTCTGACTTGGAAGCATAATTATGAGACTGGTTTTCAATTGTTGTACTGGTTTTTAACTGTTGTCCTGCTAATTAAACTTGGGGTTGATTTTAACATGGTGTCAGCCCTGATATGGCTCTAGTGGTCGGTCAGCTGTGCTGTAAGCAACACAAACTTAAACTTGACACACACACTGCCAACTTTGTGACAACGTCTCCATCAATCTGCACACACCCCCCCCCCCCCCCCACCAACAACAACAATAACACACACACTCACACATATTTAATTGATGCTTTTTAACATGTTGGTAATTACCTGTTATGGTCAGTATGTCCAATTAATTTTGTTACAACAGGACATTATATCCCACTGAATTTTCTAATCCGGGACATTTTGTTCCATTTTGCTTACATCCTGGATGCAACATGGAGTACTTCAAACAAGAACTGAACAGCAACTACAAGAACACTTTCTGGTTAATTTGAAATGTACATGAGATCATAAAGCAAACACAGACAGCTAGATCTATACACACCTGTGTTTCAAACAAACAAACATATTGTACAAATAAAACTAGTTTCTACAGAATATATATTTTCTTCACCCTCTTTTTTTTTTCTTACCACAGACTCTTGCTTATTTCTTTCCACATCACTTCAATTCATCAACTAAATAAAATTCCAAGTATCAATTCATCAAGTATATAAAATTCTAAACACGCCTCTATATTTAAACATATTGTAGAAATAAAATTAGTTTCTAAACAACATTTTTTCTTCTTCAGCCCCCCCCCCCCCTCTTTTTTTTTTTTTTTAACTTACCACAGACTTTTGCTAATCTGTTTCCATCCCTTCCAATCATCAACTAAATAAACAATTTTATTCCAAACAAAGTATCTTTTATTTAAACACATCAACCTTTTTATTTCAATAGAGAGATTAATCTGTTTCCATCCCTTCAAATCATCAACTAAATAAAATTCCAAACATGTCTTTGTATTTAAACACATAAACTGCTGTACATGGGTTAATCTGTTTCCATCCCTTCAAATCATCAACTAAATAAAATTCCAAACATGTCTTTGTATTTAAACGTTACATAGGTACTTGTCTCTGCCTCTCCATTTGAAGACTTACAAGCTTTTAAGGTTTTGTGCAGACTTGGAGAGTCTGCCAGATAATTACTGGCATATTTGGGTGGAGCACATATGGAATTTCCAAATGCCATGAATCCCTCTTGAACAAACTCCAAACTGTAAACTTAAGAGGGATTTATCACACTCAAACATATTTGTATAAGTTCCACCCAAATCTGCCAGCAGTTACCTGACCCTGCACAAAACCTTATGAGCTGGCAAACTATTAAAGAAAAAAGGGACAGAGGGAGACAAGGGGACTATGAGTACGAAATACTAGGCTGACATTGCCACAATCATTAAAACATTAATCCTTTGACTCCCGCACCCGATCCACCAACTGCAAAAACTTAACCCTTTGACTCCCTCACCCTTTCCACCAGCTTCCTGCTGGTGGAAATGGTGAGGGAATCAAAAGGTTAAGTTTTTTTCTTTGCTAGCGTGGTTGGTAATGCAGGATGCTGGTGGACAGGGTGCGGGAGTCAAAGGGTTAATGCTCTGACGATCCAGGTGGCGTCACTTTAGTGTCAGTTTAGTGTTTCAAGAGATCCTATTCCCTCCCAGCCACCCCCCCCCCCCCCCCCTCTTTTCCATTTCACGACCTTGCCAGCACATACAACTTTGCACAGGTTCAACATGCCTGCCGGATAACAATTGGCACATTCCTCCAGGAAGCTGGTAGATAGGATGAGGGAATCAAAGGGTTAAGTTTTTTTGCTTAGCTAGCATGGCTGGCAATGCAGGATGCTGGTGGACAGGGTGCTGGAGTCAAAGGGTTAAGATAAGCAGTAAACAAGCCAGTTTTTATGTTGTGGGATGGGAATTGAACTCAAGACATAAGATCTAAAGCCCACAGCTCTTGTCACAGAAGCCAGTTAGCCCATGTAATAATTTAGGTAATGTTCTACTCTTGCTTCACCAAAGGACACCTCCACCCACCCACCCACCCCACTCTGATACAATATACCACACAGGATATCTGATAATAACTAAAACAGAACAAATGTGCATCAATGATAAAACATTTTCAGAATTGGCATGTAAAATCACATGTAGTATATATAGTCTTGTGTAGCTAGACCCACACCTTGATGTTTATGATTTGATGACATGATAACACTGTCTGATTACTTTGTTTGTTTGTTTGTTTGTTTTTGTTACACTATTTGAATTCTAGATGCCAGCAATGAACAAATGTGACACATAAGACCATTTTCTGCGCTGATGTTATAACCATACTACTTATTTGAAAATTCATATTTACAAGTGGATATTTTCGTGAGTGCTTTCTTTGAATAGATCTTTGTGAAAAAAAATGTACCATAGTGCCATGCCTTCTGATTTTCTGAGAAGCCATGGAACCCAAGTACATTCTTGAATTTCTATCAAAGAAACCTCAGAACTTTCAGAAAATTTTCTTACACTTACACTTACACTTACACTTGACTGCAATATACAATCAATTAACCAATTCCTTCTCATTCTCCAACAACATACGAAAACCAGATTCATTCCTGAATTTCCATCACAAATTTGAACCATCGAGTTCCCATTAAAGTCCGAACAATAATGTTCGTCACAGTACTTCATTTTTCACACGCTGATTCTGATCATCCTCAAGTCAAATCTCCTATCATCTACAGTGCCAACTATTATTCCATCACTACAATGTATTTACAATCACATGTACACATGTACAGTACCAAGGCACCACAATCACATAATGACTTGAAAACAACATATGCAAATAAAATATTAATAATTATGCTGGCTACAAGATTTTAAAAAATGGATAGCATCTGTCATTCGATGATAGGCTATTTCCATAAAATAAAAAGTTGTGACCCTTGTTCTTTTTTTTTTTCACGTTCAATCTCTTCATTGAGCAAAAAGAACATATCTTGGAACAGCAGTTCGTACCATTCTCTGCCATCCACCCCCTTATCCTATTACACACACACACACAAAGAGGACACACATGCACCATTTATACAGTCACACATACACTCAGTGACTCACCACTTATATAATCAGCACACACACACACACACAAATACAAGGACCATTTTTTTTTATCACATGCGCTGACAAAACCAATTCACAATGCCTACTCCATAGAATGGCCAAAAACCTCTGCTGCCCTCAGACAGAAAACCGGTTCCAGAAGATAGCAGCAAACACAGAGACAGCAGCCAGACTAATAATGGTGGCAATGGTGCGCGTGTCAACAGATGGTGTGAAGGTCAGAGCAGCACGCTGATAACACACACACACACACACACACACACACGCAAGCACATACGCACATAAGCGCATACACACATACGCATGCAAGCACGCATGTACACACACACACACACACACACACACACGCACACACGCACGCACGCACGCACGCACCACACACACACACACACACACGCACGCACACACACACACACACACACACACAAACTAGAGATTAAATACATATCCACAAACTACATTCACCAAATATATCCATAATCAGACATCAGACATTATTTACAAGTTAAGTAAACTAGTCAAACACATGACATAAACCATGTGAAATAGTCAAACATATCTATAATGTAAACATCAAACATATATCTATTAATATAAACCATCTGAAATAGTCAAATATATCCATAATGTAAACTAATCAAACTATCCATAATGTACACTAATCAAACAAACTGACAAACACCAATGTTAACAAATCAACTCCTCAGACACATCCTCAAACAATTTTTGTCTCTAGGCATCTTAATTTTTCTCAGATGTGTGTATGGAAGTTGCCTGCCCACACCATGCAGAGTCTGTGTACTCATTCTTTGGTGGGTGTGCATGCCGAGTGTTTTCATGTTTCCATCTGCCACCAGAACTGACTTACAGGATATCTAATGTGCAACCTTGATGTTCTATATGCTTACACACACAATCAATGCAGGCTTTGGTACTAACAAGTCTGCACCTACATTGACCTGGGAGATCAGAAAAATCTCCACTCTTTACCAACCAGGCAGGAAGCACCCAGGCAGGGCTGATCCCCAGACATTTACCCATTTGACTACCATGCCTATGTACAGTATTAATGAGTAAAACAAATTCACAATGTAATCTAGTCCAATTCACAAGCAATTCAAACTTTCAAAAAAACAAGAACAAAACAAAAAAAGGTAAATTGGTAAAAAAAATATCCACAATGTAAATTAAGTCCACTACACACACACACAAACACAGGCGAAGACAATGTAAAATTTGTCAATCTTGTTCACAATGTAAACTGGTCAAAGAAATCCACAAACGCAAAACCGTCAAACATGTTCACAATCCAAATTAGTCTAAGAAACTCACAGAAAAATGTACACGAGTCAGGCTCTATATTTACAAATAACATAAACACACAAAAAATATCTACAAAGAACATGAGATAACCAGACAATGTGGCAAAATGGTTAGCACAATAGACTACTGACTGGGAGGTCGTGGGTTTGAAACCCCCTCCATTCAAAAAATTACTGTGGGATTTTTCAGTGCTGACCAGCTTCTACTCAAAGTTGAGAAACTATGGGCTCATTGGGAAGACTGGTACCACACAGTTGAGCCTTACCCACTTTACAGATGCATCAATGAGGATGTGTGTTTTTAAGAAAAGGGGGATGAAAAAGCGGACAGAAAGAGAAATAACAGTGTCTCACCCAGCCTCCATGGTCAGCAATCCACTTGGAAATCCTTTCTGTGATGAGGAACTTGAGCAAGAACTGACCAATGCGTCGTACAAAGCCAGAAAACCTCCCCACATGGTTGCTTAACACCTGAATTGCAATGCGATATCCAAAGCATAGCAGCGTCACTATGCGGCCCCAGTTGATGCCCTCTAAAAATATCCTGCACAAATATACAGCAACACATTTTCAAATGACAAATAGCTGATTGTGAGATTAACAAAGAGGCACTCACATAACCGGTATTAAAGCAGATGAAATATGTAGTGTACAAAATTAAGACAACAGAATTTCTGCAGCTTTCCCACATACACACACACACTGAGCGTGTTTTTGCTGGAAGACTTGCCTCCTGGTTAGTTTTACTGTTTATCTGATAGTTTATGCCCATGATAGATGGCCTTCTCTGATCATGATCCAAAAAAGTAATAAAATTTTTTTTTTTTTTAAAAACATCAACAAAAGTACTAGTCATCTAAAAATCTGTTGTTATAATCTCCTGTTTGAAACCAAAACTTCACAACAGAATTTCCCAATACAAGTCATATATCAAAGAGTGTGACTGAAAAATCTAATTATAACTTATCCTCCTAGACTGTAAAATAAGAATGAAACTCAATCAAGCAGTCAATCAAGAATACAAAAAAGTGATCTTATGTAGAGCTCTATAATATAACAATTGCAAACAATTTTTATCTTCAACTTTTGAAAATAATAATATCATAAACATTCCATTAATCAATCAACACACTTTCTTGCCACAGCAGCAAAAGCATCATAAGCAGAGTCGACGTCTGATCCAATGTTCATGGACTTGATCATGGTGTCAAATGTGTCTTTGTATTTTTCATTGATATCATCACCAATTCTTGCTAGCTGCCTGCCAATCTCTGCTGCAGAACTGCACACACACACACACACACGCACGCACGCACGCATGCACGCACACACACACACACACACATACATATACAATGTTTAGTTCATCATGCTACATCACAGAGCATAATCAAGACCTGCCAACATTCACCTACAGTCCAGTTTAATAAGATGCAAGTGTAATATTTGAAATTTAAATAATACTCATTACTACATTGAAATTTAAACATACTACATATTCACATAAATTATTTAATTACTGCTATGCAAACACGAACTCAAACATTTTTAATGATCTTTATGAACTAATACATTTGTACACTAAAACATCATATGCATTTTGCTTCAACATGATGGCAGTAAGTGAAACAATTTTATTTGAAGTGACATGTTCTGATCAAGAAAATGAAACCAAAAAAAAAGATTGACTAAAAAGTACCAAGCTTTTAGTACCATACAAGATAACTGGCTGAGACAAAAAAGCAAAGCACAGATGGGGCAAGCAGCTTTGAGAACATCACACACGCGCAAAAACAAACGCATTAATACACAATCACACATGCCTGAACTTTACATTTTCAGAGTAATAGTTCTAGTATAATCATGATTTACTAAATAACATCATGCTGAGTATTAAAAATTGTGCTCACGGCGTAAAGATTGGCACATATGATAATCTAAACCTGATCAATTTACCAATAACTGAAGAGTTAGACAAAATCAATTGAAATATGCAACATTGAGGTCATCTGAAGACTTAGACAAAATCAAATGAGCAACCAATCTATGTGAATTCTACATGGCCTACCTAAAGGTCTAATTCATGACCCCGAGTTATCAGCATGATGCTCTGATCAACTGAGCTAAGGGGTCAAAACTGCAACAGTAAGACTAGCAATGTAACTGGCTGTAAGTGTAACATGTATCGACTTCCTTGTTATTTATCTCTTCTTTTCTTTGAAGAAAACATACACAGACACATGTCTTTACATGCAACCAAGACAGTTTCAATGATAGACTGATACAATACTAGTATAAGATTAAAAAAAAAAAAGTAGGCCAGGCAAAACATAGGCTAGGTAGAACCTCAGGACCTTGCCAGCTCATGGGTTTATGTGCAGACTTAAGGCCTGTGCCATGATCATCATCACGTGGGACGTTAGTGCATATGGAATTCATTCCGAGCGTGGAGACATCATCTTGAGAAACTGGAACCGAAACTGAACAGTGTGTGTGTGTGTGTGTGTGTGTGTGTGTGTGTGTGTGTGTGTGTGTGTGTGTGTGTGTGTGTGTGTGTGTGTGCGTGTGTGTGTGTGTATGTGTGTCACTGTCTGTGTCTGTGGTGTGTGTGTCTGTGGTGTGTGTGTATCATCTGTATGTGTGTGTGTGTGTGTGTGTACAGGTGCGTGTGTGTATGCATGTGTGTGCATATGTGTGTGGGTGTGTATCTGTTTGTCTGTCTGTCTGTGTGCATATGTGTGTGGGTGTGTATCTGTTTGTCTGTCTGTCTGTGTGCATGTGTGTGTGTATGTATCATTGTATGTGTGTACTGTGTATGTGTGTGTACACATGTGTGTGGGCATACATGCAAGTCTGTGTATGCCTGTGCGTGTGAGTAATACCTGTCTGCAGTTGTAGGCAAGCTGACTATCTCTGGATCGGCTGGGGTGTTGTCATAACTCTGCTGAATGTTGTCATTCCTGAATCGTTGGTACACAAAGTTCCGGAAAACATCATCAGTCTGCTCTCTCACATGTTCTTCAGTATCTGGACGAATCTCCTCTGGGCGAGGTGTCAGCATCACTTGTGATGCCGGTGGCTTCATGAAACTGTCTTTCTCATCCCCATCATTTTGGGACTGGGAGCCTCCGTCCCAGGAAGCCATACCTGATGAGGTCTTTTAATTATCCCAGTGTTGTTGTCTTATGCAAATTAATCAAACAGGACTTTGTTTACATGGTTGGCTTGATCAGCCAGTCAGGACTACCATTATCTGCAAAATATAACTTGTGATTAAGAACACTGTCAGATCAGCTACTTCATGAATATGGAACACTGATTCATGCTCTGCATGAAATCATGTCAACTTTATGGTCTCTTTAACAAAAATTAAATAAATGAATAAATAAAATGTGAACATCATGCACACACACTAAATTATAATAAAACTGAAAACAAATTATGTCAAAGCAAAATCAGCGAGAAAACAAAATGATCTATACATTACAACATTTGACACAAACGTTAATTCATTATAACTTTCATTCGAAAAAGACATCACTCTGAAATGCACAAAAATCATTCTTAAAACTTGCATACACTGCCAACATGATAACTGAAAGATATCACTCTCTCTCCCTCCCTCCCTCTCTCTCATTTAGTCAATATGTATATATATATATATATATATATGAGTGTGTGTATGTGTGTGATCAGCTCCAAACAAACGCGCTTATTCTTAGGCGGCTTCAAACTCATATGGTGCATATCATTCGTTGTTGTTTAATTTAACCACAACAGTTATAGGCAATTGTTTTTATTTTCACTACACATTATTTGTTCAACCAATGCTGTTTTCTGTTTCTCATATCCCTGTTTATATCTTGTTTGACCTATCCAAAGACACAAGCTGTTGGAAAGTAGATTGTAGTGCATAAATTATATTTTCATACCATTACAGTAATTTTCAGAATGATCTCAAGTAACAATGGCTTACAAAGTTACATTAACTACAACTACAATCCTGTATGTGTGTGTATGTGTGTAGATGAATAAAAAGAGAGGATGACTACTTGGCTCAAGGTTCACATATGCCTACATAACTGGCTGACTGTACCCAAGTTGAATGTCCTCTATGTGTACCTGTGTGTGTTTGTGGTGTGTGTGTGTGTGTGTGTGTGTGTGTGTGTGTGTGTGTGTGTGTGTGTGTGTAAGTGTGTGTGTGTGTGTGTGTGTGTGTGTGTGTGTGTGTGTGTGTGTGTGTGTGTGTGTGTGTCACTAAGTGTGTGTGTGATACTCATGGGTGACTGTAAGGTAAAGACTAAGAGCAATGAGCATGATTTTGACAAGAACTGTTTGTGTCATTATAGCCTAAATGAAATTTTCAAGTCAGCTAATACTATTACATCATCAGTTGTTATCTTTCCTGTATATCATGTGTGTGTGAGTGTGTGTGTGTGTGTGTGTGTGTGTGTGTGTGTGTGTGTGCATGTGTTAGCGTGTGCATCACTGCATGTGTATCAGTATGTGTGGAGTATGTGTGAGTGTGTGTGTGTGTGTGTGTGTGTGTGTGTGTGTGTGTGTGTGTGTGTGTGTGTGTGTGTGTGTTTTCACTCGTTTGCGTGAGTGTCTTTTCACTTGTTTGTTGTGACTATGTCAGTGTCGCAGTGTGTGTCACTCGCCTACTCGGTCACTGCGTAGTCACGGTTAACCGTAGTGCGTGTTTTAATTTTGTTGATAACTTTCGGAACCTGATCAACGTAAGAATTTGACAACCGACAAACACGCAGCTGTTATCAAATGTAAGGCGTGTGAAAAATCATCTTAAATGTATGATCGGAGAGAATAATGAAAAATAAATATAAATACATACTGACATCAGTCTCTTCAGACAGCTCGAAACATGTCAGAATAGACGCCGGAAGTTACGGAAATGACATCAGCTCCAAACAAACGCGCTTATTCTTAGGCGGCTTCAAACTCATATGGTGCATATCGTTCGTTGTTGTTTACTTTAACTACAACAGTTATAGGCAATTGTTTTTATTTTCACTTCAACCGTTTTTTCCAGTTATTAACATGCAAATTAACTGGATAGAGTGTCTTTGTTTCGTTGTGGTTTACGTTCTTGTAAATGAGCATTGCCATTTTGTACCATTTAATGCAAAATGAGAAATTGACCAAGTACGGATGCCGCTTTGGAGTCGTCAGCAAAATGGCAATGGAGCTGGAAGCAGACCAGATTTTCCAAGCTGTTTTATTGTTTTCATGGGTGGTTTATGCCTGGGAGACTTACTTGTCATCAAGACAGGTTTGCTTTCTTGATTCAGTCTATCATTAACTGGTTTGAGTTGGAATTGCGGTGTCTGCACAGTCTAAAATCACTCCTTGTTGAAGTTCTAGCATAAGACCGTAAAGACGGTGTGATAAGACGATTTATTATACATTTTAAAACTAATAAAACCAAACTAGATCTAGATCCACGGTCAGTACGGATACCGGCTGTCGTGACTGCAGTTTTTGCGGTAATATTTTTCCGCAGCCACATCAGTTCTAGATTGCATATTATGGTCTCCTGGATTATCATAGTGACATATTTGACTTTAACAAAAGTGAAAACTAAGATTAGTAAGAAGTCGGGCACAATTTTAGAAACTTAAAGATCATGTGGGCTGAATGATAAATTTGCCCAGTGCCATCATCATCATCATCATGTGCCATGCCGCATGGTGTTAGTCCTCCATACGGATCTAGTCTTTGTTGCTGCAAGTACACCTCCCACCCTGTCTGCCATCAACCACTGCGCAGGCCCGTCCAGTATTTTCTCCCTGGGTCTACCTGGTGCTCTTTTTCTCTCGAGCTTTCCAGTTTTGACTGGGTGCCCAAATTTCTCTTGCCTCATAAAATGTCTTTTCATAATCTTCTTCATTATTGTTCTTATTGTGTCTGCTTCCTTGAAGACTGTCTTGTTTATTTTCTTTGCTGTCTATGGAACTCTCAGCATTCTTCTAGTTCTTTGAAACCACATTTCAGTTGCCTCAAACTTGTTCTGACTTTGCATGTTGACTGTCCAATCTATGTGTGCATGTTGACTGTCCACTCTTCACATAGATTTTTACATTTTATAACAGTATTGGTTCTAGGTAGAAACTAAGAAAGAAACTCTAGGGAGAGCTAGACAACAGAAGGTCTTCAGAGAAGTAACCCCCTTTAGACAAGTGTTTCGGCCCTGAATTCCTTACACTCTCGGGGGGCCGGGCCACATCCAGGTCATGACTCCTGGATGCCCTTCTGCTGTTGTCTATTTTTTTTTTTTCCCACGCCGGGGATCGAACCTGGGCGATTCTGCGCTTCAGAACTGCGGTACGCGGTTTTACCAATGTGCTAACGGGGCACACATCATCTGTAGGGAATTTAATCCTTATGAAGTTCACTTTTTTTCGTTCCTCCTTGCCCAGATCCAGCTTGAGCTCCTTTCTGCTGCCTCTGCCATCGCTTTAAGGGCTCTAGTCCTCTTCTTCCCAGAAATGGCGAGTTGTTTCATGAGATCATAAGCGGAGGTGCCCACAAACCCTCTTGCCCCGACCTCTATGGCGAAGATTTTGACCCGCAGACCTGCTTTCTTCAGGGTGCTGGCAAGACCGGCGTATTTTTCGGTCTTGTAGATATGTGCTTCTTCCATTCTGCTTTCGTATGGCACAGTGAGTTCTATCAGAATCACTTGTTTCGAGGAGTCAGAGTGGAGAGCGATGTCTGGTCTCATGCCTGTCTTGCTGATGACATCTGGGTAATTTCTCCACTCTGGGAGGTCTGCTGTACACTCCCAGTCGACTGCTCCATCCAGAAGACCCTTTGGCAATGTGCTGGTTGTCATAGCACTTTCGGGCCAGACCTGTTTCCCTCCTGCTTTGTAGAACATTGTCATAGCAATTGGTGCGTTTGGGGTCATGGTTTTTTCGCTAACCACATCTGTGATCACTTTCAGAACTTGGTTGTGCCTCCATGTATACCTTCCTTGGGCTAGCGCTACTTTGCAAGAGCTTAGGACATGTTCCACTGTTTGTTTCTTCTGACAGAGCGGACATGCTGGGTCGTCTGCTTTCCCCCATTTCACTAAGTTTGCATTCGAGGGGAGCAGGTCATATACAGATCTGAGGAGGAAGCTTATCCTTAGAGGAGCCATGTGCCACATATCGTTCCAGCTGAGACTTCTTTGGAGTGCACTGTCCCATGTTGTCCATTGCCCCTGTTGACCTTGCTGGACTGCCTTCTGCACTCTTTTGACATCTTCTTCTTCCTTCAACTCCTGTATGATCATGTCTCTTTTTTCCTTCCCTTTGGCTTTGGACCACCACTGCATTTTGTTGCTCCCAGTCCCTGTCTGTTGGTTTGCGTGTGTCCAATTATTTCTTTGATGCTGAGGTTTCTCTTGGCATTGTTTACAGCCTCTTGGACTTTCCACTTTCTGCCAGTTCTCAGCTTTGGATGAACTGATCTCATGATATTGTCTTCCGATTCCTCCAGCATGCTCAACAGTCTTGCTTTTCTAACTTTGTATTCCTCCACTATGGATTTGAGAGGTAGCTTCAGCATTGCTTGACGACAGTAGAATGCAACATCAGTGAGACCAGGTGGGACACCGAGCCATTTTCTTGTGTATTTGTTGATTTTGGCTTCCATTGCTTCGACTGTGCTGGTGCAAATGTCATAGATTAGCAGTGGCCACAGCAGCTTTGGTATCAGCATGAACTGTAGACACCAGACTTTGTATTTGCCTGGCAGTCCGCAGTTATCTATTTTCTTCAGGCCTTCTTCTGCTGTTTGCTTGGTTTCACATCCCCTTTGTGTGTCTTTCAGGGAGTCATCATACCATCTTCCGAGACTTTTTACTGGCTCTTCTGTGACAGTGGGGATGGCTTGATTGGCTACCATGAATTTGACTGAATCTGCCACTTTTCCTTTTCGCAGTGAGAGACTTCGGGATTTCTTAGGTTTGAACCTCATTCTTGAAGAGGCCACCAGCTCATCCAGCTGCTTTAAGATTTGGTGTGTCTCTTCCTCATCTGTGGACAAGACTGTTGTGTCATCCATGAAAGCTTTCAGAGGAGGCATCTGGTATCCATCTCCCAGATTCACTGGACCTGAACTCTTCATTGCAGCTTTCAAGATGACTTCCATTGCCAACACGAACAGTATGGGAGAGATTGCACAGCCCATTGCAATGCCCACCTCTAGGTCTATCCAGTCCGTGGTGTATTCTTTGGTAGAGAACCGCATATAAACACTGAGAAACTATCTTCCTTATGTTAATTGATACACATTGTTGGTAGAAATGCTTTTCATTTTCTTGAATGCTGTTTTAGCTAGGTGGATTTTGCTGGTTATTTTTAATGTTCCTCTGCTGTCTGGAGAGAAGACTTCCCAGATATTTAAACTTGTCAGCTTGTCTTTTTGTCGTGCCATTTGCTCTTATTTTGCATGTGGGGATTTCTTGTTTTTTATTGTTTATAATTACAACCAAAGGACATAACTCTTGAGAGTCACATAGAAATTATCTCCCATGTTGTTGAACTTCTCAAATCTAACATAGTTTGCGCTACCCACTCAGCCAGCATAGAAGCAGACACAAAGCACAAAAAACCGTAAGCTCAGAACACTCCTCAAAAAAGGAGCGCGCCAAGCCTACCTTTATACTCTGCAACTACCCTACACACAACTATGAGAGAGGAGAGAAATAATACAATACATTGGTCTTATGTTCAAGATTGACATAGTCTTTTATTCTTGAACTGACCAAACACACACACATAGACAAGACAGAACATATACAGGGTTGCTTCCAAGGCATATAGGTAATACCAAAGAAATAAGAGGGAAGCAGGGAGAATTTTTATAATATCAACCAAAGGACATAACTCTTGAGAGTCACGTAGAAATTATCTCCCATGTTCTTGAACTTCTCAAATCTAACATAGTTTGCGCTACCCACTCAGCCAGCATAGAAACAGACGCAAAGCACAAAAACCGTAAGCTCAGAACACTCCTCAGAAAAGGAGTGCCCAAGCCTACCTTTATACTCTGCAACTACCCTACACACAACTATGAGAGAGGAGAGAAATAATACAATATATTGGTCTTATGTTCAAGATTGACATAGTCTTTTATTCTTGAACTGACCAAACACACACACATAGACAAGACAGAACATATACAGGGTTGCTTCCAAGGCATATAGGTAATACCAAAGAAATAAGAGGGAAGCAGGGAGAATTTTTATAATATCAACCAAAGGACATAACTCTTGAGAGTCACGTAGAAATTATCTCCCATGTTCTTGAACTTCTCAAATCTAACATAGTTTGCGCTACCCACTCAGCCAGCATAGAAACAGACGCAAAGCACAAAAACCGTAAGCTCAGAACACTCCTCAGAAAAGGAGTGCCCAAGCCTACCTTTATACTCTGCAACTACCCAACACACAACTATGAGAGAGGAGAGAAATAATACAATATATTGGTCTTATGTTCAAGATTGACATAGTCTTTTATTCTTGAAATGACCAAACACACACACATAGACAAGACAGAACATATACAGGGTTGCTTCCAAGGCATATAGGTAATACCAAAGAAATAAGAGGGAAGCAGGGAGAATTTTTATAATATCAACCAAAGGACATAACTCTTGAGAGTCACGTAGAAATTATCTCCCATGTTCTTGAACTTCTCAGATCTAACATAGTTTGCGCTATCCACTCAGCCAGCATCGAAGCAGACACAAAGCACAAAACCGTAAGCTCAGAACACTCCTCAAAAAAGGAGCGCCCAAGCCTACCTTTATACTCTGCAACTACCCTACACACAACTATGAGAGAGGAGAGAAATAATACAATATATTGGTCTTATGTTCAAGATTGACATAGTCTTTTATTCTTGAACTGACCAAACACACACACATAGACAAGACAGAACATATATAGGGTTGCTTCCAAGGCATATAGGTAATACCAAAGAAATAAGAGGGAAGCAAGGAGAATTTTTATAATATCAACCGAAGGACATAACTCTTGAGAGTCACGTAGAAATTATCTCCCATGTTGTTGAACTTCTCAGATCTAACATAGTTTGCGCTACCCACTCAGCCAGCATAGAAGCAGACACAAAGCACAAAAAACCGTAAGCTCAGAACACTCCTCAAAAAAGGAGTGCCCAAGCCTACCTTTATACTCTGCAACTACCCTACACACAACTATGAGAGAGGAGAGAAATAATACAATATATTGGTCTTATGTTCAAGGTTGACATAGTCTTTTATAATTACTTAAATGTTCTTCTTGCTATTTAGCTCAAGCCCTTTGTTTCTGCTTTCTATTTCTATCATATTCACAAGATTTTGTAAGTCTTTTTCATTTTCTGCAGTTTGAATACTGTCATCTGCATAATATTATCATTTTTCCTCCAACTTTTATCCTAGGGCATTCTTCCAAGTTTCTCATGGTGATTTTGCTATAACATGAAAACAAATCTGGTGACAGAACACATCCTTGCCTAACCCCTGTTTTGATATTTTGGAAAGAGCTTATATCATTTTCTACTCTCATTGCTGCTGTATGTTCCCAATACATGTATATTCCTTATTATTCTTTGATCCCTTCCATCAACATTGGATTTGAATCTTTCTAGTTGGTTGATCAGTTCTTCATGTCTTTCCTGATCAAAAGCCTTGGTATAATCAACAAAACATAAATTCATAAATTTGGCCTTCAACTCAATTGATCTTTCTGTGAGAGTTCTTAGGATACAAAATGTATATTATATGCATTTATGGTTCCTTTCCCTTTGACAAATCCATTGTTCTTTTGCTATTTCTCTTTTGATTCTGTTCCTTGTCTTCATCATGATTATTCTTAATAGAATCTTTGTTACCTGACTCATCAAGCTGATTGTTCGATGGAGTTTGCATTCTTCTATAGCCCTTGCTTTCTTTGGAAGTGCAGTGAAATTTGATTTTGACATTATATCTTAAGCAAGGGATTTTTCCAGTGTTGTACATTTCCTTTAGGAGAACTATTATTTTTTTCTATTCCAAACTCATCTAGAGCCTCAATGATTTAGAACTGTATTGTCTGGTCCTGGGGCTTTTCCTGCTTTCATCTTTTTCAACACTGTAAGTGTAAGTTGAGTGTAACTTCATCTTTCATTATGACTTGTCCTTCGAAGCAACATTCTTTCTTATGATGTATTCTGCCTTTCTGTCATTATTAAAAGGTCTTTAATATACTCTCCCTACGTATGTAATATTTTGTTTTTTTCCATAATAATGGTACCATCTTTAGATTTTAAACAACCAGCTGATGTGCACATCTTTTTCCTGTGGACAGTTTCTTCAGTGTTAGAACTTTATGCAAATTTAGAATCTGTTTTGTGTCGGCCTTCTATTTCTTTGTGAAATGCAAAGAAATAGAAATTGCGCACCACAGAATGAAAATTTGCCTAGTATTCCGGTTTGACTTTTTCACTTTCAGAGTTTGATCAAGTTTCAGCTTCACTTAACTGAAGACGATATCATTGACAGAGCACACAATGCAATGCAGTCAAGGTCCAGAATGTGTGTTTGAAAGTCTGTATTTGTGAGATGATACCTTTTTCTTATATATTTTGACCAGTATCATTACCAGTACCACCTGTGTCTAATTTCATTATGATCTGTTGACAATATTTTTGATGAACTATGTTTATGTTGCGTTGTTGTATTGTTGAGTGTATCTGATTATGTTTATGAAGACTGCATTGATATGACAACCATCCGCCTCCTTCCTCAGCCTAATCTTTTTGCCCTCTCTGTGTAAAGAAAATACAGTTCACGAGCATTTTTTACATTGATTATTTGTGCTATACAAATGAAATGTTTGTTTCTCAGCCTACACATAAATCCAGCACATCAGGATTTGATATTTGCACAAGAAGTAAAATCAAGTAGTTTCATCTGCACCACAATTTGCCAAGTGATGGACATCCAAAAGAGTCTCAGCAGATGCTATTATAGTAATGGTATGCAAATAGAAAACAGAAATAGTTCGTTTTTCTGATTTGGAATATAATGCTGAATCATTCTCTTGACTTGGAAACTGAGTGAAACTGAAAGTAAAATTAATAGATTAATATTGATTTCACAAAATGATTGACCCTCTGAAACCATATTATTTCTGCTGTCACTCTTGGCAGCTTAATTCCCCACTTATCGGAAATAGATCTATACCAGTAAAAAAAGAAGTCCTGTTTTTGCTGTGGAGCTCAGGCCAGGAGATAATGTAGCTCCCTTGGGTCAGGGTTGACAGTGTTAAAATGCAACTAGTTCAGGTTCATACCAATGCTTATAAAAATACTTGTTACAGCCCAGCCGACTACTACTACTAGAGCAATATCAGAGTTAACGCCATAATAAAAACGACACCCAGGTTAAAATTGTAATGCAAACTGCAGAAATATTAAGTAAAAGAATGTAAGCATGCCCTACCATCACCACCCTCGCACCCTTTTCAACTTCTTCAGTCTTATGAGTCATGTGACTTTATGCTGTAACTATCACAGTATCAGAGATGTACTCATGCAGGTAATTTTGGTGTCAGTGACTATGCTGTAACTATCAGATGCATGTACTCATGCAGGTAATTTTGATGTTGGTGATGTTCGTTTGCTGTTGGTGTCAGTGATGTTGATTTGCTGTCTTTATATATGTGTAAAACAGAGAAAGATATACCAGCAGTACACAAAAGTACCAGAGGTGTTGGAGGGTGTGCTGGACAAAGAGACATTTGAAAAAGCCAGATTTTACCAGCTGGACAAGAGTAACTTTGGCTTCTGGTATGGCTTGTTCTCACAGGTGGAGTCCACGGTAAGTTGTTGAGATTTTAGTCTAAAAGAATAGGAAAACTAGTAAGATTTAAAAAAAAAAAAAGAAACACACTCTGCAGCTCACATTTTATTGACCTGGCGAAGCTTGAGCACACATGCATGTGTGCGTATACATCATGTGTGCATGTGCCATGTGCATATATACACACAGAGGTTCACAACACACACACACACACACACCACACACACACACACACACACACACACACACACACACACACACACACACACACACACAAAATACATACAGGATATAATAAAATACATACTAAACAGGATATAAGCTATAAAAGTTGTGCGACTGATAATGATCATAACACACTCTTACTGTTAAGCAGTCACTAGAAGTGTTTTTGATTTCAAAAAGCTAACTTTGTTTTTTTTTATTCTTTGGATATATTGGTATTAATGGTAACCCCCTGCGCAAACTTTTGAAACAAAATAATTTGCTTCAAAATTTAAAAAAAAATAGAAGGCATAGGAACACTTTCGTACTTGCTCAAAAGTCAGTTTATAACCATGTTAGTATCACCAGAAACTTTCAAGTCTATCTGTCTTTCCTATGATTTTTTAAATTTTTTATGATGTAGTCTGAATTGCTGTTGTTGTCTTTGGGCATGTGTGTACGTTACAACATTGACATAATAAACATTGCTTGTTTTCATTGAAAGACTTTCAGCTGGTTTCTGAAACTTGGTACACATCATGCCCAATCATATTGCAACTGTCTAGAAGTGTTTTGATATCATAGAGCTCAAATTGTGGGTGTTTTATTCTTTGCATATATTGGTACCCCTCATCGCAAACTTTTGACAAAATAATTTAAGTAAAATTTCTAAAAACTGTATCAAACATGTCAACTGTTTCATTCTTGCACAAAATTCAGTTTGTAACCATGTAAGTATCACTAGAAACTTTCAAGTATGTCTGTCTTTCCTATGATTTTTTATGATTTATTTTGTTCATGAAGTGTGAATGGCCATCGCTGTGTCTGTGTACATTATAACATTGACATAAGGAACATTGCTTGTTTACATAGAAAGACTTGCAGCTGGTTTCTGAAACTTACTACACATAATACTCAATCATATTACAACTATCTAGAAGTGTTTTTGATTTCATAAAGCTAAATTTGTGTTTTTTTTATTCTTTGCATGTATTGGTATCGCCCTGCGCACACTTTTGAAGAAAAATATTTTACTTCAAAATTAAAAAACAAACAAACAAACAAACAAGTGAACACTTTCAAGTTTCATACTTGCACAAAAGTCAGTTTGTAACCATGTCAGTATCACCAGAAACTTTCAAGTCTGTATACCTTTGCTGTGGTTTTTTTTATAATTTTTTGTTTGTTTGTATAATGTGAATGGCCATTGCTGTCTGTGTGTGTGTGTACGTGTTATAACATTGAGATAATGAACATTGCTTGTTTACATAGAAAGACTTGCAGTTGGATTCTGAAACTTTGTTCACATAATACTGAATCACATTACAACTGTCTAGCAGTGTTTTTGATGTCAAAAAGCTAAATGTAGGTGTTTTTTTTTATTCTTTGCATGTATTGGTACCCCCTGCGCAAACTTTAAAAACAAAATAATTTACTTCAAAATTAATAAAATAGTACCAAACAAGTGAACAGTTTCATTCTTGCTCAGAATCAGTTTATAACCATGTTAGTATCATCAGGAATTTTCAAGTCTGTCTGTTTTTCCTATGATTTTTTATGATTTTTTTTGTTTATGTGTCTGAATTGCCATTGTCGTCTGTGGGCGTGTGTGTACATTATAACATTGATATAATGAACATTGCTTGTTTACATAGAAAGACTTACAGCTGGTTTCTGAAACTTGGTGCCCATAATACCCAATCATATTAGAATTGCCTAGAAGTGTTTCTGATTTCAGTAATCTTAAATTGTGGGGTTTTTATTCTTTTCAAATATGGTGTCCCCCACCCACCCCCGCCGCACAATTTAAAAAAAATATCAATAATAAAAAAAAAATGGCAGGAGACAATTCAACACCATACTTGTACAAACATTGGTTTGTAATTATGTTAGTATCACCAGAAACTTTCAAGTTTATATATCTTTCCTATGATTTTTTTGTTTTTTTTGTTCATGTAATGTGAATGGCCATTATTGTCTCTGTGCGTGTGTGCACATTATAATATTGACATAATAAACATTGCTTAATCACAAAGAAAGAGTTGGTGTTTGTTTCTGATACTTAGTACACATAATACCCAATCATATTGCAACTGCCTAAAAGTGTTTTTGATATCAAAAAGCTAAATTTGTGAGTTTTTTATTCTTTGCATATTGGTACCCCCTCCCGCGTGAACTTTTAAAACAAATTCACCCCAAAATTTAAAAAAAAGTACCAAACAAGTCAACTCTTTCATACTTGCACAAAAGCTGGTTTGTAACCATGTTAGTATCATCAGAAACTTTCAAATCTGTCTGTCTTTCCTCTGATTTTTTATGATTTTTTTTTTTATAATTAGTATGAATGGCCATTGTTGTCTGTGCGTGTGTGTGTACAATTTAAAATTTGCATACTTCAAATTGTTTGTTGACAAAGAAAGACTTGCATCTAGTCAACAACTGAAAGCTAGGATGCAAATCTGCAGATAAAAATAATTCTTTGTTTATGATTATCAGTAATTTACACGCCCCATTCATTCATCAGTGACTGAAAACAAGATGAAACTACGATACATAAACACATTTACATCTGAAACGCTATGCCTGCCGCCAGCCATCTGTTGCAGACATTACAGAAGGTTCGCGGGGTAGAGAAGTATGGAACCGACTCGGAAGGTTCAGCGGACTCTCAGACGCGACGAATACCGTATGAATGGAAAGATAACTCCTCCCGACGAGGAGTGACGTCATCTGCACACAGCCCATACGGATACTGCAGACTTACATTACAATATGCTAAACAACGAAGTAGGGGTACATGATCTAACTTCCACCAGGTGAATGTAAAATCCAACCAGGGGGTGATCTAAACCTCGACCAGCATGAATACGGTCAAGGCAACGCACATTTGATTAACAAAATGGTCTATCAATCAAAAACAACAAAAACAGTTTCTGCCGGAATAATAGCCTATATGCCCTAATGATTTTCATCAGCGTTTTCCACATCTACTGCGTCCGCAAATGATGGATATCTTTCCCTGTTGCATTCTTTTTAGAAATGCAGCGTGGTAGGTCTATGCTGATATAAGTTGCTGCCATCTCTCACACTCACACAGACGTATGCGCTCTCGAATGATTGACAGATAGACAGAGCAAGCTAGAGAAAGTAAAAAGGAAAAAAAAAAAAAAGATAGAGAGAGGAAAAGAGAAAGAGACGGTGGGATATACACGAGAGTGACGACTGGAAAGTTTCTTTTGAGATTCTTTGTAAAAAGAAACCGTGTTGTCTCTGAAACAGCTGTATAATCATATGTTGATAATCCAGTGTGTACAATTCTACCTGGAGCGTTCAACACCGCCAACACGTTCCTTGGTTGTGTCGGCGGTGCAACAGCCTGTGTTTAGACAATATAATAATAATAATAATAATAATAATAATAATAATATACAGTATTTTATATAGCGCAAAATCTTGATAAAATCAAATCTAAGCGCTAAAACAGACACACACGCACGCACACACACGCACGCACACACGCACGCACACACACACACACACACACACACACACACACACGCACACGCACGCGGCTATAAATGGGGAGAAAGAATAAAAGCAATGGAAAATTATAGAGAGCATAGATCTATCCTAAGCTTTTTGCAGGAGAAAACAATTTGCCACAATGGCGTTACCTTTCACCCTACCTGGCCTTCTTCTTCTTCTTCTTCTGTTGTGTGGCCACAATCAACACTTTGATTATTTTGCCACAGAATAGAATAGGGGTTCACGAACCGGCTGCCTGATTTAAAAAAAAAAAAAAAAAATTGGCTCCTCACATTCACACACTCGCTGCCCACTAACTGGATCAGAGGGGACGAGAAGTGACGGGTAGGCATCCTAATGATGGCCCCCGGCGCCCCCCGCCGCAGCGGCCCTCCTACCAGCACACCCCCTACCCACTACCTACCTGACCAAGCACTCACATTCATACAGGACAGTTTGTGTTTGTGTTTGTTTGGGCTTACTCCTGGAGTTTCGCAGCAGCGAGACTGTCAAGAGTGTCAGAATTGAGGTGGGAGGTGACTCTGTTTTTAAAACTGTCGGGGGAGTCTGCCTCTACAATATGTGCTGGGAGTTCATCCCACTCACGGATGGCTCGGGGGAAGAATGAGAAGAGTCTGTATTGCTGTTTGTGGTCTGCAAGGCCTTCACCTCGAATGTGAATTTCGTAGGTTCCACACCACCCATACAATAATACAGCCCAACCCAAACACAGACCTCTGGTCTGAAGTAAGTGGGCCTAAAGAGGCTGAGAGAGATAAAGAGGTCCAACTCGCAGGGCCGGCCTGTGCCTGCGCGGGGAGGCACGAAGGAATTTTGCATGATAAGGGCCACTTGGCTCCGCAAGCAGTAGCAATGATGGTGTTGAAGATAAAAAAAAAGCATTTTAAAAAAGCCGATGGCAAGGCGTGTGCTGCCATAAACTACACAAATTTTCGATTAAAATGCTCAGGATTTCCCCCACGATTTCGAAAAGAACAGAAAATGTGAAATAGATGCAGATGCGGCATATTCTGTTGTACTTGTATTAATCAAACATCAAATCAGGCCCTTTTTTTTTAAACCTCAGTTGCATGCAGGTGCATGGAGCAGTGTGAGCGTTGTTTTTTGTTGTTGTTTTGGTTTGGTTTTTTGGGGTTTTTTGTTGGTTTTTGTCATAATTGCTTTATGTGTCCTTTATTTATTGTCCTCTCTCTCTCTCTCTTTTACATTTTTAGACATGAATCGGTGATATTCTATTCATAATCTAGATTCTGTTGCTAATGTATATGAACAGTTTGACATTTTCGTCAATCTTTTACATCATTCATAATCTGTTTGATGTTTATCTATATAGTTTGCCATCTTTGTTTGTCTTTCACAACATGGTATCGTGCCTGTGTTTTTCTGTGACTTAGTGTACCTGCATAGGTGTGTGTATGTGCGTGTTCTATGGTAACATTTACATAAGTAACACTACTATCAAGACAAACATATGTTATTATTGTGATCTGTCATGATTTCATTTCAAAATATATCGGCAAATATCCCCTTCCTTTATGTATGTGTATGTGCGTGCGTGCATGCATACGTGTGTATACGTGTATGTGCTTGTGCACAAGTTTGTATGTGAACCAGGACAGTGTGTTCATGAGCAAGTGCGTGTTTGTGTGTGCATGCATATTTTTGTAAGGTGCCTCTGTCTTATGTCTTGCTGTAGTTTGGATATTTCGTGCAGGGAAAAAAGTTTATTCCTTATATATACTGATACACATTCATTGTTGTTTGATTGTTTGTTTGTTTGTTTGTTTGTTTTTGCAATTAGAACGGTGGTGTCTCGGTTAGGGAGATTTTTTTTTTATCATTTTATCATAATCTATACAAAACGTTCATACCAAAACAGTCTATGGAGACATTGTCGCGAATGGGCAGAAAGGAAAGCAGATGCAGAAATTCAACTACTCATTGCAAATCCAAAGATGTAATCATATAGACGGATGGCTCAATCACCAGTAACTAATCTGGATGGGGCTTTATTGTCAAACAGAATGGAAAAGTTTGTGTAACAAAACAGTGATAAAACTGTCATTTCAAAATGTATGTATGTATGTAAAAAAAAAAAGAAAAAAAAAGAAACAGTATTCCTCCGTATATCATTTGAGATCGATTGTAACTGTTTATTTTCGTATTCAACCAAACATTTTGAAAAGAAAATATTGTAAAAATGTCAACTGTATTTGCGGTGAACAATTCACACTGTATCACTGTGTGTTTTACTCCAAATATAACTTTTTGTTTTTTTTGTACCAGAACTGGTCACACTAGAAAACTATTGAGAAATTCATTTTAAAGAAGTAACATCAGATCAAGTTTTGTTAGTTGAAATTTCAGATTCATTGGTTAATGCATTAATTTAAGTTTATGAAGTTTGTATTTTAGTGTGAAATTTTCAGGATAACTGGTTCACAGTCCTGTTAATGCATTACTTTAAGTTTATGAAGTTTGTATTTTAGTGTTAAATTTTTCCTTCACATTGTTGATACTAATGATAGTAGCGTTAAGTTCAAGTTCCATTTTTCTATTCTTCCATCTATTTCTATCTCTTACTCTGTCTCCCCCCCTCTGCCCCCAATCCAATATCACTCATAGTGAAAAGTCATTAAATCAAAGAACGAACACACACACACCACGAGGTCTCCTCACATGAAGAAAACGCTACATATGATATTACAACCTCCAGCCTAACAATGGAAACCGAGGCAGTCATGCATGCACTCCAGCGGTTAATATCACTGACTGATGAAATGTAAGAAAGTCAAACCTTCATCCTGATTGACACAATGAACCTTCTTCAAAATGTGCAAATGCGAAATGGAACCTGAACCTGAACCTGGCACAAGCACCATGTGGATCTACTGCCTGGGCACGCCTTAAGGTGTAATGGGAAATGAACGTGCCGACAAACTTGCAGGCATGCCACTACAGCAAAAATCCTCCATCTTGGAAAGTCCAAAGTCCTCAGATGCTTTAAATCATACCTCTGCAAACAAAATGCGAGTCATCACACGACTGAACGTATTACTTTAAAAGAATAAAATTGATTGAATGTTTTACCTAAAAAGGAATTGATAGTGGAAGTGGCTTAAAATCTACTATGACAGAAAGAAACAAGAGCTATCATTAATCAGACTAACATTGGTACCATGTCAAAAGTAACGCTGCACAGACTCTTACGTTGTGGAATGGAAAGGTTTGGACTTTCCCCGAAACAGAGATAAAGGAAACGAGAAGAAAGGGGGGTGGGATGGGGTGAAGAAGGAGCAAGTTTGTCACACTGTGTGTGTGTGTGTGTGTGTGTGTGTTCATTGCTTAACGTCTTTCCACTATAAGTGATTAAATTAGACGGTGTGTGTGTGTGTGTGTGTGTGTGTGTGTGTGTGTGTGTGTGTGTGTTTTGATTGTTGTCTATATAAGTCTGTCATGATATTTGTCTACTTTTGTTTTATCTTCTGCATGAGTGTTGGTTGGTGTATATGTGAGCACCTGTATATTTTCCCCCATTATTGTCAGCCATCATGTTGTGTGGGTATGAGCGTGTAAGTATGAGTGCACCCACGCGTGTGTGTGTGCACGTGTATATTTTTTCCCATTATTGTCAGCCGGCCATCATGTTGTGTGGGTGTGAGCATGTAAGTATGAGAGAGAGAGTGTGTGTGTGTGTGTTTACTAATATTTGTTATTTCTCATTTCTTACCAGTTCTTTAACTATCTGTTCCTCTATTTATTTATTTGTTTATCCATTTTCTTTATTTCTTTCCTTGGATATGAACTACAGACTGGAGGAGCTATGGTTCAGGAAATGATGTTTTCGTCTTGCTTACAGGTAGCTGAGGCTTCATGTATTGATTGGAAGTGGGGGGGGGGGGGGGGGGGCTTTCTGAGATGTGAGACAATCTTTTACTTAGTGGCTAATTGTGTTTTGAGTCAGATCTTTAATTACTTTTATTTATTTTAGTTATCTGTTCTTTTCTCTGGAGATAAGACACACAGATAGGTCTACACCATATTTACATGAAACCAAGATTGTTCCAATGATAAGCTGACACAATATTACTTTATTAGTATATAAAAAACAAAAACAAAACAAGAAATGATACAACAGTAACAACAACAACAACACAGGCTAAGTACAACCTCAGAACCTGGCCTGTTCGTGGGTTTATGGATCACATGGCACCTGCGATGTTAGTGAATATGGAACTCCTTCCAAGCACGGAGATGTCAACTTGAGAACCCGAAACTGAAATTGAAACACGAAGATTACAACGATTGGTCGATTGTTTAGGAATTTTGTCAACTCCATCAATAGCCAGAATTTTCAACAGTATCATGTGAGTATCATGAGTGTATAATTTCTCCTTTGATTGAGGTTTTCCGCTACTTTATTACTAACTATTCTCGGAGGAAGATTAACCAGGATTGTTTGGGAATTTTGGCAACTACATTAGTTTAGTTTTTAGTTTAGTTTAGTAATAGGGACATAACACATTAGCCGTTTGGCTATTTCAAGTCCCATCATTTTTCTTTTTCTTTTCTTACACACGTAGTCAAGGTCTGTCGTACGCCCAGTTTTTTTGATGATTCATTCATCATATTCGTATTTAAGTTCAATGTAATGTTTCCAATGGTCAAGCTGGTTTTTAAACGAGTTTGTGTTTTGTGCTCTTTTAATTTCATTTGGTAATTTATTCCATATATGTGCAATTCTGTTTGTAAAATAAAACTTTCTAATGTTAGTCTTGCAATATTCTATAAATATTTTATCAGTATTATTTCTTGTTTTGTCATAATTTGTCAATTTGAAAAATTCTGTTCTATCTATGTCATCTATATTGTTAAAAATCTTGGAACTTTGGATCAGATCTCCCCTCATTCTTCTTGCTTTTAAACTGGTAAATTGAGTAATTCTAATCTTTCTCAATATGAATAATTTTGAAAACCATGAATTAATTTAGTAGCTCTTCTTTGTATCTTCTCTATCAATGCTGACTGTCTTTTAAGATGTGGAAACCAAGTAATGTTACCATATTCCAAATGAGGCCTCACTAAGCTTTGTACAAATATAAAAAGTCTCCCTGTTTATGTATGAGAATGTTCTTTTTATGATTCCAAGCAACTTGTTTGATTTATTAACAACATTTTGAATGTGATTATCAAATTTGAGACTTTTATCAAATATTACTCCTAAATCTTTTTCTTCTAAACATTCTATTATTTCACAGGTAATACCATCATTTATCATAGAATATTTGTTACATGGGTTACTTTTTCCTAAATACAAGACTTTACATTTTGAAGCATTAAAGAAAAGATTCCAAGTTTCTGACTAATGGACCAATGTATCTAAATCCTTCTCCAATATACTATGATTAGAAGATGTATATTTTAGTGTCATCTGCAAAGATCTTACAAAAACTATTGATTTTCTGAGGTAAAACATTTATGAAAATAGTAAAAAGAACAGGACCAAGTATACTTCCTTGAGGTATACCACTCAGTACATCTGTATATTTAGAGTAATCATTTCCAACTCTAACTAACTGTTTTCTGTCTTTTAAAAAGTCTCTAATCCAAGCTAGTAACTTACACGTAATTCCATAATACTGCAGTTTGATAAACAATCTTTCATGCGGAACAGAATCAAACGCTTTTCTAAAATCCTAGTTAATAATATCTATATTCTCTCCTTTATCCAATAGATTAGTAAAATAATTCATTACTTGTAATAACTGGGTAATGCACGATCTATGTTGTTGGAAACCATGCTGATATTCTGTGTAAAGTTTACTTAAAGTCATGTGATCAACTATAACATCCCTTATTATAGATTCCAATACTTTGCATGGTACTGAAGTTAGGCTAACTGGTCTATGATTACCAGGATCACTTTTTGTACCCTTTTTTTTTAACAAAGCTGTGACGTATGCATTCTTCCACTCCGTAGGTACTATTCCCCTTTCCAGCGATTTATTAAACAATATGCTGAGTGGAACAGATAGTTCTTTACTCAGTTCTTTTAAAATCCTCGGATAATAATAATTACAATATTTATTAATTAATAATTACAATATTTATATAGCGCAAAATCTTGATAAAATCAAATCTAAGCGCTGAAACAGACACACACGCACGCACGCACGCACGCACACACACACACACACACACACACGCATGGCTATAAATGGGGAGAAAGAATAAAAGCAAGAATAAAAGCAATGGAAAATTATAGAGAGCATATCATATACAATTATATATTATAACAATGTGATTCCCCTCCGATCGGAGACAGGCTGCAGAGGGGGGGGGGGGGGGGTGTTTGAGTGAGGTTAGGATTTTATGCAGAGGAGAAAAGGTGAGTTTTGAGAGCGGACTTGAAGGAGACAAAAGTAGGTTGCTGACGGACTGAGAGAGGAAGTTTGTTCCAGGAGAGTGGACCAGAAGCAGAGAAGGCTCGTGGACCATAGGTATTGAGCTTAGTGCGTGGAAAGCGAAAAGTCAGAGGATCGGAGGCAGAGCGGAAGGTACGTGAGGGAACATAGATCTCAAGTAGGCTTGACAGGTAATCGGGGGCTGCGTTATTGAGGCTTTTGTAGCACATGGTGTCTAGTTTGTACTGTATGCGCTTTGATACAGGGAGCCAGTGAAGTTGTGCCAGGAGAGGAGAAATGTGGTCAGCTTTTTTCTTTTTGAGTACAAGGCGTACAGCATTGTTTTGAATGCGCTGTAGGATGTGAATGGTGGAGGCAGGAAGACCAGACAGGAGTAAATTGCAATAGTCAATGCGAGACATTATGAAGGAGAGAACGAGTTTTGCAGTTGTTTCGATAGAAAGATACTTCCTGATCAGGCTTATACGATGGAGATGATAGTAGCAAGATCTGGCAGTTTGAGAAACAAAGTTGTTCATGGAGAGGGTAGAGTCAATGCAGACACCAAGGTTTTTAGCTGAATCAGAAATTGGGACTGATGTGTTAAATAATGGGAGAGAAAGAGGAGGCAGCTGAGAAAGTTTCTGACGGGTGCCAATGAGGATAGCTTCTGTCTTGTCGTCATTAAGCTGAAGTTTATTGTGTGTCATCCAGTTCTTAATGTCCGAGTAACACTCAGTGGTGCGAGTCAACAGGCGCTGTGTATTATCAGGTGAGTCACTGTCTTGAAGTTGGGTGTCATCAGCATAGAAGTGGTGTTTTATAGAGTGGGAGTTGATGATGGTGGACAGGGGGGAGGTGTAAAGAGTGAAAAGAACAGGGCCAAGGACAGATCCTTGTGGAACACCACAGGTCAGGTATGCAGGTTGAGAGTAAGTGCCATTGATGAGAACAGTTTGTTTTCTGTTTGATAGATATGAAGTGAACCAGGAGAGAGCAATGTCAGAGATGCCAAAAGGATGAATATTATCAGGTCCTTGACCCTTATTTACATTTAACATCTTTAACTTATTTTCAACTGCCGCAGGTGTAACTACCAAATCTGTTATTGTTTTGCCATCTGACCAATTTGCTATATTTATAGATGGTAGATTTTCCAAGTTCTCTTTTGTAAATACACTAGCAAAAGATTTATTTAAGGTATTTGCTTTATCAGTGTCGGATAATGCAGTGTCACTATCAGCCTTAGTCAATGGGCTAATACCTACTTTTACTTTGCACTTTGATTGCACATATTTCCAAAATCTTTTTGGGTTAAACTGACAGTCTTTGCTGTTTTTTTTCATATTCTTTCTTTGCACGTTTAATTTCTTTAGTACAACTGTTTCTTATCGCTATATAATGAAGATAGTATTATAATATTAATTTTAGAAGTTCAGCCTAGTTGTGCAAGTTTTATTCTTATCCAGTCTGACAATCTAAAGTCCAAATGTCGAGATTATTTTCAATCGTCCTGGGCGTACGACCTTGACATCCAGAAATTTCAATTATATCTCAGTTTTTCCTTTGAATTAAGCTTTTCCGCTAGTTTAGTGCCGACTATGCTCAGTTTTGCTTTGTGGCGTTCTTACCTACAGTCGTCGCGATCCGTGGCCAAGGGAAAAAACTCGCGATTAGGTCATTTGTCGATCTCTACACATGGAGACGAATTAACCACCAACCATGTGAACGGAAGTGACGTTTGGCTTTAATCTCAAAGGCGCATGTCACTGTACTTTCGTTTCGTTTTGATATTCCTTCGATTTTCATTGTTCGTAGCCATTGCTGAATTCCGTTGTCTGAAGCGTTAGGCTAATTTCCGGTTCCGTGCTTCCGTTCCTTCTTTCCTTTGGTGCCCACGTTCTTGAGGATGAAAAAGTCTACAGAAGATTGCCTCGTGTACTGAACATTACGTGTACGAACAGCCTTTTCTGTAGATTATAAAGTTTGATGATTGAACTGATTGAAGTTGTGTCATCTGCAGCAACTGCATTGAATCGCTATAGGGGTGATTCTTACATGGTGTTTGAGTTTTGTGACCACGACCTGGCCGGCCTGCTCAGCAACCAGAGCTCACGATGTCTTCCTCGACGAACCAGTCTAACACAAACAGGGCTGAACAAAGAGAAATGGCTGGAGAACAGGCGCCGACGATTCGACCGGTTCGTCGACACGCATACCGACATGCAAACCGGTTTGGGCCATTCGAAAATATTAGATATCCATACTGTGCTGATGATTCAAAGTATGAAAAGATGGCAAAAATCGGGCAGGGTACATTTGGAGAGGTATTCAAAGCGAGAGATCGTAAAACGAAGAAAGTGGTTGCCTTGAAAAAAGTGTTAATGGACAACGAAAAGGAAGGCTTTCCAATTACAGCCCTTCGTGAGATAAAGATTTTGCAGAACCTGAAAGACAAAAACGTTGTTGAACTGATTGAAGTTGTGTCATCTGCAGCAACTGCATTGAATCGCTATAGGGTGATTCTTACATGGTGTTTGAGTTTTGTGACCACGACCTGGCAGGCCTGCTCAGAAACCAGAGACTGAATTTCACACTGCCTGAGATTAAAGAGATGATGAGGCAGTTGTTGTGTGGTTTGCACTACATTCACATCAACAAGGTCATGCACCGTGATATGAAGTCTGCTAACATCCTGATTACCAAGGAAGGTGTGCTAAAGCTGGCTGACTTTGGCCTGTCTCGCGCTTTCAGTGCACGTCGGCCACAGTGTTACACAAATCGTGTGGTGACTTTGTGGTACCGGCCACCGGAACTATTGCTGGGTGAGCGAAACTATGGCACTGCCATTGATCAGTGGGGAGCAGGCTGTATCATGGCAGAGATGTGGACCCGTACTCCCATTTTGCAAGGCACAAGTGAGCAGTCACAACTTTTACTGATCACACAGTTGTGTGGCTCAATCACACCAGAAGTGTGGCCAGGAGTGGAACAACTGGAGCTGTACAACAGGATAGAACTCCCACAAGGGAACGAGCGCAAAGTCAGACACCATTTGCATTCGTCCATTAAACACCGTCATGGTCTAGACCTTGTGGACAATCTGCTGACTCTGGACCCTTCCAGGCGTATTTCCGCCTCAGATGCATTGAGCCATGATTTCTTCTGGACGGACCCTGAACCTGTTGCTTTGACAAACTTGCTGTCTCGCGTCGAGACCTCCCAGTCTGAGTACCAAGCTCAACCACGTCATCCAGCCCAGCACGCCCACCAGCACCAGTCTCGCTATGCTCCTCTGCCTGCTGCCAACAACAGGCTTGTGGACCCTGATCAGCATGTCGAACATATATACTAGTAGGCCTACCACACAAGTAGGGCCTACTAGTACTAGTCAGGTAAAACTAGTATCCTGCATCCTTTGGCAGTATTAGCATCTATTGTTTTTGCATGTGTGTGTGTGACTTTTCTTGATTTATCTGCTGCATATGTTACCTTAGACGATGGTGTTCTTGTAAAAATGGAAAAATTTCACATTGTATATGTGCACGTCTACAATACTGGAACAAGACCTGGGACATGAGTCATGAGGGTGAAAAATTAAAAGTAATAATAAAAGCATGCAAAACACATTTTTGAAGAGTTCAGACATACCTTTAATAAACAGGAAAAAAGTAAACAGAGTTCATTTAAAGACCACTAAAAATCGGCAAAATGTAGACCAAGTGACCGGCGTGATGTGCATTTCATGGTTTCCACTTGGTACTGCTTTTTTAGATAAAATAACCAGGCTTCATGGAAAGGATGATGCCATCAACACAGACACCTAAGGTCATGTGTCCAGTAATAAACTTGAACAGAAGAACTTAACTATGTCCTGTATATAAACTTATGTCTAGGTGGAGACCGTAACCCACGCAACATTGTGGCTTGACAATTTTTCGCTGACAGTGGTAGAGCTGTAATATGGAAGTGTCTTGATTTATTTTAGACAACATATTAAAAGTTTTCTTTCTATGACAATGATGAGCATTTGAGCACAGCCATATTTATGTAGTTGGGAAATGCGTGCATTACGTGGAATCCAAACGGGAAACCATTCTTGTATTCCATCGAGCAACATCAAAATAAATCACTATTTTTACATTTAGGTGCTCTTGATGCATTAGATTGTTCTCTACATTGTTAATTTTTGTTTGCAGGACTTTACAATATGCTGTATGCAATGACTTTGCTGGGTTTTGAGCAATTTATTCAAATTGACTGGATTTTATGATTTCTTGCATTTCAGCGAATATTTAATTTTATTTGTTAGATGTCACACAGTGATACATACAAGTGGAAATGCAAGATGTCACACAGTGATACGTACAAGTGGAAATGCACTAATTCAGCTGATTCACCCTTTCACTAATTCATTTTTTGAATTGGTCCATTCTCAGATTGCTGGAAGTCATGAGGGGGGGGGGGGGGGGACTAGTTCATCAGTTCATGTCTTTAACTGGACCATGTAAAAAGACATCAATCTGTTGCGAAATGGTAATTGATAACAAAGATTCAGCAAGTGTGCGTTGCCGTGGAATCTAAAACCAGTGGCGCTTAAAACTATTCCATGAAATTTCCTTTTGCAGAGCGCGTTCCTTTCCGAAACACAAACAGTAGGGCTCACAATATTTTTGTTAGTCACAACACACGCAGTAAAGCTTGTATAAACACAAAGTGTCAACGAAAATGCTCCATGTAACGTTTATTCATTATGTGCGCTACAAGAGAAACAACAAATTACCGCTTTCATTTCAGCAGAATCCCACGACTATGATTCGTTGTACACGTAAGATCATGAATGCATGCCGAGTTTTGTGAAATATAAGAGACTTGCCTGTACACTGTAAACTTAAGAAAGTTTCCACATTTACATTACACAGTAGATATCGTATTGAAACGTTTGTGCGTTACTACAGAAACGATTGCAAATGCCCACATTTGATTTGCGTTTAGAGAGAATCGATCATTATTTACTCTTTTATTGAGTTTTATCAGATAAAACTTATCTATTTTTGATAAACAATAAAAGCTAAATTGTATCCTTACCTCAGTTTGCTTGCCACACACACACATCAAACTGGAGATGCCGACACTTGTGGTGACGTCAAGCAGATGTGACGTGCGTTTCAAAGCATCGGGTGGAGACAAGTCAACCAATGTCCAGCTTGTGTTTGAGCATACATGGGCCATGTGCCGCTTGTCACGTACACATTTTCTTTGTTCTCAAACACTTTAGATTCAGAGGATGGGGCCAAGATGATTGACTTTGATGATGAGCAAGAAGGATAGGTTGTGTGCGTTACACTAGGAAGCAAAACGTGCCACGCTGTAAGCACCTTCAGAGAAACTTGCATTCAGCTTCATATTTCAACGAACTGAATCGTGAGCAGGAAGAACAATCCCCGAAGATGCATTTTGGAGTAATTTTGAATCAGTTGAAACACAGCTGTGTTGTGTGGGTAGAATGGAATGCAAGCGTTATCTGTGGAAACTAATGAAACGCACGATCGCCGTATTTTTGGATGCACCAAACGCAACTTATTGCATGAAGCTTTGCAATGGCTTATTGTGGGTGGGATTAATGTTTTATTTACTAGCAGGACACACACAATTCATTTGTGTGTTGCTTGTTCTGATTAAGTTACACTGTTGTACAAGTTTCAACCCAAGCCATGTCCCACTTTCTGGTGCCTTTTTTGTCACAACCACAGACAAAATAAAAACAACAGAAAATCAGTCAAACACAAATGGTGATGAACAATCACAATGCTTTATTTTGTTGAAGAAACATGTCGCCAAACCAACTGAAATAAAAAAAAACTCCACCAACATATGCAAAGGCAGCTATAACTGAAGCTGAAGTGAGGGCCCTATCATTCTATTGGGTGATTCCAGTATTGTAGACGTGCACATATAGAGAGAGAGAGAGAGATATTTAGGCCCCCTGTATATTTTTTTTCACAAAATTAGTGTATGTGACAGATGTCTTTTTTTTCCTTTGTGTGTATGATTGCGAATGCGTGTGCATGTTTGTTATTATGTATGTATGTGTGTGTATGCATGTAGTGATTTAGTCTTGACATTGTATTATTGCACTGTAATGTCTAATTTTTTATACTATGACTTTAGTTTGTTTTAAAAAATTTTTAATTCTCATTTCCTGTTTTAGTCATTTTGAATTTATTAGTCTTACATGCAATGTAACAATACTAACATCGAGGACATCTGCTTTATTGTATTGTGTATTAACTGTATGGTTAACTTGATGTCTTGTTAGCCAAAATCTCATACTCTTTCAGCTGATCCTGGTTCTTGGTGGACTTCCTTACCTTTGGGATCTGTCAGGTAGAATCATCGGCCGTTATGGCTATGGACCTGAATATGAGGTGAGGTTTTTGTTTATCATACTTATGAGTTTTATTTTTTTAATTTAATGGAATCTTGATGGCAGACTAGTGCCATCCATTTGTACCATGGTTTGAATCGTGACGGCAGGCAAGCGCCGTTGGAAAACGCCACTTTTTTATTTATAACATGAGCTGCATTCGAGGGAGAAAACTCTTGAAAGTCAAAGTATAATCATCTATGCATCGATGGCTTCCCTTAGACCATATCTAATCATCATACAGCATTTGTTGTAACTAAGTTCCTGGAGTCAGTAAGTGATGCTGTATTCACCTACTTTTTCACAATGGCGGCAAGGCGACTTCGGAACCGGCGTATGTTTTCTGTGCAAGAGGCGCTCGATATCATCCAAGCTGAAGGATCTGATGATTAATTAGATCTTGTTGGTGAATTATCTGTCGAAGATGGGGATGATTTGTTGGATTCAGATGACGAGTTTGTCCCTTGTTTGGCTCTAAGTGACATTGCTATATGATGGATCAAGTGGTTCAAAACTTTTGTTCGGAATGCTGTCTGGATACCTTAATTGGAGTAATTTCTACATTCAAGTGGGAAATCAGCACACAAACTGTGAGTAGAATGTAATGTAGCAAGCTTCTGCCTTTCTTTTGCACTTTACTGTTTGTTTCTATCTTGTTTGGTTATTTTTTAATTTTTTTTAAAAAAAATGGCCGAAAACATGCGATTTCAGGGGTAGACAAGCACTATTTGACTGCGACTCCATTGAGTAAAGCATTTTTAAGCGAGCCTGTTCAAGTCAGCTGTTTTCTAAAGGTTACTGGTCTGTGCGTTTGATGCTGGGGATGGGTGGAGGGAGGGGATGCCTAAGGGAAATAAATGTTTTGCACGTTTTACAGTATGAAAGATAGTCTCCCTTCAGGTTATTCCAGATCCTTCACTATAGCTTCCCTTTCCTCTGTCACCATCCTCAGCTACTTCACTTGTCAGGGATTGAACTGTTTTGCATCCCCCCGTCAGAATGCCAGGGGCTCTTTCAGTATAAATAGTATCCCCACCTTCTGGAAATTCTGTGCTAGAAAGTTCCTCTTTTCCGTCACTCTTTTTGTTTCTTTCTTCCTCCTTTGCTTTCTGTCATTTCTTCCTATCATTTTCTGCCTCGCTGGTCCATTCACCCGCATGCGTTCGATAAAGTCTTATGTACTTTTTCTTAAAATTGATATAATTGGGTACATGTATTAAGTGCATTTATGGCTCTAGGGAGGTGAGATATGCGGAAGCAATTTTAGGTAATATATGCCCGTTTTTATATGTACACTTAAATTTGTGTTCAGGTGTGTTTTTTAAATCCCCTGTATGATAAATTGGACAGCATGGTCAACGCCAGGGGCATTGATATGTGTACTTAATTTTCTTTTCTTTTGTTTTTTGTTGTTGTTTTTTTTGTTTTTTTCCTGTTAGAAGTTTTGTATGTTTTTAGGCAGTTATAGCCCTGATATGGCTCTTTGCAGTCGTCCGGGCTTTAAACAACGCTAACAATAACTGTTTTGCAATAATACATGCACATATGCATTGCTTGCTGAGCTCCACAAACAATGAGACATTCAGATTTGAACATATCATGGTGTACCATTGGTCATATTGCACAGTTGAACGCCTAGTTTTGAATGAAAACAACGCTAACAGTGTAAGGGAAGAAACTCATGAAATTCAACTCTTTATTCTTCCATGGTAACTTATATCCTAACGAAAAGAAACCCGCGACTGATCGTTTCATTTGAGAGCGATTGATCAAAAGTTTCCAAGTGATTCATTCTTGAGTGTCACATTCTATGATTTTCTATATGCATGGATTGTAGCTGATGGTGACATGCATTTTAAATAACAACTGTATAAAGTGAGTGCTCTTTTTGTATCATTTTTGGGCATACTGTGACTAATTAATTAATGATCATCACACTCTGAACCTGTTACTTTTGTGTGTTTTGGTCACCTGATTTATCTATGTGCCATCTCATTACGGAATCTTTAAGAGTGTATGTAGGATATTCACCTGAGGATCTTTGATTTGTTCTTTTCAAACATACCAGATATGATGCCAGTACAACATCAAAAATGCATTAGAAAAAGGCCAGATTGTTTAATAGGCAATATCAGCACTGCTGGCTACTACAGTACTAGCAGAATGTTGAAGAAACATGTACAATACCCAAACATAGTGATATATAATATGTATACTATAAACAGTTACTATAAACAGTGCTAGTTCCTTTCTGAGCAATAAGTTGGGTATATGTCATACAAGTAAATTTTTGATTGTACAGGAACAGTAGTCTGTAATAGTGCAGTTCTGTGTTTAAAGTGGACAAGCAGAGATTTGTTTTAGCGTTGTGGTATTCAGTTATTAATTGCATGTTTAGTTGTCTTTGAAATATAAATAAACCTGGAAGGCATTTGTCAGTTTTGCATTTATAAATGTATGAGATTGCGCGTTGTTATAGTTAGATGAAATATTCTGTTATATATTTTTTATCCACACCAAAAAGATGTTGTGAATCTTATTTTCTGAATTTGGAGGTTTTCTGTTTGTCCTATTTGGGCACTTGACAAAGACCATTACTTTGGTAAAGAAAAGTTGCGCCTGTCTTTTTCCATGCATTAACATTTATTTTGTCATGTTATTTTGTATTTCTGATTCAAATATTTGAAGTATCATTTCTTTTGTCAGTGTGACTTGGTTGGTGCAGAGTGAGTTCCCAGAGCCCAGTCTGACTGTGCGGATTGGAGTCTGCCTCGGTAAAAACTTTGCGCACTCATTTGTAAATGGATATCTGACTTTGGTAGGGTTGTGGAAGGTAAAGCAGCAAGGGAGAGCAGATGGGACACTGCCCTCACAGTGCTGATCCAGGGAAAAGTTTAGGTCCCTGCTGCCCCGCTCTCCTACAGCCTTAGGGTTATGGAGTGGCCTTTACCTGTTATACGCCCAGTGTACAATGTCATGTCTGTTGCAGATCACCCAGTCTCTGGTGTTCACGGTGCTGTCGTTCGTCTTCTCTACGGTCACCTCCCAGCCCTTCGGTATCTACAGCACATTCGTCATTGAAGAGAGACATGGTTTTAACAAACAGGTAGATGTTTGTTGGTTACTGGTAGGTTTACAATGAGTATCTATCAGTTACAGATCTTGGTGTCTACAGTCTGTTAGTCTAGGTACATGTAGAGCCTCAGGACCTGGCCAGCTCATGGATTTATGTGCTGGCTTAAGTCTTGTGCCATGATCACCACACACATGGCACCTATGACGTTAATGCATATGGAATTCGTTCCGAGTGCGTAGACGTCATCTTGAGAAACTGAAACTGGTATTTACAGTGATTATTTATCAGTTACAGATTTGAGTATTTTCACAGATATTACATATAATAATTATTTTAATAAAGCATCTCAAGAATGAACATTTATTTCATTGTGTGATAGTAACTGAAGAATGCATCAGGCATGTTTGTCCCATGTAAACCTTTTTCAATCTCAAGCTGTCAGTTGCAACATCTGTCCAAGAAATGTATTTTTATTTATTTTTTGTTATTGTTATATTTCATTGTCATGAAGATTTTTTTAAGAACATGTGCTGTGGTAATTATTTCGAATAAATCTTGTCTGATTAAAAGGAAGGAGCATGAAGTGTGTATGAAGTATGTGTTAAACAATTGTAAAGCAGAACCCCCTCCCCTCCCCCCCCCCAAAAAAAAGAATAAGAATGTGTATTTAATACAACAAGACAAGACATTAAATACGCATTCTCATTTTTTGTTTTCGTGTTTTTTCTGGTTCCTGTTTGCCTGAACATGGGCAGACACACGTCTTTTGAAATTGTAACATGAACGAGAGAAAAATTCCAGGGTTTACTGTAAGTGACTGTTATAACCTTCTCATTGCAGACAGCAGGTTTTTACGTCAAAGACCAGATCAAAAAGTTTGTAGTGATGCACGCCATTCTGCTGCCCATCACTGCCACTCTGATCTTCATCATCAAGGCTGGTGGTGACTACTTCTTCATCTATGCCTGGTTCTTCACCTTTGTTGTCTCTTTGGTCAGTTGGTCAGGAAGAGAGAGAGAGAGAATGTGTGTGTGTGTGTGTGCGTGTGTGTTAGAGACAAATGGAAATGTAGATATGTGCGTAAGAGTTCCACATTGGGTTTGAAAGTATGTTCCACTAGTGATTTCTGATGTGACACTGTTAATTTTTTATTTGATTTTGTGGAGATCGTTCTCGCTTTGTGTGTGTGTGTGTGTGTGTGTGTGTGCGTGCGTGCGTGCGTGCGTGCGTGTGTTCTTGTTCTATTTCACATTGTGGTCTCCACAGAAGTCAGGACAATTTTCCTATCAGTATTGGGCCAGGATAGGGACAACAGTGAAAGACTGCTTCTCAAGAGTGCGGTGCACATAAACTACAGTGATAAAGTCATTTGTCACTCATACCATAAAGTCTTTTGTCACCCATACATGGAGATGGCAGATACCAGCTGTTTTGGTTGATAGTTTCCCAACTAACATAGATTGCAAATGTTCATTCTTATGGTAGCTGAATTGCAAATGTTCATTCTTATGGTAGCTGAATTGCAAATGTTCATTCTTATGGTAGCTGAATCAGTGTGATAGTTCTTTTTGTTAATCCTAGTTTTGCAAGGGCGTGTAAGATTTTCAGAACTGGAAGCTAATTTCAGTTTCAGTTCATTTGTTTGATGAATACATTGAAGTCTGTGTTTAGTGGACTCTGTCATGAGTGGACAAATACTGTGTGCAGACCCTTTTGATTGATATGGAGTGTTTTCTTATATTAATGACACTGTCATCACGGCGCACAAATCCGAGATACTTTAGTTGGCCACTTTCTGCCGGCTATTAATAGCGCGCCCCTTCCCTTCCACTCCCCACACCCTTTTCACCCGTCCCTTTATCACTAGTGCGGGAGCACAAAGACGCGCTGGACTGACGGACTTTGGTCGACCCTGCCTGGCTAAAAATAGCACACGCAGGCGACGCCGGCTCGCAACTAAAGGGTGGCAGAATGGCTGGAAAAATGCAGCCATGTCATCAGCAGACGCCTGTCAGATATGGATACGAACAGTTATTAGTTATTTGTCATAATTTTTAGATTATCCTTGATATAAACGGACAATTGTTTAGTTATTTGTCTTTATTTTACATTATTCCTTGATATAAGCGGACAGTTAAGTCATTATTTGTCATAATTTTTTTATTATTCCCAAATTTGAATGGACAGTTAGAGGTCATATGCTTACCAGTCATAACGTTACACTTTACAGTGTATGGCCGGCTGTTTGTACATTCCATTGAAAGCTTCAGAGTTGGTCAGACAAACAGAGATATAGTCTGTAAGTAGAGTTCCGCAAGTGGCGTACACATGTTTTACTTGTGATTACTGATGTGACGCAGTTCATTTGTTGTTCGTAAAAATCATTCTCACTTACATTGACCCATTAGCTCAGTTTGGTTTGAAGCCATGCTGATGACGCCGGGGTCATGGGTTCGATGCTCGAGCAGGCCAGTTGTTCGCCAACAGCCATACCACATTGAAAATGCCGGTTCTCGTCCAATCACCAAAGTTAAGCATCGTTGGGCCCTGTTAGTACTTGGATGGGTGATCACCTGGGAACACCGGGTGCTGTTGGCAACTTTACCCCAGCCCGCAACATTAAAAACTGGCCTGTTCGCTGCCCATCTTAATGTTTACATCATTCTGGTGGTGTCAGCTTAATGTTTCATAGGTCCCTCTTCCCCTTTCCCCATTTCAAGACCTTGCCGGCGCATAGGGTTTTGCGCAGGTCTGGGAAGTCTGTCAGATTACTGCTGGTGGATTTGGATTGAGGACTTATGGAGTTTTCTGAGTGCAGAGAATTCCTCTTGAACAACCTCCAACCTCCACCTCACTTACACTTTAACAGGAGCAGTTTTTGGAGGATATAAAGGTTGCTGCCTCAGGATATTTCTCTACACATCAGTCAGTTTAATAGCATGTGTTTATTATCTTGTAGTTTGTATATGTATACTTTAATGATATGCTGTAATGGTAATATAGGTACATCAGTATTTTTTCTGTGATTTTTGTTTGTCCGTTCTTTGACAACAGAGTTTGCATGTAATTTTACAAAGGCATACATATGGCAATACTTATGCAGATGTTTACTTATGACTTGCTTACAGACATTGACTGTGTAATGGATTTAATATTGTTACTATTGTTATTATTATCATTATTATGATTTTTATTATTATTGTTATCTTCTAATGTAAGTGACTAGCTGCAGATTGCATACCAAGATCATAAATTGCTTTTGAAATGAAATATTTCACAGCAGATTATGTCTAGATTATATTATGTGAGAGAGATCCAACTGAATGTGAGATCTTGAGCCTATATAGCTTTATCAGAAAAGTCAGGCAGCCCGCAGTGTGTCGAGTAATTGAACTTAGTGTTGATTTTCAGCTGCTGATTACTATCTATGCCGACTACATCGCCCCACTGTTTGACAAGTTCACTCCCTTGCCAGAAGGGGAGCTGCGTACTGATATAGAGAAGCTGGCTGCAAGCATTGACTTCCCTCTCACCAAACTCTTTGTTGTTGAAGGTAATATGTCATGATTTGTTGTTGTTGTTGTTGTTGTTGTTGTTGTTGTTGAAGGTAAGTTGTCAAGGATTGTTTATGTTTTCTTAATGAGGTTTCATAACATCTTTTATCAGCTGAATGTAACAACAGATATGTAGTTTCGTTAGGGTTTGTGGGTATGGCGGGAGGTGATGGTGGTGTGGGAGAGAGAAAATCCTTCCACCTTTACTAATTACATTTTTTTCATGTAAGCAGATGTGAGTGTGCATAAGTGCATGTGTGTGTGTGTGTGTGTGTGTCACGAATTTATTCAATATAAGGCCATTGCCCCTTTTTGAAGGGGTGTGAACATACAAAGAACAGCAATCAATATAATTTCTATACACTCAGTTTCAAGAAAAGTGTTTATAATTGTCATCTCGACATTACAATCTCACATTAATCGTGTAAGCAAAACTGTGTAATCAATATATTTATAACATTATCAGGATTATTGGTTTATATCATAGATTTACAATGTGTAAAATGAAAAAATAGAATAGTTTTGATCAAATACTATGTCTCAGATATGGATTATGATACTGCTATTTCCCTTCTATTGAGTGCTTTAAATAGAAAAATGGCTAAGTTCTTCATTACAAGTTCATTTTTTGATGCAAGTAACAATGTCAAAGAAAAGTCACATGGTTTGTTACAGTATTTTGGTGGGATCAGACTTTGCCTTAAATCATCAAAAGCAGGGCACTGTAATACAAAATGGACATCGTTTTCCAAAACAAGTTTACACATTGGACAATCTAGGTCATTCAAATCAATTCTTTTATACCTTAATTGATGATTATATAAACTAGACATTCCAAATCTAAATTGAGTTACCACATATCGTATAAATTTATTCAAATCTAGAAGAAGATATGACTCAAGACCATATATGTGACTGGTTCTTGCGAACGGGGTCACAAGTCGCAACGTGTGAACTGAGATACGGGCCTGAAAAGGTGGTGAGGGTCGATCTGGGTGATTTGAGATTTTTGCTCCTACACATTGTCTGACCATTAATCTATCAATTATGGCAAAGATTAAAGTGAAATTTGGGCTGAAAGAGTGTTAAAATAACATTTTAAAGTGATAACCCATCGAGAATGTGCAGATTTTTTCCATGAAAATGCGTGTGTTTGAGCTTTAATTTAGGCCATGAAACCGTACAGGGCCTCAGCATATCGCATACCGTTGGAATCAGCTCGCGAAATAGCTAGTATGTAGTGCAGAACCACTTTATCTATCACTTCACTAAGTTTGATGAAGATAGAATACTGGTTGCTAAGGAAAAAGCAGAGAATTTTGTTGTCCTTCTTTAACTCTGCTTTTCTCAAAATGGCCGTCCCATCACCCACTCCCTTTAAATTACTGTAACTCGCTCGATTTTCCAGTTAGGCAATTGAATTATACATCATTGGAAAGAGCATTTTTTCTGCTTTCCGGTGATATAAATATCTCTCTACCCCCCAAAATTAAGTTGTGATCCCATTCGTGAGAACAGGTCACATATTGTCTTAAATTTTCGATATTGACTAAACCTATCACTATTGTTTATATGCTCATTCCATTTCTGCCATCTACAATCAACGAGTCTCTGTTTAAATTCACTTAAAAAGGCACGAGTGCAACCAACACCTTGATTTTCCCAAACATACTGAAATCCATGTACACTCAAAATATCACGTACTTTTGATACCCAGTTTACCCCTAAACATTTTTTCAGCATGTACAAATGTACTCTTTCAATTTCCGATGATGCTCCATCCAACCCCCAAATTTCAGCACCAATAAGCAGTATCGGTTGAACTTGTTTATCAAATAACTTCAAAAACAATTTAAGAGAATTACAATTTAATTGATATAATTTACTAAGGATAATAACAGTAGCCCGTTTCCCTTTCCTTGCTAAATCCCGACAAGTATGACTAAAACTAAGTTTTGTAGAAAAATACAAACCGAGATACTTATATGTGTTAACAACACTCATCTCCTTACCATTGTAAACCCATTTCTCACTACTAGACAAAAATCCACCTTTTCTAGAAACCACAATATTACTCTTATTCATGTTAACTTTAAGTTGCAGTCGACAAGCAGCTTTACAAAGGTTATTCAACTGGTTCTGCAGCCCAATGACAGTTTCTGATAACAAAATTATGTCATCAGCAAACAACAAAATAAATAGTTCAACAAAATCAACATTTAAGTGTGCCCCATGTCTACCGTTATTGATTACCTCCAAAGCAAGCTCGTTGATAAATAGAGAAAAAAGTATGGGACTACAAACGTCCCCTTGTTTAACCCCCTTAATACAGTCTATATGTCCCGTAAATTCTGTACCACATCTTACTCTGGCTTTCACTACATCATACATACTTTTAATACATGTATATATTTTCCCCTGGATATTATTCTTCAGTAAGATAGGCCATAATAGATTCCTTGAAACAGTATCAAAGGCCTTTTCAAAATCTATAAATGCTACATACAATTTTCTATTCAGTGAGAACTGTTTCTGAATCATTGCCAGCAAAGTAAATATATGATCTACTGTTGAACACCTTTCTTTAAAACCAGTTGATGTTCACCGGTAATGTTATTTATATTAATCCATTTTTGTAGTCTGGCATTAATTATAGAACCATACATCTTACTACTAATATCTGTTAATGATATTCCTCTATAGTTATTTGGATCATTTACACCTCCCTTTTTAAAAAGTGGAATGATTATAGATTCTTTCCAATTGTCAGGATATTGTCCAGTGTCAAACAGCTTATTGAAATATTTCAACCAAAAATCAATTACATCATCACCAGCATTTTTTAAAAGTTCACCAATAATACCATCTGGTCCAGACGACTTACCGTTCTTTAGTTTTCTTATTGAGAACAAAACTTCTTCCTTTGAAATAGGAGAGTTCAAAAAACAATCATCAGAAACACTTTCTCCATTCACACGTAAGGAATGCTGACCTTCCTCCGTAAGATTATCAGCAGCGCTATCAGAATCATTATTTAGCTCTGGTAAAGGGTCATCATTGCTGTCAATAGAATGTTTCTCAAGTACACTTTTGAAATGGCTAAACCAATCATTAACTGTAATATCATTAGACTGATACACTCTTTTCCTACATATCTTATTCATGTTTTGCCAGAATTCTTTCTGATTATTGACAGACGAGTTCAATTTTTCTAACATGGCATTATTATACTCTTTTTTCTTTCTTAGTAATAAGTTTTTGTATTCTCTTCTAGCTTTACAGTACCTACAGCCATCTGTCTTCTTATCTTTTTGACTTACAGAACACCCTGAGAAGCTTTCTGACATTACGTTTAGCAGTTTTGCATTCCGTATCAAACCATTCTTCAGAGCGTCTTTTATTCATATAGATTTTCTTTTTCATACAGTTAGCCTGTTGCTGTACACAATCGAAAAATGCAAGTAACGCACTGTTTATATCCTCATCTATCAGGTTTTTAACATAGCTGATTCTCTCTCTGATCTCTATAGAAAGCATATTATCAAAATATTGTTGCGCAAACACATCATTCCAAACAAATTTCTCAATAAACATTTATTTGTTGTTTGTTTCATTGTGGTTTTTGCCTATGAGTAGGTAGGTCCACCCCAAAAATTCAAAATTTTTGTTTGTTCACATAAAGAGAAAAACTTAATAGCAATTGAAAGACAACACAACACTGAATATCTCTGCCAAATTTTATCTTCCTATCAATGATAGTTCAAGAGTTATGAGCATTTAAAAATGCAAGAAAATGGCACAATTTAGCGATTTTAACGAAACACCATTTTTCTGGCTTGATAAATGGAGAATGAATACACAGACACAGCTGAAAATGATAAAACCAAAACTATATACTACTTACTGTAAGAATAATTTTTTCCAGGGGTAGGCAAGCCATAGTTTTTCATCCAGATCACTTCAAAAATGAGGAAAAACACATTTCTCGCAGGCGGAAAAAGATGACATGAGAGAGAAATAACACCAAATAGTAAACAAGCCATATCTCAACAACTACTGATGCTACAGACTAATTTCAAGTACCCTTTTGCTCAGAATAAAGAGTAGAACTTGAATTTCACATCCACAGGCTTCAAAAGAAGTTCTAAAGTAGTCAAAACTATCCTGAAACACAACCAGTTTTTACATATGGAAATCATGGCAAGTAATGTTCGCAAATGGCTCATACAGTACACCTAAGCCCCCAAGCTTGAAATACACCACAGAAAAAACTAACAGTAGCTTGAAATACACCACAGAAAAAAACTAACAGTGTTTTCTAGTGTATTTGGACCAGGAGAGCTGCAGCTTCTTCCAGTCATCGCTGGTCAGACACCACGTCCGGCCTACAGATTTCATATGGAAATCACTGAAAAAAATGTACCGTGAGCTCAGGTTATTTTCAATGTCACCAGACTCAGGCCACTTAAATACATTTGCAGAACCTCTCTGACTGAGGAAAGTCACTGCAGCTGTATTTCCGTCTTTGATGCTTAGCACTTGGCCAATGTAGTAGCAAGGCTCTCCTCGCTCATCACTGTAAAACGCAGCAACAGTCTGTCCAGGCCCATTGAACTTGAAGTCCATGCCATCCTGTTGCTCTTCCTCGTCTTCTTCGTCCTGATGCTCTTCCACAAGTGCTTCATCCTGTTCTTCTTCATCCTGATCTTGTCCTTCATCCTGATCTTGTCCTTCTTCTTCCTCCTCTTCAGACTCGTATTGTTGTCTTGGTTGGCGATGTCGCTGGAGGGCCGCCATAAACTCTACATCCCCCTGGGACCTCACTTGCTCTCCTAGGTCAGACAAGAGACTGTCAACAAGATCTTGGAGCTTGCCCGTTACCTTTAAATGCTTGGCCACAAAGAATTCCTTCCGATACCGGATTTGGGTTCTTTTCCTTCAACACCAGCAGCTGCAGGAGAAACCTGTTGTTGAACTGGATCTCGGGCAATTTGGGTGGTCTACCCGGCCCTTTCTGGTCAAAACGAGCTAGCAACGCTGTCAGCTGGTCATCATCTGATAAAAACATCAAACTTGCGCTTAGAATCGAGAAGAAAACACGTTAAAGAAAGCGAAACTACACAATCTAGGAAACCGGAAGTGAAGAGTTGTCTTTCCATAACAACTTTCGCGATCTCATTGCCGAAGAATAAATCTCAAGATCATAATAAAAAAACAAACATCGAGCCAATATAAAAAATAATTGAGTCTTTGAAACACATTTCTTTCAATCCATTTCATCAACAGTACAAAATACGTTGAGATATTTCAGTATTTTCCAGCCAACTCAAGTCACTCAACACAAAGTTCGCTTTCTTAGCGCTACTCGTATGCAGGTGCCCTAGAAACATTCATTTCATTCATTTCCTCTCAAGAAACAAAAGCGAAAAGTTTGCAAAGGCAGCGTAAACATATAAAATTATTTAAATATGATATTTACTTACCGACTAATTGGCGAATTCTCGAATCACAAGACGATAATCCAGGCGAAGAGCAGCGCTCGCTCAGGCTGCCTGACGCAGCCGCCATCATGCACTCGAGAGCGGCACTCGGCTTCGATTCACATTGTTCCAAACAAAAGCGCGTCAAAGTGCAGTCGTCTGCGATTTCAACAGTGCACTTATTAAAAACTTCAAAGTCTAAGCTTCAATTTGATATAAAAATTGAAGCATCTTGATAAACAGTTCCGAAGATATCGGCTCTCAGAAAAGTTCCTTGTTTTCAACTCGCGATATCAAATGGTTCTTACAAGGCTGTCTGCACAATAAATAGACCAATGGAATCGCTGGAAATTGGAGTTTCCAAGGACGCTAGTTCTAAAAATAGACACAGCAACACTGCGAAGCGATCGCCGTGTTTCTGACCACACTCGTTTTGAACGCGCTGACGCAGTGTTAGTCATGGCGGCTCGGGTCGGAGCAAAGACAACAGCACCCGCATTGTTTAACCATGAAGCGCTTCAAAGTTTTATATTTTATTGTAAAACAAACAACACAGTGTTGTAGAGCAGAAAACAAGCTTTATTTCAGTATATTTTTTAAACCATTTACTCAACATTTTAAGCAATATAAAGAGGATCAAAAATACACTCAAAATGCTCACAGCAAGCCGATGCTGACTGCTGCCACTGCAGAAGCGGACCTATCTACTATGAGTATGACGTTACTGTATACATGAAAACAATATTCTAAAGGTTGGTGGTCAGATTCAATCCGCTCTGAAACAGTAAAAAGACAGCAATCTTGAATAGTAGAAAAAAGATCTTCTGAGACTAAAAAATAGTCATTGACGCTATTTCCATTATCTGATATGTATATGAAACAACCATAAGGGTCACCATTACATACACCATTCATAATCAACAATCGAAAAGCGCCACAGAAATCCAAAATCAGTTTTCCAAATGCATTCAGAACTGAATCTTCTGATTTTCTTGTAATATTTACATCATCGTGATCATTTCTAAAAACAGAAATGTCATAATCATCATCAGTAACTGGACATAGATCTGCCGTTCTGCCATTCAAATCTCCACACAGAATAATATTTACATTTTCGTCAGCCAGCACTTTGTCAGCCACAGCATCTTCAAGATATATAATTCCATTTTCAACTTCATTTGTTAAATAATATGGAGAATTGACAGGAGGAACATATACACAAATATAAAGAACATCTTTTTCAAAACCAAAAAGAGTTTTATCAAGAAGAAAACAAAGAATATTGTCATGGTCACATGTGAGTTCAGAAACAAAAGGAACCAACTCCTTTCTAATCAAACATATCACCCCACCCGATCTCCTTCCTTGCTTTGAAAGCTTTAATGCTGGTTTACAAAAAACTGCATGAGAAGGAAACACACTTGTGTCTACATTTTCCATAGATGTTTTGACCAGACAAACAAAATCAAAGGAGCAAACATATGATAAAAAATATATCCGTCAGTTTGTACAAAAGACCTACATTCCAGTGAAGAAAAGAAACAGAACCGACATTACTTTTTAATTTATCACCCTTGCCAGGCATACTCTTATTGTTAATACGACGTTAACCCTCACCCTCACCTCCACCCTCACCCTCACCTCCACCCTCACACATAGACCCCCTACCTCCATTCTCACTTTCATTCACACTCCCATTCTGGACACCACCGCTGTCATTCATATTTTCCCCACTCTCCCTCTCACAACCAGAATACAGCGCACGCTTTCCAGGCTTAACTGCTGATGCCAAATTACGGGCTTCACACTCTATCCTAGATACATCTATCTCGGCACGTGCAGTTACAGGATTAGAAGTTGGTGTTATGGACAAGGAATAACCCCTCTTAAAAAATGACCCTGGGTACGAATTATCAGAGGTTGACTGTATACATTTCTTTCTTAGGGGCCGGCCATACCACTATTTTATCTCCTGCAGCTGATCTTCGTCATTGCGAAAGAACTTCTTCCCTTCAATGAGCAGGTGATCAAACACCATGGTAGCCCTTTTACCACTGTCTCTAGCTGCCTTTAGATGCGGCCCCAGTTTCTTGCGAACATCACGAACTCTTTGAGTAAAGTCCTGGTCGATGAAAATGGTGCTATCTTTCAGGTTCTTTTTGGCTTTCATAATACCCTCCTTGTCTTTGTAAAATGTGCATCTACCAATAATTGGTGAGTTAGGCTTGTTATTTAATCTATGGAGTCTATCAAATTCCACAGTGCGTGGCAGATCCAGATCGGTTAATATTTCCTTTACAGCATTTTCACACTCATCTCTCGTCTTTCCCTCTCTCCTAGGCACACCATAGAAAATCAAGTTATTTTTCTTGGAACGCCCCTCCAGATCATCAACCTTTCTTTCCATAAACATCAACCGTTCATTCAGTTTTGAGTTCTCTTTTCTAAGTGCATCATTTTCCGCATGAAGGTCACACACAGATTCTTTTAACTCTTGGACATCCTCTTTGAGATCGCTTACAGAGTATTTCACATCTGCAAGATCATTTTTCATGCCATCAAACTTACTGTCCAGGTTTGTCAACATCTGCGTAATATTCTGAAGTACAGGATTGTTACAGTCCAAACCTGGTGAGGACGAGCTTGGGTCATGGTCAGGCGTCACAGAGCGGTCTGAACTTGCACGGCGGCTGGAACTGTTACCGTCGATGCGGGTCTGCCTCAAGGGATTTGCTTTTGAAGGCCCGGGGTTCACCTCAATGTCCCCTGACCTCTGCAGGAGATCACCGTAGAAAAACGTCAGGAGGACAAAACCGACCATGACACCGGTAGCCCAAGTCTGAACTCTTAGCACACGAGCTCTCATGGCTAGCTTCAATTTGGCACGTTTGGTCATGAAACCAATGAAGACCCACAAAAAGGAACCACAACGGCTACGAAACTCCAGTGCAGCAGAAGGCATCCTTAGTAGAAGTCACTACTTTTTGAAGTCTCTAAGTTGGTTACTAATGGTAACTAGCAAAATTTGGTGTTTTTTTTTTTTCTCTGTGGGTACTTTTTGACGTTGGGGTAGGAACAGACTATAGATATACACGTACACCGCCTATCACAACAGTCACTTGCAGCCTTGCAAACAAAAGTACTTTGACTGGTACACTGAAACCAGGGCACACCCAGTCACAAGTCCCACATCAGCACATCGCCACCAACATCACACAAATACCCTTCGATCCACACCTCCACACAGTCCACCAAAACAAAGATATCCAAGAAAATGCCGACAGAGAAAACTTCCGGCAGCCACTCCAACTTTCGACATCAGCTCACCCCCTGTGTGTGTGTGTGTGTGTGTGGTGTGTGTGGGTGTGTGTGTGTGTGTGTGTGTGTGTGTGTGTGTGGTGGTAAATTTTCTCAAGTAAGGAAAAAGATCAAATAATGGAAATGTAAACATTGAAATCCTGTTGTTGGTTTGAATAATACTGTTGTGAGTGTTATATATGAATCGGTTATGAAAAACATCTTTATCCCAATGTCTTGAGAATTGGAAAGTTGCATCGGATCAATTAAATGGCATATTGACCTGCATAATAATGCACAGCACATTTAGGGAGATGCATGTTTTTTATGCAAGTACTTGTAATGTCTGTATCTGAAATGGTATTATCCATTGACATTACTGTGCCCCAAAGTTTTTGCGATTTGTGTGTGCATGCTTTTGTTGGGGATGTTCATAATGATAATATATCATTCTTGTTAAGCGCTATTCTCTGAACTGATTTGGAATCATCAGTGTTTTTGTTGTTATTGTTTTTTATTGTTCTGTTCCCTATAAGATGCATTTCTGTAACTTCACACGTAACGAAGACTTTCAGTTGAGCACTTCTGCAGACATGTCATCAACCATTTATTGTCCAATTAACTTCTTTGTATTTCCCCTCTTCTCTGCTCTTCCAGGTTCCAAGCGGTCATCTCACAGCAATGCCTACTTTTACGGATTCTTCAAGAACAAGCGCATCGTGTTGTTTGACACTCTGCTGGAGGACTATGCACCAGCAGAACAAGGAAGGAGATAAGGAAGACAAGAAAGTTTCAGAAGAAGGGGAGGAGAAAACGGAGGAGGAGAAGAGTACAGAGGAGAAGGGTGCAGAGGAGAAGAGTTCTGAGGAGAAGTGCGATGACAAAATGGGAGACAAGGAAACTGAGGTGATCACATTGAAAAGAGCTCAACAGTCATTTTTGAAGTGATATTACCAAACAAACGCTGCTCTTACCTTTTGAAATATTTGATTTCTTCTTCAAATATATCAGTGCAGAAATGAATGTTACAACGAGCTTAATTCAGTAGAGACATTTGATTTTTGTGTTTAATTGGTCAGTTGTAAGATACAATTTTTTGCCCTGCTATGTAAAGTGCAAGGAGCATGTTTGACATGGATTGTTTGTGCTATACAAATAGAAATTAAAATATCATTAGTATGGAATGCATGATGATATTGCCTATTTGAAGATGCTTGTTTTTTTTGTTTTGTTTTGTTTTGTTTTCATACAATATGGTATTCATACAGAACACAGAGCAATGTCTTAGAAGTGAATAAGCAAGTGAAGACTCTTAATTTCCTGGTATGCAGTGACTGTCTTCTCTTCACCTTTTGCTTTTTCCACTGTGTGTCCGTGCATATGTATGTATCCTTGTATTCATATATGAATAAGAATATTGATGTGTGTTTGTGTATGTGTGTTTTTTGTGCAATCGGAAATGGGTAACATAATGATTAGAGAAGTTCATTATTGTTAAATCTTTTTGTCACATTGGTTTCATGAATTTCATACTGTAATGATTTTTAAGAAATAATAAAAGCAATTATGGTGAGATTGGTTGGTGCTTGGCAGCAGGCCTTGTTTTGGTGTGTATATCTAAACTGTAGATTGCTCCATTTTTTGTCTTTTTGACTAAACAGAAGAAAATATGTTTTTGATCATAAGTTTGTTGTTTCACATTGCGCAGTACCATATTCTTTCCACATTTCTTTCCTAGCCAGTTGAAAGTATATCTTCTTTTTTTCTTCTGTGCCAACAGGCTGAAAGCGAGAAACCTCCAGAGGAAACAGAGGGGAGCAAGGAGAAAAAGCACAAGAAGATTGGCTGTAACAACGCTGAAGTGCTGGCCGTGCTGGGCCATGAGCTGGGTCACTGGTACCTCAGTCACACTCTCAAGAACCTCATCATATCACAGGTGTGTTGTTGAGATCTGTCTGTATGGCTTTATATTTCAAATATAGACTTTTTAGAATAATCTGTTTTCTCAAAATAGACACATGATAAGGAATTTCATGCCACATTTGAATCATTCACTACTGTTGGAATGGCTACAGACTTTATTTAGGAATCTGTGTAAATTGTTCTTACATTGCTCTTCTCCAAACTCATTTGGACTCTTGCACATTACACACACTCAGACTTTTAGTGGAGCACATTTAAGAGGATAAACAGTAAACAACTTCTCAGATGTGGTGTTGAGCGGGTAGAAAATGGTAGTAGATGTGTATGATTTTGAATTATGTCCTCTTTCTTTTTGGAGTGGGGGGGAGGCGGTAGGGACTGGGGGGGGAGGGGGGGATTATGCTCATGGGTTGTAACCGCACTCAAATATACGAGTGGCTGTTGGGGTACTTTAACCCTCCTATGAAGGCAGACCTACTCATAATTGGGGGTGTGTGCGTGCTGATTGGCTTCATGCTTCCATAAGCGCCGAGCACCAGCTTGGCTTAGGATCTTTGACCCTTTGACTCCTCACGGCGCACAAATCCGAGATACTTTAGTTGGCCACTTTCTGCCGGCTATTAATAGCACACCCCTTCCCTTCCACTCCCCACACCCTTTTCACCCGTCCCTTTATCACTGATGCGGGAGCACAAAGTCGCACTACACTGACAGACTTTGGGGTCGACCCTGCCTGGCTAAAAATAGCACACACAGGCGACACCGGCTCGCAACTAAAGGGTGGCAGAATGGCTGTGAAAATGCAGCCGTGTCCTGCACTCTACCCACCAACTGCGAAAATTCAACCCTTTGACTCCCTCACCCTATCCACCGGCTTCTTGTAGGAAGTTGGCACATAGGGTGAGGGAGTCAAAGGGTTAATTTTTTGTTTTGTTAGCATGGTTGACAATGCAGGATGTTGGTGGACAGGGTGCGGGAGTCAAAGGGTTACTCTGTGTATTTGATGTTCTGCATGCATGTATATGAAAGCTGGAGGGAAAGAGAGCACCAAGTAGACCCAGGGAGAAAATATTGGACGGACTTGCAGAGTGGTTGAGGACAGAGAGGGTGGGAGATGTACTTGAAGTGACAAGGGATATATTCTTTTGGATGGCCATGGTCGTTAACGCCATGCGGCAGAGCTGATAACAATGATGTTGATGCATATACATATGAAGGGAGTTGAAGCACTTTCAGATTTACATGTAAGTTAACTTGAGAAATGGGGAAAACACACCCTTTGAACCACCAGACAGTACCCAAGCAGGGAAGATAGCAGTCTTCCACAAGGGATTAACAATCCAAGCTCATTCCTATGCATTGCAGTACACAAGTTTTTTTTGTCCTAACCATTCTGTCACACCAAGACTTCTTAGTATTCTGACTTGTAAGGTTCCACAAGGGGTTAATAATCCAAGCTCATTCCTGTGCATTGCATACTTATAATGTTGTGAATTTGCAGGTGAACACGTTCCTGTGTTTCCTGGTGTTTGCCCTGCTGTTGAACAAGACGGTGCTGTACGTGGCGTTCGGTTTCAACTCTCAGCCAACACTGATCGGTCTCTTCATCATCTTCCAGTTTGTCTTTGCCCCTTACAATGAGGTAACCAGACTTTTTATTTTGTTTGATCACTGTATTGTGTGTGAGTTGGTGGATGTGACTGTATGCTAGAAAAAAGATAGTTATGAAAGTTAACCCATTTTTGTGACAACCAGTTGCCGTGGTGTAGTTGTTAATGCAACAGACTACTGTCTGGGAGGTTGTGTGTTCCCATCAGTTCCTTCGAAAATTACTGTGGGTTTTTCGGCTCTGAATGGCTCCTACCCAGATTTGGGCATGGTATGGACTCATTGGGAAGACAGGGACCACACAGTTGAGTCCCATCCACTTCATGGATGTGTCTTTGAGGGTGCTGCTCAAATCTTCTGACCAGCACCACAGGTGTCTGTATCTCTCAGGCCTGGTTGACGCCAGGATATATTATGATAGGAAGCATAGAGTACAGCCCTGTCACGCAGTCTCAATTCTTGATGGAACTCCATAGCATCATGATAGTCATTCTCATCTACATCATCGCATTGTGAAAACTGTGCCAGCTTCTGTGGCCATTGAGGTGGCTGGTAATGGGATGTAGATCTCTGAAAGCTTTACAAAATTCCTGCAAAGAAATTTAGGTCTGTGAGAGAGTTGGTGCACTTGATGGCTTTATCACGCAGATTGTGCCTGTCATGAAATGTGACTGTTCATGGTAAGCCAGCCATATAAACTCCTTCCATTTGGGAAGAAAGCTTTGTTGACTCCTTGATGGCTTGCTTTTCTTCCCAGTAGAAGCTTCTGGCCCAGGGCTCTCCATTTGCTTTTGAGTGCTTTATTACAGACACATAAAACCATGAATGATCAATAAAGCTGAGTGACTGGATTGGAAAATTATCAAAACAGCATATGATTAATTGCTGTATGTGGACACATTCAATCCATTATTGCATACTTCCTATTTGTGAGTGAAGTTTTATTTTCATCCACCAAATATTTTTTTCTATTCATCACTTTTAGGGCTGATACGTGTATCTTTATCCTGTTTTGTGTGCTTTTTTTTTTTATAAAGACTACAGATAGTGATAGTTTTAGTTTTCTTGTTTTAGTTGTGTGACCATTTAACCTTTAGTTTTTTGCATTTCTTATTCGTTTCTTTTTTTTTTTTTTTCAGCTGCTGTCCTTCATGATGACGGTCCTGAGCCGGCGTTTTGAATTCCAAGCGGACGCCTTTGCCAAGAGCATGCACTTTGCAGAGAAGCTGAAGTCTGCCCTCGTCAAGCTGAATCGTGACAACTTGGGCTTCCCCCTCACCGACTGGCTCTTCTCTGCCTGGCACTACTCCCACCCTCCCCTCTTGGAGCGTCTCAGAGCTCTTGAGAAAACGGAATGACACCCATTCCGAGTGCTGCGTCGTGTGAAAATTCTTTGATGAGAGTCTGAAGGTCATGTTTTCTTGATCAAACACACGTGTTATGTTTTGTTTCTTGTTTGTTTGCGTCTCTGTGGAGGTTAAAGGGGTCTTGGAGAGTTGATGTGTTCAACAACCACATTGTTTTGGTTTGATAGAGAGAACTTTTAACTTTTGGGATTTATTTGTAAGACTAGTGTTTCTTGAGTGTGATTGTATCTTGATTTTTCTGGTTCTGACCACCTTTCTCCTTTGCTGTCTTCAGTCATTTAGCTGCAGTAGAGATACCTGTATTATTTGAGATGGGGAGGGAGGTACAACAGAGGTGTGTCAGTGTGTGTGGTTTTGTGTGTGTGTGTGTGTGAAGTTCATTGGACGATGTGTGTGAACAGAAAGCTGAGGTTTGTGGGTGGTTTGAAAGGTCTTTGAGAATACGAAGCACTTTCTCCATGTTGACTCTTTCGAGTTTTCATTATCAAATTGTTGTTTTTCTAATATTGTGCAACTTACCAAGTTTTCTTTCTTGATATTAGTGCAACTATTTCATTAACAGTTCATGGTAATAATTATTTTGCACGGATAGAATGGTTAGGATATTGTTCATTCTCTCTCTCTCTCTCTCATGGCTGATTTGGACTCAAGACTAAAAAGAACCAAGTATATGCCACTTGTTTTTGTTATATTACGCCATATATTTTATTATTAGTAGTTTTATTGTTAGGAACATCATCATGACATTTTATCAGACATGTTTGTTCAGACATGAATTTTGTTTGATGGTGTATGTGTGTGTGTTTGCATTTGTGTGTGTGCACGTTTGTATGGTGTGTGTGTGTGTGTGAGCATGTGCAAGTGAATCAGTTTTGTTTTTATGGGTGTGTATGAGCATGTGCAAGTGAGAGTAGATTTCTGCTTTTTATGAGCGTGTATGTAGCCTACATGTGCAAATGAGTTGTAGATTTCTGTTTTTATGATGGGCATTTTGCCTTATTGTTAAAACTTCTGTTCCACATTTCAAGCGCAAACATCAAAACCACTTGATTCAGCTTAAATGTGAGATTGATTTAAAGCTTGGATGATATTTTTGATTATTTGTATGCACTGGAATTGAATGCGAGATTGATTTAAAGCTTGAGTGGTATTTTTTTAGTCATTTGGATGCATTGGAATTGAAGCTGGCAGTTTGATCTTGTTATTTCACAGACATACAAAATAAAAATCTTTGTGTATCTTTAAGCTGTGTTTGTCAGTTATACTGCTGGAACCTTGTTCATTTTCAACAGAGAAACTCATTGCATTGGCAATTTGGTTTATCTCATAAATCAGCACATTGGGTTAGACTCTATCTCTCATAAATCAGCACATTTTAAATCGGCACATTGGGTTATCTCATAAATCAGCATATTGTGCAGTGATGATAACAGGATGATTTAACAGGCACTCTTAAAGGCCTCGCAGCAGATCCAACGGATCGGATGAGCAGTTAGATCGCAGATTTTCATCTCTGTATGTGCGCTGTGCTCATGTGACAGCAGAGTTACACGTATGTTCACATACACACATGGAGAAATTGGGTAGGCCCTATAGTTTGGTCAAGGTGAAAATTAAAGCAGTATGCTTGCAGCCCTATTACGGCAGCAGAAACAGAGCCACAAACAGAAACGTATATTTTCAGGTCTGTGACGTCAGGCAGGACGAGCACGCCAGACACTAGCTCTGCCCATCATAGTTCAAATCTGTCCTGATTTGAAATGTTTTAGTTTTGTCATGGCATTTTCTATTAATGTAACATTATATTTAACAAAATATTAGGAGGTAGTAATGGCTACCAATCTACCATTATGAAGTTGTGTTACACTAGATACTAGCTCTGCCCATCATAATTCAAATCTGCCCTGATTTGAAATGTTTCAGTTTTGTCATGGCATTTTCTATTAATGTAACATTATATTTAACAAAATATTAGGAGGTAGTAATGGCTACCAATCTACCATTATGAAGTTGTGTTACACTAGATACTAGCTCTGCCCATCATAATTCAAATCTGCCCTGATTTGAAATGTTTCAGTTTTGTCATGGCATTTTCTATTAATGTAACATTATATTTAACAAAATATTAGGAGGTAGTAATGGCTACCAATCTACCATTATGAAGTTGTGTTACACTAGATACTAGCTCTGCCCATCATAATTCAAATCTGCCCTGATTTGAAATGTTTCAGTTTTGTCATGGCATTTTCTATTAATGTAACATTATATTTAATAAAGTATTAGGAGGCAGTAAAAGCTACCAGTCTACCTAATACGAAGTTGTGCTCTTGTTTCTGCATCAAAGTACTTGAGAAAACATTAGGGAGATACAATGTCTGCTGTTACAGGGGTTAGAAATAAAGCGGACATCTCAGGCATAGGGCACTTTATATAGTCCTGCCATGGCTTTAAGGCCAGGGTGGTGAAGATTTAATAGGCTTTCTTATCTCAAGGCCTGGGTTGCTTAGACTTAATAGGTAGTGCTTCTACCTTCCAGTCTGACAGCATAGGTTAAGCCTGGCAAATGAAGCTTTGCATTTGCCCAAAGGCATCATAAACTGTTCTAGCATACACATGACCAGCATGCTCATATTTCCACCCTGAACACTGCACAACTCACAACACAGTCATGTGAGGCAAAGGATAAAGCTTGGCTATTTACTTAATGTGGAATCTACTTGTATTTATGTTTTCTTTTGACTGCAGTCATGATCAAGGCTGACAACTGGTTGCAAAATTATCAGAATTTTTTTTGTGCTTGACATGGACTACACATCATGCATCAACTGCCTTAAAGTTGAATTGCTGCACTCGGCAATCAGCTGTTAAATTTCCTTTGTTAATATGCTTGAAAGAGAAAATGAATCTTTACTCTAAATGTTATTAATTTTCTGATCTGAAGTTGCTATCGTTTGTCACTGTTCTCACTCATTGTATGAATGATGAATTCATTACTATTTCAAGAAATGCAAAGTTCCTATCTTTTAATCTTTGATTAACCTTTGACTCCCACACCCTGTCCATCAACAGCCTGCATTGTCAAACCATGCTAGCAAAGCAAAAACTTAACCCTTTGACTTCCTCACCCTATCCACCAGCTTCCTGCAGGAAGCTGGTGGATAGGGTAAGGGAGTCAAAAGGTTAAGTTTTTGCAGTTGGTGGATAGAATCCGGGAGTCAAGGGGTTAACCTGTTGTACTGATGCTTTGCTAACATCATTTTTAGTGTGTTTGTCTGCTAGCTGCCAGATGTCACCAGTTTACTTCTGTGTAATGTGTGTGATGTTTCTTTTTGGTGTGTGTGTGTATGAAACAACAGTAGTGATCGGTCAGTGAACTACAGTGTGTATGAAACAACAGTAGTGATTGGTCAGTGAACTACAGTGTGTATGAAACAACAGTAGTGATTGGTCAGTGAACTACATGTACTTTGAATTGAACTAATAAAACACTTTATGAAAATTTGTTGTCAGAAGAAAATACACATTGTGAAAAAGTTGTTTTTGTTCTCTTACTAGCAGCATTACAAGGGAAATTTCGTAGATTTTGGAGTGATACATGTGATTAACAATATAAAATAATCTATAAGATAGATAGACAGACAGACAGACAGACAGGCATGTACAAAATTGCATGATGCATATTTTCCAAATAATTGTAGCAGAGCAAAAAGGAGTACCTCATGGGCCAAGGAAGATAATCTTTAGCACAGACCTTTGAGCAGCACATAGATGAGCAGCTGTTAGTGAAAAGCTGAAGTAACTAACAATCGCCAATGGTAATTTCCAGATCTTGTTTAACAAACAGGCTAAAAAGTAAGAATTTAAAGACAGTGTCAGAATTTCGTTATCATTTCACATGGCCAAACATGTCATGTTGAATGATGAGGGGATGCTTATTGCATGATTGTACGCCACTCTTCACGTCACTACATGATTGTACACAGCTCTTTACATCACTGCATTAGGTTTCACATACATGTATGTAAATAGTTTAAATTACTGTATGTCATTGTATTATATCATAAGTCATATGCACCACCCAAAATCTAGGAAATTTCCTGTAGCATGCTGCTAGGAGTAGAACAAAATAGTCAATTCTATTTCATAGGTTTAATTAACACTGGTTTCAAAGGTACTCCCAAGTTAATCAGAATTGGTTTCAAAGTCAGATCCCATCTGGGTTGATCACATTATTTTTTAGTTGCTACAAACTGAATAACCACTTTCACCAACAGATTCAGTCATGCTATTTTATGAAAGGATGTGAAGGAGTCTTAAGTCATGAAGGCTTTTTGAAGGAAAATTTCCATAAAATGCTTCTAAACCAATAGCTATGTATGAAACTCCGGGGGAGAATAATAATGCATTTAACTGCTTGAAAAAAAAATCCTTTGGAAAAAATGTTTGAAACTCCTGGGGAAAAAAATAAAGCTACAGTGTCACTGAATGTGTGTATGTGTTTGATTGATGTAAGCTTACATTACCTTTCCCTCCCTCAACCAACATTTTCTGTGGAGCAAAATTTTCTGAGCATTTCATTTCTCGCTGAGCTCTGTTCGGAACCTATTGAAGAAAGGATTCATTGTTTTCAGACAGAGTTCTACATGTGCATGACTGGAGTCTTCCAGTAATGATCTTCAGGACTCTATGAGTTAATTCAAAAGCTCTCTCAACTGAGCAAGGGCAGCGTCACTCAAAATGTAACAAACATTCTATAACAAGACACTGTTCAAGTCGACGATTTTATAATCACATCCAGTGATTGAGCAATTGGGAACTTCTCCATCCCAAACCTTTAAATGGACTTCTTTTGTGTGCCATTTCTTCCGTCTTTCTATGATCACCCCACTTCCCATCCCCCTCTTTCTGTCTCTTAGGTTGGTTGGATGTGTGTGTTAGAGGTTGTTCCTTTGTTATACAAAAACAGAGCTTGGTCAAACACCCATATCTGAATCATACAGACTGACAGCTTTCAAGTAAACCAAAAGCATATGAAAACAGAATGAGAATGCTTATTTCATTGGCTAGTCAAGACAAGTATATTATAGTCTACAGAATCTTCACAATGATGAAGGCAGGAGCCAAGGGAAAGAAGAAGAAGAAGAAGTGCAATTTTTCAGCAAAGTGGCTTTTGTCAGGCGTACTAAAAAAGAACATAACAACAAAAGCCTGCATAGCGCAGGACACAAAAGATCCATAGCAAATGGCAGGAAACACATTTGCAGAAAGAGTGGATCGCTTTTGCTAAGGGAGGGGGGTGGGGAGTTATTTTTTAACAGGGATAAGTTTACCTAATCGTTGCTGATCAGCACCTGTGAGGCATGGTACAGCATGTGCAATTGAAACACAAAAGCTCAATTGGCAATAAACATACTGATATTTGCCGTTCATCACTGGAATGGTAATTAGAGGTATTTGCTGTGTATCACTGAAATGGTAATTAGCAGTTCTCTTGTTTCCTCCTGTAGATATGTTTCCTTATTCTGTTTTCATGTGTTTTTCGTTCAAACTCTAGAAATGAAGCTCATGGATACGGTCATCAATCTATTTTCTCTTTAAAGGTACAATTGCACACTGGATCCGTGACTGTCAACTCTGAGCACTGTTCACATGCACTCACATACATACTTTCACTCAACCCATACTCAGACACTGGATTTTGATAAAGTGAAGAAGCATGGCTATGCAAAAACAGAGATGCTGAATTAGCTTTTAGAAATGGCGATAGTGGAAGAATTACCTTGGTGACAAACCATTTTTGACTATTTTAACAATACTAAGTATTCAAGTCACAAAAAAGAAACACATACTTTTGTTAAGTTTGAACATTTCCAGATTATTAGTACTCAAGTTGATAACAGATACTCTGTATTCAAATAATATCAAACAGGATGTACGGATTTTTTTTCACACAGTACCAGGAACATAACTGAACATTCTCCGCATCTGTGAAATATCTACACAGATGCAGATACACTCATACAGTCACTAAAAGCTTTCAATATGCTGCCAACTTGAGAAGTCTTGCTTGGTGTGGTAGCCCTCAAACAAAGGCAGACAGTTTTTTTGCACAGAACCTTTCCAGTTTGCTCGGTGTCCCACCCAGTACCTTTGGGTGTTTCTTAGTAATCTTTTGACTCCCGCACCCTATTCCTGCAGGAAGCTGGTGGATAGGATGAGAAAATCAAAGGGTTAAGTTTTTGCAGTTAGTGGACAGGGTGTGGGAGTCAAAGGGTTAATAAAGCAAGGCACTGAACCCTTTCCAGATTGCTCTGTGTCCCATCCAGTACCATAGAGTGTTTCTTATTAACAACAGCAGCCAGCCTGCCTTTTTGCACAAAATCCATTCCACATCTGTTGGCCCCACATTTGTTTCTCTTTAACTTCGAAAAACATGAACAGAAGAAGCACAGCTTGACATCATTTTCCGCACAGGGGAATTAACAGTAATGACTATTACTTTCGAAAAATGTTTTTCCTAACAGTAATGACTATTACTTTTGAAAAATGTTTTTCCTTCAATCATGTTCTGTTCCTGGGAAAAATCGATGACAATCACTGATGCATGCTTACTGGTCTGTCACCAGGGCATTTCTGAACCCCAATGATTTGGTAAAAAACTAAGTGCAAGAGGTTCTGGAAATTACCATCATCAGACCTGCCAACCCTGACTTTTAAGTTGGAGTATTTGTCCAGGAAAAATGGAGTATTTTTGAAAATATTGGTGTATTCTGAGTGCGCAGCGCCAAAGGCGCAAGCTAACTAGGGGGGTCCGGGGGCATGCCCCCCCGGAAAATTTTTAAAGAATTGGTGCAAATCTGTGCAATCTAGAGCATTCTGAGCCCAAAAATTCACTTTCTAATGGTACTTGATTTTTTTATCTTTAATTTTTTTTTCGTCGTATTTTTTATTAAGTCGGCGTATTGGTCGTATTTTGAGTAAACTGGCGTACTAAATACGCCAAAATCGTATGGGTTGGCAGGTCTGCATCATACATACTAAAACAACACACAGGACTATTTCAGCATCTAGTTCAGTCTCTTTAATTACAGCACATGCTAAAAGACACGTCTGGCTTTTCGACAGTCCCAAGATGACCCTTGAAAAAAAAAAATGGCACTGTGCTGAACATAGCTAATATCGGTATGTGGGCAAGTAAACATGACTTCATGGCATCATCAACAAACACTGTTCTAAATAAAAATAAAACGGGCACACATTATGGTCAACTCTTGCATGCATCACATCATACTCTTCCACAGAAGTCCCTTTAAGTTGAGCAGACATGAAGTATGAACTGAACACAAAGATAATAAAATATGGATCTGACACTCATACATGCATACACGTTCATGCCCACTCAAACACACACACACACACACACACACACACACACACACACACACACACACACACACACACAAAAGCAGTCTTCAACTACATGTACAGGGTGTCCTGCACTTCATGTAACTCCACGATGTCTCGTAGCCGATCCTCAGCATCAGGGATTTTCTGAAAACATATGAGAGATTTCTGTGTCAGGAGCACAAATTAACAATCAACAGATTAACAATAAACAAAGGATCCTTATCTGAAACAAAAGAAAGTTACATGTATTGTGTAAGGGGTCAAAGAATCAGGTCAAGGCAGCAACTAAAGAGCCTTGCCGCAGCACAAATGAACAGCTGTGGATCTTAAACTACATAATCACATGAAAAAGAGGCACACAAGTGAAATGGTCTCCCTTGGAGCTCACTGAAAGCTTAAGAGACTAACCTGGGGGAAATATAGATATTGAGGTATTGTATGGTGAACATTATTCCATAGTTTTCTATTCTGTGTGAATGTGTATGATTTCGGGGGTGGGTTTTTTTTTTTTTGTGTGTGTGTGTGTGTGTGTGTATGTGTATATACGCACGCACGCTTATAATAGCATTATAAATAAGCCTTATTTGAATCTGTAAATCCGTCTTCTTTATTGTGTGCTGTCGATTTCATATGCACAAGTCAAAATCAATGAGTAAAAATTGCAGCCAAAACACAAATAAAATATGGTCAACAAAACACACATAGTTACCCTAATTATATCTTTAATGGGGGTGGATTCAAGGCAAGGCATGAAAGCTTTCAAGGTGGGCAGATCCACAAGCCTCCTGGCTTTGGTGTAACACTGGTAAAGTACTGCCTTGATGGAATGGATCTGGCAATATGTCATCACTGAAAAAAAAAGTAAAAATAAGGTAATCATCATTGACACAAACACATAGTAAAATTAAGATAACTATTATTTCCACATAGTAAAACTCAGATAATTATTATTTCCACATGTGCAAACACCACACAACCTTCTCTGAATCAAATATACATTTTCTGTCTGTACTTTCTGATAATAGCGTCACTGGAAACAAAACAAAACAAAAAAATGCATGACAACAGAAGTCTGCTTTGGCAAATTAATGTCTTCTTTCATTTGCTGTCAGCATGATCAGGTCATATCTGGTAATGAATGTTGTCGTTTTTCCCAGTTCTTGCTGGTTGTCCTGTTGAGATACAGGACTAGTGCTGTGCCAACCTGAAGGCATCTCAGTGCGAGAGTGCCATTCTCTGATGCAGATCTATAACCCTGAAGACCTTTGCATTACACTGCATGCTGCCATGGTTTTTTTCATGGTGCCATGGTTTTTTAAGTGCCTACGAGCCTGTTGCCTCTGATTCAGGTTGCCCCACCCTTAGCTCATGGTGAAAAGATGTAGGCCTACCTTGTAAGCACAGAGGGTTAAGGTTTCTGGCCGTTCTTATCCACTCTGATGACTCACTCACAGGACTTACGGGCATTTTCTAGATGTGGTCTTGCCAAGAAGTCCAACCCAGCCCCATCCTGACTGAAACAATCGCCTGTGGATATAGGAATGCTTATTCGTCCAGGCAAGCCGGGCATATTTTGCAATATCTCAAGGCCATCTGTCACCTCCTACCTGCTGGGCTGAGAATGGTTGTCTCACTATCATCACCTGCTACCTGCTGGGCTGAGAATGGTTGTCTCACTATCATCACCTGCTACCTGCTGGGCTGAGAATGGTTGTCTCACTATCATCACCTGCTACCTGCTGGCTGAGAATGGTTGTCTCACTATCATCACCTGCTACCTGCTGGCTGAGAATGGTTGTCTCACTATCATCACCTGCTACCTGCTGGACTGAGAATGGTTGTCTCACTATCATCACCTGCTACCTGCTGGGCTGAGAATGGTTGTCTCACTATCATCACCTGCTACCTGCTGGACTGAGAATGGTTGTCTCACTATCATCACCTGCTACCTGCTGGACTGAGAATGGTTGTCTCACTATCAAGCTGGAGATATCCTTTCCCAGGCAAATCAGTGTGAATCTTTCACAGATGATACCTGAACAAAGCTGTTAACATCTCACAGTATGACTCCTGACACTTTTTATTAAGTTTTTTTTTTATTCAATTTACTTTTCTTTTCTCTCTTCCCAAAGATCTTTCATTGCTTCACACTATCACGTTATGTTGCCCATATCAACTACTGACTGACACGGCAACAGTTCCTCTTTTTAAGAGCTGAGAAATATGACCTGCAGGTGGTAATTTAACAGAAACATGTTGTAGGGAAGATGATAAACTTAATATTCATGGGCAAAGAACTGTCCACATTATGTGTCCATGCACACATGCAGCTGCACACATCCCTATGGCGGATTTCAATACACTCATCACACACACAAACAAGTATCTGCCCATGTTGAAGAATGGGAAAGTACAAGCAGACAGACAGGAGATGGGCTCCAACCTCATGACGCTAGCCCTGAGGAATGCTGACATCTCTACCACCTCGCTCTCTACTCTTTAGACAACTGTTAGCACACACACACTTTTAAGTTTACAGAATGAGTACACAGACACATTTTCAATCACCTTGTGCAGCAAGCCCTGGAATCAAGTTGGGCTGTTCTAGAACAGGACAGAGAGGGGTGCCAGCAAACTTGTTGGTCTTAAGCCCCCTCAGGATCGGAACTGGCAGATCCGATGTTGGAACTTCACTACAGAAATGACTTGTTGACAGTGTGTTCAGTACAACCACATAGGCATCTGATGCATCAAAGCCTGAAAATAGCTGGAAATCACAAGCAAGATTAAAAAAAACAAGATAACTTCAAGCACACACATCACATAAAGTAAGATGGTACATCATATCAACACTTTTCTCCTAGCTTCACTGAAAACTTGTATAATGTGACTTAAATAAGTTTAAAATGTGCCAAATCTAAGCAGTTTATCCTCACTTATTATTTTTCTTTTTTTTTTCTTTTTCTTTCTTTCTTTCTTTTTTTTTTTATTTATTTATTTTTTTAAAGAATTCCTTAACAGGGTCTTGTGCCCTGAAACAAAGAAACAAACTTCTAAGATTATTTCCTCACCTTACCATTATAAACAATATGAAACTTCTCACCTTTAAGAATATAATAGATCTAATTCTAACAGCTCCACGATAAGCTTACACATTTCACATGAGGTCATCTTTTAGCTCGTCACAAACCCTTCATCTAATGTGGGTCTAATGACAGATGAAAACTCATGGTTTAACCAAACGAATTATGACCTTGAAAGGTGAGAAATTACATAAATTCTAAATCAATATTACAAGTTTACAAGCAGAGTGTCTGTCTGAACAGTTTATATAAAAGATTAAATCTGCTTAATATTTACGTAAACATGAGCACACAAACAAGGCTGAATTCTGTCTTAAACTATATCTTGTCATATGCAGTCAGCAACGTATATTATGTCACACAGTCAGTTTGAATTGGAACATTGTTCTAGGTCATTGTAATCTTCAAACAATTTGTACTTTACTACCAAGCAGTGTCATACAGAGAGCAAAATTAGTCTTAATGACATACTCTGATCCTTGCAGTTCTTCAAGAAAAGTGTACTGGTGAAGTACACTTTACATTAAGTTTATGAATGTCATTAGTGACTGTCAACACTTGTAAAAGTATGTTAACAAATACAGTTTCACATGCAGTGTAATGATCTTAGTCCTTTGACTCCCTGCACCTTTCCACCAGCATCCTGCATTACCAGCCATGCTGGCAAAACAAAACCTTAACCTTTTGACTCCCTCACCCTAGCCACCAGCTTCCTGGAAGAAACTGGTGGATGGGGTCAGGGAGTCAAGGGGTTAAGCTTGTGCAGTTGGTGGACACGGTGCAGGAGTCAAAGGGTTAACAGAAGAGTATCTAAGCAGTATCAAAGCACCTGATTCACCCAGGCGAAACACTGTTCAGTTGCAACCTCCATGTTACAAAGACAGATGAATGTTGAGGCGTCTTCATTGCTCCTGTAAATGTAACAACTCTTGTCTGTAGGAGCATTCTGTGTGAGTGTCTGTGGGTCACTGTCTCTCAGGCCACTGAAGATGCCTGCCACTCTGTGGTAGTCTCCATGCTTGATGCAAGTGTCCGTAAATCCTAGCAAGTCACACAGAAGCATTAAAGAGAACATTAAACAATGCACGTTTAACAGATACCTCACTGACACCCAGCATTTAAAACCAGGTATGTAATCAGAGCCTGGAATTGCTAAGAAAAAAAAAAGAGGAAACTTCTAGGGGGGTCCGGGGGCATGCTCCCCCGTAAAATTTTTAAATCAAGACTAAAATCTGTGCATTCTGAGGCATTCTGGAGACAAATTTAAAGGCATCTAACACACTGAAAATCACAATGAATTTCAGTCAAAAGAGTATTTAATAAACATTGGGCACAAGATCAGGATCCATCATACACAGCAGATCGTTTCAGTGTGTTCATACACAGACATATTCATCAAAACTAGCTAGAAGGCTTATCCAAGTCAGAACGACGAAAGAATCTTGCCAGAGATGTTTGCTTTTTTTTTTCGTTTGGTTTCTGTCTGTGCTTGATCAGGTATGCTCTCTGTGGTGTATTCATCCTCTGTGATGTCCTTTCCTTCTGTGGTGTCCTTGCCCTCTGTGTCTGCCTCACAAATGACCATTTCTGCATGCTCCTTTTTTCTTTTTTTTTTTTTTAAGTATGGTCGTCGATTTTTTTTTAACGCGAAAAATATTTTTTTGCGCGATTTTCGATTTTGATTTCCGCGGAAATCCTCGTTCGCGAAATCCTCGTTTCCGCAACGAATTCCAGGCTCTGATGTAATACATCAAACTCAATAGAAAAATAAGAAATAGTACCAATGTACCAAATCACAATGTACCAGTAGCAAACTAAAGCAATAGAAAAAGTACTGTACACATAGCCTGTGTATGAAAATGTCTGTGTGTATGTGTGTATCATATGTGTATGTGCATAAGTGTGTGTGTGTGTGTGTGTGTGTGTGTGTGTGTATGTGTGTGTATGTGTGCGTGTGTGTGTGTGTGTGTGTGTGTGTGTGTGTGTGTGTGTGTGTGTGTGTGTGTGTGTGTGTGTGTGCGCACATGCATGCATGCATGCACGTTCATGTGTGTGCATGCGCGCGTGTGTATCAGGATATACCTGTGTGGTGTATGTCAACAAGTGTGCGAGTCTGAATATATCATTATCAGCACAGCAAGATGTGCATATAATAAGGCCTCTTGTGATCATACAAAATTTCCTGAGCAACTGTGGCTAGATGAAAAACAAGCAGAAGGATGAAAAATGCCAATGCTTGACTTCTGCAATTTCACTACACAGATGATTTTGTGCTACATCACTTGTGGCATTTTAAATGAGATTTACTTCGAGGCAAATGCCATAAGCATGTGCACAGTCTAAGTCTAGTGTATGTGGCAGTGACATTTGGAGGTTCTGCCTTACATTCAAGTTCAAACCTAAGCTGATTCTTTCCAACTTCCCAGTTCCACTATATAAGCTTGACCCTACCAATTCTCAAGTTACAATCTGAGCTAGGTTCACTTTCCAATTTCAACCTACTTCAGACTCTACCAACTCATGAGTTCCAACCTTAACTAGACTCTTCCCAACATACAAACAATAATGAAGATAGATCATTAGATGCTAGCCAGTTTACGAGTTCCTACTCTACCAAGACTGTCTCCCAACCCGAATTTATGAAACATACACAGACACTGTTCTGGAGTCTACTCTCTTCCCCAAGGAACCATGCGCATTTACCTGTCAGTGGTCCAATTCTAAGCAACCTTCATTTCGTTGCCAAGAACATCTACTGTCTTCATGATGATCATATGGAAAGTTAACATGCGGTATGTGATATATTTTTAAAAAACAAACAAAATTATTATCATCATGATGTGCCTTGCCGCATGGTGTTGGCAATTATGGACTTCCATCTGTCTCTCTCTTGTTGCCTCAAGCATCTCTTCCACCCTCCCTGCCTTCAGCCACTCTGCAAGTCCATCTAGTATCTTCTCCCTGGGTCTACCCGGTGCTCTCCTTCCCTCCAGCTTTCCCGTTGTGACCAGGTGTTCCAATTCCCCTTTCCTCATAAAATGGCCTATGAATGTTGCCTGCCTTTTCCTAATCTTCCTTATGAATGATCTACTTGTGTCTGCCTCCATCAAGACTGTCTCGTTTGTTTTCTTTGCTGTCCATGGAACTCTCAACATACTTCTTAGAAACCACATCTCGGCTGCCTCAATCTTGTTCTGGCTTTGCTTGTTGACTGTCCACGCCTTGCAACCGTACAACAGTATTGGTTCTATATTATATAACATTCAAGAACTCTCTTCCTGATGTTAATTGATAGGCATTTGTTGGTAAGAATGCTTTCCATCTTCTTGAATGTTGTTTTGGCTTGGCCGATTCTGCTGGCTATTTCTGATGTGCATCTGCCGTCTGGTGAAATGATCGTTCCCAGGTATTTAAATTCATCAACCTGTCTCAAGGTTGTGCTGTTTGCTGTTATTTTGCATGAGGGGATTTCATGTTTTTTACTGATCACCATGACTTCAGTCTTCCTGCTGTTTAGTTCCAACCCCTTACCTTTGCTTTCTATTTCAAGTATATTCACAAGGTTTTGTAGGTCCCTTTCACTTTCTGCAATCAGCACGGTGTCATCTGTGTATCGAATGTTGTTTATCATTTTTCCTCCAACCTTTAATCCAGGGTCTTCCTCTAGGTCTCTCATGATGTTTTCGCTGTAAAGTGAAAACAGATCTGGTGACAAAACACAACCCTGTCTGACTCCTCTTTTGATGTTTCCAAAAGAGCTTATATCATTTTTTATTCTCACTGCAGCTGTTTGTTCCCAATACATATTTCTGATTATTCGTAGAGCTTTTCCATCAATATTGAGTCTTTCTAGTTGGTTGATCAATTCTTCATGTCTTACGCGATTGAAAGCCTTGGTATAGTCAACAAAGCATAAATGTAAATCCTTGCTCATCTCGATTGACCTCTCTATGATAGTTCTTAGGATGTATATGGCATTAATACTATAGCTCTATGACAGTTCTTAGGATGCATATGGCATTAATAGTTCCTTTCCCTTCCACAAATCCACACTGTTCATCTGCTATTTCTCTTTTGATTCTATTCCTTGTTCTCATCATGATTATTCTTAACAGGATCTTGGCTACATGACTCATCAAACTGATTGTGCGATGGAGTTCGCATTCTATAGCCCCTGCTTCTTTGGAAGTGCAATAAAACTTGATTTTGACATATCTTTGGGGATTTTTCCAGTGTCATAAATTTCACTTAGGAGGACACCCACACCCACACACACGCATGCACCACACACCCGACACACACACACACGTCTTCCAGCTATATATTTTACAGTATGCAGATGTACATATTCCAAGATACTTTCCTCTTTCCTATATCAAGTTAAAAAAAAAAAACTCATGCAATTATCTTGTTCATCCTACCTTCACTACTTACCCACAGCAGCAGGCCCTATAGCAACAACAAGCACATTGCATTCCAGTTTGTTGTTTGGCAAATGAAGCATGACATTCTGTATCCGGCCTGACCAGTGGATGAAGGGGTCACTGAAATTAAAATGCAAGCAAAAAGAACAGTTTTTCAGTAATGATGTTTTCTTGTACATATGATATATCTAACTGACGTTAATACATGTTTGATTAATAAGAAGAAGAAGAAGAATAAAAATGATGAAAAAAATAACTGGGCAGTTATGTTGTGCTTTTTATTAAGCACAAAGCACTTTACAATACATAGTTCACGTTTTTTTTTGCATGTGAAACTTTTAAAGAGCTAAGGGTGTGTTTTCTTGTTTTTGTTTTTTGTTGTTGTTGTTGTATAAACTAGATAGTGGATCTCAGTGCTGTGAGACTCTTAGTTTAGTTTTAGTTTAGTAATAGGGAAATAACACATTAGCCGTTTGGCTATTTCAAGTCCCATCATTTTTCTTTTTTTCTTTTCTTACACTCGTAGTCAAGGTCTGTCGTACGCCCAGTTTTTTTGGTGAATCATTCATCATATTCGTATTTAAGTTCAATGTAATGTTTCCAATAGTCAAGCTGGTTTTTAAACGAGTTTGTGTTTTGTGCTCTTTTAATTTCGTTTGGTAATTTATTCCATACATGTCAATTCTATTTCAAGTATTTGTAAAATAAAACTTTCTAATGTTAGTCTTGCAATATTCTATAAATATTTTATCAGTATTATTTCTTGTTTTGTCATAATTTGTCAGTTTGAAAAAGGAAGTTTTATCTACGTCATCTATACTGTTAAAAATCTTGAAACTTTGGATCAGATCTCCCCTCATTCTTCTTGCTTTTAAATGGGTAAATTGAGTAATTCTAATCTTTCTCTATATGAATAATGTTGAAAACCATGAATTAATTTAGTAGCTCTTCTTTGTATCTTCTCTATCAATGCTGACTGTCTTTTAAGACGTGGAAACCAAATAATGTTACCATACTCCAAATGAGGCCTCACTAAGCCTTTGTACAAATATAAAAATGTCTCCCTGTTAGTAAATTTTCAAATTCAGGCATATTTGTTTAACTAGTGTTTTCAGCAGAATATTTACTATGACTGTTGCTAGTTTTCCTGATCAGCTCATAGATGCTCTCCTAGCCAACAGAATATTACATTTACAATCATACAAATATCTCAAACAGTTTTGATTTTAACGTTACTCAGCTAGCATTCATCTGATGCATGCATTATAGGCTAACTGTTCAAGTTTCAATAAGGTCTCCGCTCAGTCTTCAACTTTTTAGCATTGTGCTGGGGGTATGCTTGTGCGTGCGCGCTTCAGTTGCAGCCACTCATTGATGATTGAGTGAGTCAGTCAATGAACAACGCGTCTATAGAAACAGAGAAATAATTCTTAATAATGCAAAAAAACAGAATGAAAGTTCACAACTAAATGGCTTCAACAAATATACAGATTAACTTGAAACAAACATGTACCAAAGCTCTGAAACATATTCATCTTCATCTTCATCATCGTCAACGCACGTGAGATGACTGGCAGTACTTCGCCATAGAAAGTCGCCATTTTGATTTGTAGTTTTGTTTCCGTCTCATCAATCTGTGACTTAAATTTTTGTTCAAATATTTTCATATTATTTAAACTGCAGCTTTAAAGAAGAGAATCGATAATTTTTCATAGAAAAATATTGCTAAAGAAGTAAGCGTGTCATTAATGATGTTACCAGAAGTGACGGCATGCAGTCACGTGACAACTGTTTATAAACCTTTCTGCCATCAGCCTGAACGTCATCAAATAACAACAACAGCAACAATGTTTAGCTCAGTTACAAACTGGTTAGGGGTGAGTATTAAAGGAAAGGATTCGGATCCTTCTGAGGAAAACAAAGAAAATCAAGAGGAGGTTGCAAACCCCATCTCGGAGAGCAGGGAAAGCATTAGCTCGACTTCTGTTGAGACTTCCACAAGTTCGAAGTCTCTTCCAGAGAGTGATTCTGAAGAGTGTAAATCAACCTCAGAAGAGGAATCATCACAAGATAGTTCAGCTCTTCACGCGCTGGAAGATGTATCATCAAAGGCATTTAATACTGCAAAAGAATTTGGAAGTAAGACACGTCAAAGTTTTGTAATGTTTTTATTATTTGTTTTGCCCATGTGATTGGGCCATTCAAATTCAGATTTCATGTGTGACGTACTTATGTTACTACATGTCTACAGTGATACGCACACCCCACCAATACACCAACATGACAATCATCAGAACATTGTTATAACGCAACACTTAAACCTATTTTAACGTAACATGATACACACACTACACATAGATGATGCACATTCACATGTACAGTGACAAAACATACCACGCCAACATGACTGACACTGACATTATTACCCAGAGATTGGAGTTTGTTCAGTTTCAAGAGGGGTAGGCCTATATCACATTTGGGCAATTTCGTGTGCATAATTCTCATTCTGTCATTTGTCAGTTTCCTTGACTGCCTTGAGCCGGCATTAAACCATATGGGCTGGCAAGTTCTTAAAAATAAGAAGTGGGGAGTGGTGTTAACAGGACCTGTGAAACACTAAGGGGATATCATCAGAATGATCAAAGCATTAAGATGAGCAGCAAATAGGCCAGTTTATCTGTTGGGGGCAGAACTAATCTCAAGACTTCAGACCTGAGTCCACAGTTCTGTTGTAAACAAGAACTTACAGGCCAGCTAAAGGAAACCTTGACCATTGCGTTATGAGCATGACACTTTATCTAATTTAACTAACAATAACATGATTCTACACACTTATGTATGATTCAGTCATATATGTAATGTATACACACGAACTTCAAAGTCAGTCATGATTCTGTCGTTTGATGTATTTTCTGAGGTTATGCACACATGAGCATGTGCGCGGTATACACAACACAAACACTTGTTGTATGTATGTGCAGGTTACTTAGCATACTTGTGTATTATTGTATGTGATGAAAATGTGTGTGTGTGTGTGTGTGTGTGTGTGTGTGTGTGTGTGTGTGTGTGTGTTTTCACACACACACAAGACAAGAACTCGTTTTCGTGTGAATGTAGTATACTTGGTCCATGGTTGCACTTATTATCAAATGTTTTATCCCTTTGAATCCTGCACCCTATCCACAAACTGCAAAAACGTAGGCCTACCTCTTTCTTGACTCCCTCAGCCTGCAGGAAACTGTTGGATAGGGTGAGTGAGTAGTATAGGGTTAATATTTGCTTTGCTAGCAATGTTGACAATGCAGGATGCTGGTGGACAGGTTGTGGGAGTGAAAGGGTTTGAAAATAATGAAGTTAAGGTGATCAATGAGACCAACCAAGCAGACTGCAGGGCAATTACACACAGTGTCTTAACCACTGAAACTAATACAATAATAGTAATAGAGAAGCATCAATTAACCCATAACTTGTCTTGTCTGAAGTGATTTTGTTTCAGTACATGCAAATGAAATAGTTTGTGAATATTTTGATACTTGCTTCTGGAAGTGGAAGAAAGACTTCTTTTGGTTTTTGTTTGTTTGGTTTTTGTTGTTGTTGCTTTTTTTTGTTTTGTTTTGTTTTATTTTTGGTCCAAATGCAGAATGATGAAGCTGTTAAAGTTCTGTAGCCAATGTACCAAACATCAGTTTCAGTTTCTGATCTTGACTGGGGACAGGTCAGTCACAGTATGATTTCTAATACTTATACTTAATTAATAATAATTTCAAACCAAGTTAGAGAATCTGTGGCAGTTTAGTGCAGAATAAAATTAGAACTAGTAAAAGTTGACTGCCTTTTGAAGAAACACAGGAATAATTTTAGAGGCATTTTACTTTTGACAGTGCTTCAGACCTGGACAGTGCTTTAACCTGAAAAGAGTATGTGAGATAAAAATTTTAACTGTAGTGTTATCATTGTTATGATAGGGAAACTTGACATTGTAACTTGGGTAAGATTGATGTCTGTCACTGCTTGAATTGAATGAAAGAGTTTGGCTTGTCATGTTGACAGCCTATGACAAGCTTCAAAATGCTCTGGCAAGTTTCAAGGTGCTGTAACAATTATTGGGGAGAGCTTGGCATTTCATCAGTGAGTGGTAACAGAAGTGAAAAGTTGTTTTGAGCAACCATTTCCCACTTTCATGTCCACAGGCACAGCCCACTTGGCAAAACTCTTCTAAGTTTGTTATTAGTATTGTGTAATAGGAATGGGTGAGACAGAGAGACTAGATATAACATTTAACTATATATATATATATAACTTATAAACATGCATGTGTGTGTGTGTGTGTGTGTGTGTGTGTGTGCGTGCGTGTGCATGCATGCATGCATGTGTGGGTGTATAATGTATATAAGCATGTATACATGTGTGTGCGTGAGAGAGAGAGAGAGAGAGCAGTTGATGATTTCAGCTTTATATTTTCTGCTTACTTTGTGCAGACATTTTGTTCAGCTTTGGCAAAGCAGCAGGGAAAACTAGCAGAGCAAGCCAGCAGCTGAAAAGAATTGTGAAAGAAAAATATGTGTGTGTATGTGTGTGTGTGTGTGTGTGTGTGTGTGTGTGTGTGTGTGTGTGTGTGTTTGGTGAGAGATAGATACTTGAAGCAGTTAGTGATCACAGCTTTATATTTTCTTCTTACTTTGTGCAGACATTCTGTTCAACTTTGGCAAAGCAGCAGGGAAGACTGTGGCAGAGCAAGCCAACAAACTGAAAAGCACTGTGGAAGAAAAGGTAAAGTATTGCTGAAAAAGTACATCATCATCAAAGATGCTATGTAGAAAGTCTCTGCATCCATTTGCATTTTTTAAAAAAAATTGTGTGTGTGAGAGAGAGAGAGAGAATAATTGTTCTTTTTAACAATGCACATATGTTTAAATTAATCTTAAAAAGATGTTTAAACCAAGCAATGTTGTTTTTCTATTTATGACATAATATTTTAATCTTAAATACTTTGACAGAGTATTTTATTTACAGTTCAGACTGTGAATATTTAATAATTTCGTTATTGGCAAGAGTAAAATATGTATTGTTCACTGTACCTTGACCAGCTCAAAGCAGAACTGAGAATTGCTGTGAATCCATGTCATTCATATGTGGGAAGGTAGTGATTTATATAAAGTTCAAAAAGAAAATGTGAGTCACTTGTTCTCCTTGTCATCTTCTATTTTCATTGTTATTCAGAAGTTGAATATTCACTGTCTTTACTCCTTCCTGTCTCTCCCCCCCCCCCCCCTCTCTCTCTCTCTCTCTTTCTCTTTTTTTTTTCTAGGCGATGAATGTGTTGTTAACCCTCTAGCGCCGACCACTACAGATATAATAAATCCAAAATCATGCGCCTGTAGCGCAACTTTAGTGATAACCTGATGTATCCGCCTGGAATATCCGGTTCCAGACAGGCAAGGACTACACTAACACGATGCCCCCACACCCTGGCGCCGTGTCCGTTATTCCTCACACTTCCTTTTCTACACTGACCGCTAGCAGTTACCAGCTTCCTTACAGTCCCCTGTTTTTGAGCCTCTGGTACACAAACATGTGAGTACACATTTATTTTTAATTGGGCTTAATAAATGCACAGTAGTATGTAGATTTCAAGCATATGATAATTTTGTATGAAGCAGATTAATGTTAGTCATAAAAATGACATAAAAACGGTTTATCATATGTGATAAGAACGGCCTTTGTGGAAACTTCAGGAAAAGACAACTCGTCCGCCATTTATCAGAAATGATAACAGAGACGTTAAAGGTCGCAAGTGCCCTTTTCTAGCTGTAGAAAAGCTAACACTGATTGTTGCTTTGAATGATTCCTTTGATTCAGAAATGATTTTTTTAGTGCTTGTCTGTTAGAATGTTGCATATTATATGTAATCTGTAAAGAAAAGTCAGTAAAGTTTGGATCTTTCATCTGTTTTCAGCATGACAATACGAGTTCCAGTGACAAACGTTTGCTGGTTTGTTGCTGGTGATCAGAGTGATTTTGACCCTTCTGACAGCAGTGGAGATGAGTGGAGGCCAGGAGATGACTTTGAGGTTTATCAATGATCAGTGGATGGACAGAGAAGAACGCCTGGAGGTCTTGGTCTTGGAGGGGAAGTAGTCATGAAGATGACACAAGGTCTTCAGAGAGATTTAAACTATAAAGTCTTCGCTGACAACTTCTTTTCCAACTTGCCTCTCATTCAAGCCTTGAAAGCAAAATCCATTTACTTTGTCGGAACGTTTCGAGCCAACAGGTTCAAAGGCCTCAGCCTGAAGTCTGAGAAGGAGCTGAAGCAGGAAGGAAGGGGAGCCTGTGATGTCAAGGTAGAACTGATTCGAATGTTGTAGGTGTGCGCTGGTTTGACAACAAGACTGTGGACACTGTCTCTACCTATGTGGGTGTGGAACTTCAAGGTGAGGCATCACGACAAAAAGCAGAAGCAGAAAGTCACCATTCCCCAGCCTGCCATCATCAAAGAGTACAACAAATTTATGGGTGGGGTAGATCTGCTTGACAACCTCACAAGCCTCTACAAGTTCCCACTAAAGTCGAGGCGTTTCTACATGTACATTTTCTATCACACCATCCCAGTTGCTGTTGTTAACAGCTGGCTGTGGTACAAGAGGGACTGCACGTTGCTGAACTTCAAGTCAGTAAAGCTCAGCATCTTTCAGAGCCAGATTGCTGATGCCCTGGTGCTGATGAAGAGTGCAGTAGGTCTCCCGAGCGGCTGTGTGAAGTCACCCTCCAGCCAAGTTTTCCAGACAGTCTGTTCCCACCCCTGATGTCTGTCTGGATGGTGTTGCCCACCTGCCCCAATGGAACAACGCGAGGACATCGTGCAAAAACAGAAACTACCAGAGCCTGACCTACGTCTTCTGCCCAAAGTGCAAAGTGAACCTTTGCTTCAACAAGGACAGAAACTGCTTTGCGGAGTTCCATCTTCTCAAATAACTATGAAATCTAGCACAAAAAACGCTTGAACAGAAATGAACTGCATTGATTAGAAATTTGAAAACAGTTAGCTGAATAAACCTGCAATGAACTGCTGTTCCAGAAACAATTTATCATATATGATAAGATCGGTCTTGGTACCGCAAAAACCGCTCTTATCATATATGATAATTTTTCTAACTTTGTCATTTTTTCACTTTAATTAAAAATAACACCGAAAATGTGTTTCTTTGTTGTATATAATGGTGTTTTTTCATAAGAAATAATTTTCCCTAGTCTAGAAGTACTTTCAGGCTCTAGAGGGTTAAATTCATTGCTTCCAAATAAAATGATGGAAGTCACTGAAATACTAAAAGCAAAAGAGCTGTTCAGAAACTTGTTTCATGGCATGATTTGCTGTAGTGATAAAATGCGCATGGAAGAGTCCCTTTCATAAATGATTGTTATCTTCCTTTGTTCATTGATGACCCAGGATGAATTGCCCTGCCCCAGACTGCCACTGTGGTAAACATATATTGTGTGCTATTTACTGGACGTCTTTTTTCTTGAACAAGTGATTATCTGATCAAACAATAGCATTCTCACTTTACCCTTTGTAGATGTTGTTGTTGTTGCACTGTTTAGACTTCAGAGCCTGGAATTCGTCGCGGAAACGAGGATTTCCGCGGAAATCAAAATCGAAAATCGCGCAAAAAAATATTTTTCGCGATAAGCCTTCTTGCTAGTTTTGATGAATATGTCTGTGTATGAACATACTGAAACGATCTGTTGTGTATGATGGATCCTGATCTTGTGCCCAATGTTTATTAAATACTCTTTTGACTGATATTCATTGTGATTTTCAGTGTGTTAGATGCCTTTAAATTTGTCTCCAGAATGCCTCAGAATGCACAGATTTTAGTCTTGATTTTAAAAATTTTCTGGGGGAGCATGCCCCCGGACCCCCCTAGAAATTTCCTCTTTTTTTTTTCTTAGCAATTCCAGGCTCTGTTAGTATTATGTCATATTGAGAATGATAACTACTGTACTAGTCTTTTCTGTGTGTATAGAATTTATCACAATAAAACAACAAAACCTGTCCGATGTAAGAGTACAAGCTAGTCTTTTTAGTTTCTTTACTCACACACACGTGCGCGCACACGCGCACACACGCACACACACACACACACACACACACACACACACACACACACACACACACACACACACTCACAATCATGTGTGCACGCACACACACATGCATGCGCACACACGCACACACGCACGCACACACACACACACACACACGTACATACACACACACACACACACGTACACACACACACACACACACACACACACACACACACACACACACACACACACACACACACACACACACACACACACATAGATATGTCATTGCTTTGTGGTTGTATAATCTTTTTCAATTGGATTATGAATGATAAAAATAAGAATTGACTGGGTGAGAAGGTAAATAATTCAGCTGGTGACATGTGCCAGCTTTTTTTTTTTCAATTATTTTTTTCAAAGATGGTGTATTTTTCAGACTATACTGGGAGATTTCAATCGAGAACAAGAAAAGTTTGTTGCTGAGAAGAAAGAGAACAAGAAGCAAGAAGAAGCAGCTGTTGCACCGTGGATTGGTTACAATGAGGAGGAGACGATGAAACCCCAGATTTTAGCTTTGTCCTCAGTAAGTGTTTTATTTTAACACAAAACTTTGTGCTGTGATGTAAAAGTTTGTGGCTGTTTGTTGAATTTGACCTTTCCATCCATATTCTTGTTTTGAAAGATCTGTTGCCATTCTTGGTTGATTTTATCATTAGTAATGATTGGTTTTCACATAGTTTGCTGCAGTTCTTGTTTGTCCTGTTTATGTTTGAATTTTGTTGCTGTTCTTGCTGGTGCGGCGATTAGTGATGGGAATACCCTGGTGGTGCACCATTTTTCACTACTATTTACAAAATTGAGAAAAAAACGCATTTTCAGCTCACAAAAGAGAAACACATATTTTTATAAACTTGGAAACTTACACTTTGCAGTTGAATAGCACTCAGGTTGATATTATCTGTTTTGTGCTCACAGTGTGATCCTGAAAATGATATCTTAACAGGATGTACAAAAATTATTTTTTCGCAAGGTGCAGAACTGAACAGTCGCCCAATTTGCAAAGTAATATTTACATTACATACATTTCCATGGATACAGTCACTGACATCGTTAAATACGCTGTCAGCTTGTTACATTTGATACATTTCCATGGATACAGCCACTGAAATCGCTAGATAGGCTGTCAACTTGCTTGGTATGGTAGACCTCAAAGCAGTGCAAGCCAAGAGCTTTTTTTGTGTGGAACACTGGACCCCACTCTCTCTTCAGCTTCAAAAATCACAAAACTGAAGAAGCACAACTGGACAGCATTGTGTTCTGCACAAGGTAATTAACAGTGGTGACTTTCTGCTTTTGAAAAATATGGAAGTTGCGAAGTTGCTTCAAAAAAGAGAAATCCATGAAAAGGCTGATGTATTTGGATTGGCGCGTCATCAGGGAATTTCTGAGTACCAGTGCACTGACATGAAATTCTGTTGCTGTTGTCATTGTTGTTTTATTGAGCACAGGTGGATCATGCTTTCTGTCGTTGCTTGCTTGTAATAATGTTATTGTTTTTTTTAAATTTTAGCTTGCTTTTAAAAAGAAAAAAATTAATGTAATAGCTCTTAGTAAATCGAGTGGAGTGTGACGTAATGGTTACAAAACCCACCTTGGAATGCTTGAGGTCCCATATTTTATTCCTGGTCCGACAGGGACTTCTCAATCCCCTGATCTCCTGGGACCACCCCTACTCCCTCCACTTCTTCAAGAAGACCTTGAGTGGTAGTCTGTCTAGGTGCTAGTCTTTTGAATGAAACAATGAATAAACCAAGGTCCCATGTGAAGCTTGCATTTAGCACATGAAAAAAATACACAGCAACCAAGATGATATTTTAAGGGGAAATCATGCTGATAGGTAAACAAAAATGCAAGTATACAAAGGAAAAAATGGGTGGTGCTGTAGTATGTCATGCAACATATTTTCTTCTTAAGAGAGTAGTCCGCATTTGACAAGGAAAAAATTACATTTTGACAAAATAGACATACAAAACAAACATGCCGAACCATTTAAGTCCAGTGTTCATCACATACCATGAGTCTTAACTTAGACTAATGTATGTAAAGACATAAAGCAAACTCTTAAGCATGATCCTTTCTTGGGATAATGGTGACTGGAAAAACGAAAATATGTAGCCTGAATATATCAACTGTTGACTATGAATTTTAGCCAAAGATTCAATCAAATGTTTTGCATAATGAGGTACCTTCATTTGGATTAATCAGTTTTTAAGATGTCATTTATGGAAATGTATGTTTAAAGATGTGTGTGTGTGTGTGTAAAGGAAGGTTGTAGTGTACAGCTTCATTCTGTTCTTTTCAGATTTGGTCTTAATAATACATTTATGAAATTAGATCTGAAATTGTTGAAGGTGTGAAGAAGGATGTAAATGGAATGTTTTCTGTCTGTTTTACTTATTGTTTTCTGTCTATTTTATTAGTTATTTGTATGAAGTTGTGTGAAGACTGTTTTATATCAGAAATATTGTTTCCTGAAAAACTTATCAGTCTGTTTTTGAAGCTAAAACGAGTAAAAGTCAGCTGATGCATTTCTTTTTACATTGAAAAGTTACTGTTGTGTTGTGTTATGCAGGACAAGAGAAATTTTTTGCGGAATCCACCCTCTGGAGTCAAGTATCAGTTTGACTTTGCCACTGCTTATCCCATTGCCATGGCAACTCTACAAGAAGATCCTAACCTGCAAAAGATGAGATTTGAACTTGTTCCTAAAAAGTAAGTTTTCCTCATTTATCAGGTCAAGGATGAAGTGATGAAAACCTATTTTAGTTGTTTTAGTTTCTTAAAACAGCCTTAAAGACTCATGACAAAGGTCTCACATGGCTAGGGAACTTGAAACAAGAACCTAGAAAGCAAATGCAGTGATTTATCAGCCAGCCCCTCTGCTATCACATCCACACATACCTATGGATACAAAGCATGAGACAATTGGCTTTATTTTTATATCAGTGCTTTATTATCAGTGCCAGACGTGAACGCACACATTGAGACAAGATCGGAAATGAAGTCATTAGAGACACCATGGGGACTGTGCATTGTTTAGAATGTATAGGAAAACAGAGGCTGAAGTGATTTGGTCACCTCTGAGGCTTCCAAGTGAACAGCCAGCATACAATGATTATAACATGAAAAGGCAAGGATTCAAAGGAAGGGGGGCATCCTAAGAAAAGATGGACAGAAGATATGAAAGAAACAGCTGAAAGATTCAACTGGCCCACGTCCAAAAGCTGTTTCTCCCCTCGATGTGTAAAGGCACAGGAGGACAGAAAAAGTGAAGGAAATAAGACCAAGGCTTCATGGAGCGAGGGATAAGGGTAAAACATCACCTGCTTAGCAGTCAGACCATTCCGGCAAAGATCTTTTCATTACAAGGAATATGGTGGAATCAGGTATCAGTCTGCATTTCTGAATTATGCATGCGTATGTCTGGTGCATGAGTGCACTTTGATTTGAACTGTCAAGATTTGATGCCATATGAATACTGCCATTATTTTTTTTTATTATTACTGTTATTGTTGTTGTTGTTATTATTATTATTATTTATTATAATTATTATTATTATTGTTGTTATTGTTATAATTATTATTGTTATTATCATTATTACTACTACTACTACTGCTGCTACTACTACTACTACTACTACTACTACTAAGGGCACAGTGCCATTATTGGATTTACCCAGAATTTACAAAATGAGAAATAGATACAGAGGGTACAGTAAATTAGCAGTGCATGTGACATGCAAGTTTGGGACAACCACACTTAGGTTATCCAAAACAAGTGCAACTGCCAGTGTCCAAGCAAATAGGAACCAGGGCCCGTATGCACGTCGGTCCGTTTAGTGGACTAACCGCGTTTATCCCCTATACGGGCGGATAGGCGGGAAAAATCGGTATGCACGTCAATCTGGCTAGCCTATCCTATACGGATTTTCGCGTTTAAAGTTATCGCACCTCTGGGGGTCCGATAGCGAGCCTAAACGCGTGTGAATATGGCGGCACTTTTGTTTTTCCAAGCACGACAGCGGCGTCTTCTGCGAAGAAACCGGATTTTCCGGGACCGTACTAATCCCTTCGACACGTACGACGACAGAGAAGTGTTTCGTAAGTTCCGATTTCGTCGGCAGCACATCCTGGAACTGACACGTCAGGTGTCAGCTGATATTACTCTCGCAAATCGCGGATTCACCCTCACTCCCCTGCAGCAAGTGCTCGTCACTTTGCGCTACTTGGCCACGTCAACATTTCAAGACATCTGTGGAGAATTGGTCGGCGTGGACCAGTCGACAGTGAGCCGAACTGTCAGCAGAGTGACTGACGCTATGTTCAGACAAGCCCAGCAACATATCTTCTTTCCTGATCAAGCCAGTGCGAACAGAACCAAACGAGCGCTCTACCAGTCTCTCTCTTTGTTTAGAACCGACGCTTTCAGTGCTCTCCATTTCTCCTTCAAATCCGTTAGAGTTCGCACTACCACGCCGCATGCGTTCACCTTGGATGTTATTCTCTGCCATATCTCCTTCTTCATCTCACTGGTTATGGTGGCGCTATGGCTGCTGAAAAGGGTCACATGTTCTACTTGCAGCTCTTCAAGTAGTATTCTAACTTCCTCAGCACTGAAGTTAGCTTTTCTGGCCCTTTTTCCCACTTTCTCCGTCATGCTGCAAATTTCAGAAGCTTCCACGTGTAGTTGGATTAAACCGAAAGCACACAGCGGAGCCGGTTTTCCCAGTAATCTATAAATATCTCACCTTTCACTTGGCGTTTAGCTATACGTTTCCGTTTAGCGCGTCGTGCATACCAAATCCGGTTAGGGTTTATACGCGGTTAGGGCCCGTATAGCTAACCGCGTTTAAGCTAACCGCCTCTGACGTGCATACGCGCCCAGAAGAACAAGCAAACATAAAAAGAAACGCGTATTCAATTCAACAAGACAAGACAAGCGCAAATTTTCAGCCAGCCGGCCTTTGTCAAGCGCGAATGCATGACCACAAACAGACACCAACCAACGGATAATAAGAAAAGGACTAAAAACTTCCCTGCAGCCTCATCCAATGGATAAAAAGGGACTAAATCACACTTAGGTTGTTTTATTTTCCTTTTATTTTCATATTTACATTTTCTTTTTAATCATGATGTACATGTGGAGCGTTCCATCATTTATTTACTTTTTGTAGTGGTATTCTGTCACAGTAGTCAATAGAATGATTACTGTGGGGTTTCTTCTCTGAAAGATTGGTGGTTTCTGATTTAAACTGTTACACGATGCTTCCCTTTGTTTAAACCGCTGACGATCTGTGTCAGACCTCCAGCAGTTAAGTGAGTTGCATGCTTCACATCTTAATGCAATGCACCATATTCCTCAGCAGCCAGGTCTCCAGGAGCTAAGCTATCTGCATTCTTCTTATGGAAGTGCATTGTATCGGCAGCTTCTGTCAACCAGAGCAACTCCCATGTCTGAAAAATCCTCCTGTGGTCCAGACTTTTCTAAATTAGTTTCAGTCCTACAGACTACTCCAGCCCACTCTTCTGCGCCATGTACTCTCCATGTTGCTTTGTTTAGCGCTTAGTCTGTTGGATAAGACATGAAACACACAGAATTCCTTAAAATATACATCATCAATCCCTACCTCGATGTTCTGTTTCTGACCGAGTCATGGCTTAGGAAACATGGAAATGAAAGAAAGTGTGCTGACCTTACACATCCTGGGTATTCCATCATGCTCATTTGGTGGAGGAATTGCTGTGGTCCTTAAGTCAACATTTGATCAGTATCTATCATCTATATTGTCATTCTCCTTTCCTCATGTTATCATTTGAAGTTGTTCTACCACAGTCGTGTTTCGTTTCTTCTATGTCTACTGTCTTCTCCCTGGCAAGAAAAACAAGTCAGTTGGCACCATGTTTTGGACAGATTTCACCATTTGCTCAATTTTTGATGCAAACATCTTAATTAACCAGTTCTCCTGTCATCCTTGGCGACATCAACTTCCATCATAAAGAGCTAAAGTATGCCAGTATAGCAAAGATAATAAGCTTTGTTGAACATCTTCAGTTATTGTCAGATTGTAAACCGGTCTACTCATATCCATCATCACTTTAGGCTGGGTAATGCATAGAGATCTGACAACAATGAGATTTATGCATGCTACTCAACACCTAAAATCCAATCATTTTTGTGTTTGTTGTGATATAAATTTTAACATCCCTTCCTCGACATTTGTTCACAGAGAAATATGTCAACTCTCTGATATTGATAAATCAACATTCAGAAAAAGAACTGCTGTGTTTTTGTCTGGCTTTCAAAAGCCACTCACTTTCATTTTGTCCTCTGTTGTTTCCTAGATAAACAGGCCCACTCTTTATAATGCAAGTAATGGATTTGCACATCTTTGCCATGTTAACTGTCCATCAAAAACAATCGTATAATGGATTTGCAAGTCCTTGCCATGTTAAATGTCTATAAAAAACAATCCTTGCCATGTTAACTGTCCATCAGAAACAATCCTTGCCATGTTAATTGTCCATCAAAAACAATCTTCATGACAAGAAGCATCAGTGAAGATTTGCTGAATGCAAATGGCTAAAGATTGGTTTGACTGTGCACAACCTCTTGGGCAAAATAGAAATCCTCGGAGCCAAAACTGACTCAGTTGTTCAAAGATATCAGACAGAAATTTTTCTCAGTAGTTGTCTAGTATGTGTAGCAATATTTGTGGTAGTCAGAAATTGTCCTCCACTCCCCATTCTTTACTCACCATCTCAGCTGTTTGATGTATTTGTCATTTTGTTTGGAAAGTTTCAGAAATTTGCTCTGACCTTGATAACAAGTCTCTTGATAAGTATTGTCTTTTGATATTGGGATTCCTGCTTTTCTAAATTTGCATCCTTTCGAACCGGTCTTTGAAAGTAAACTCGGCAGGATAATTTTAACATCTGAGGCAGCTTGTTTTTCCCTTAATTCTATCCCTATGTCTTTGCTGCTTGAATGCTTGGATGAGATCCTTCCTTTTTTGACTGATATTATGAATAATTGTCCACTTCCAGCTTCTTTCCAGCACTCTTCAAAAATGTTGTTGTAAAGCCTTTTCTTAAAAAAATCTAATCTTGGTCACAACAACTTGAAAAAACTGTCACCCAGAGTCAGACTTGCCATTTCTCTTGAAGATCATTGAGAAGAACATTATTTTGCACTAACTTGTTTGCTTATGCAACAGCCAGTGATTTACTGTACTGTTCCCAGTTAGCCCTCGCCCATACCCCAGTACTGAGACAACACTCCTCAGGGAAGCAAATGATATTTGCATGCTTTATATTGTGGCAATATGTCTCTTCTGACTCTTCTTGATTTGTCTGCAGCATTTGATACCTTTGACCATGGCATTCTTTTTTTTTTGTAGATATTAAAAAAAGATAGTTGTGATTTTTCAAAGCTTGCATGGTTCAGATCTTACCTTAATGGCAGAAAACAGACTGCTTTTGTCAGCGACCATAGTTCGGCTAACGCTGATATACTGTCGGATAATCCACAAGGCTCACTCTTTGATCCAGTTCTGTCCATATTCCATACAAAAACCCCTTTCCATCTCCAGTCAGTAATTTGCAGGTGATATGCAACTGTTGATTCCTGTCCTTCATAAAAGATTTGTTCTATCATCCAAGTTATTGAGAACCCAGATACAAAAATATCGGATGACCAAGAGCAAATTTTTAACCAAATGATGATGAAACAGAAGCCCTCCTCATTGAAAAGAACATTTTCTATACTTGCACAGACAACTTTCATGTGTGTTGGCAATGTTAACATTGTATTCAGACCCACTGCTGGAGACTTAAAAACATTTTTGCACTCTGTGATGATTTATCATTTAAGTCTCATGTCTCCAACATCTGTGGCTCAACCTGTCTGGAAATTCACTGCATTAGTGTTATTCTCCCATGTTTGATCACTTGTGCGGCAAAATCACTTGTCTGTGCCTTTGACCTATCCAAATTACACTATGCAATTCTGTCCTTTCTGGTGCCCACAAGACATGCTCAACAAACTCCGAAAGGTTGGAAATTCTGCTGCAAACTAGTTTTGAAGGTTCACAAGTACGACAATGTTTAGCCCTTTCTCTACAAACGTCATTGGCTTCCAATTCAAGCGTGGGTAGACTTGAAGCTCTCAATTCTCTGTCACAGTTTTTTTTCTCCAAAGCTATCCTTGCCTATATTTCCTTGGTCTTATCTGTTCTTCTCCTTCTGGTCACCAGATAAATGCATTCTCTACATTGCTTGTGGTTAACCACTGAAGACTTTGGCTGGCATTGTCTTTCTGACGACAGCAACACTTTGCCCATAGATTTTTGTCATGTATGCAGTCTTTTTCTTCTTTAAGAGAGCTTGAAAAACTTACCTCTTAAACAGTACTATTACTAATATTACTCCTGCTGTCTGATTGGTTGTAGAAGATAATACTGTTTGTGTATAATTCATCAATTTGCTTGTAGTATTATGTTTGATTGATTTGTTTATAATATGTTTCATTGATTTGTTTGTAAGCCGGCATCAGTATAGGTGCGATCACCACCAAGAGTCTCAGTGTAGGTTCTTGTCTTGTTTGCATGCATGTATATGTACATCCATATCTATATGTGTGTGTCTGTGTATATATTATGCATATTTGTTTGTATAAGAAGATTTTTCTCATTTCATACCTATATGATATTGTTGTTTTCTTTCCTGTCCTGTGTTAGATAATTCTTGTACCTTTGATTTATTATTGAATTACATCTTTATGTATCCATTTTCTGTAAAGTGCAAAGCACTTCTAGATGAATTTGCTTCCCAATATGTTGAGCTGTACAGATAATTTCATATTACTGTTATATCATGTAAAACAGAAGATGAAATTTTATCTTCAGTACATTCATTGACTGATACTTGGGTAACTGCACAGTAGGACTGAGGTTAGTGTTTTGAATCAGAGGTTTCCAAGCACAGTAGTTAGCCACTAGATATGCACAGGAGGGGTCTCAAATTAATGCATTTCACAGGACTTGGATTTAGTTGAGTGGCCTCCCTTGTGGCTGTAATGCCTTGATTATAATATTCTTGATTCAACTGTGACAGAATATGTGGGTTACAATGAAGTGAGATTTTGGGGAATATTTATTGATACTTAATATGACATTGTCTGGAGATTGTGCACAATTGGGAAAAAATGCTTTCAAAAAGGAAACCAAGCAGTTACAATCCCCATTAACTCACTCGGAACGGAGAGTTTTTCCCCTTGCGTTTCCCGAGGTACGGCCCATTTTGAAGGGTTAGGAAAAAAAATCACACACAAAAAAAAAAAAAAAACATAAAGGATCAAAATGAAACTTTCAGATCTGAATATTTACATGCTGAGTTAGTTCATGCCAAAATATCGAAGTTCTTCCTTGAATATTTCTTCGTCATGTGCCATTTTGAAAATACCCCAAATTTTGTGGTCTGGATCACTGTACAGTCAGTCACTCTGATCAGCTCCATGAACACACAGTCAAAGGTGAGAAGGTCTTGATATGCACAAAGCAACATGAATAAAGTAGACATTGCTCAGGGTAAAAAAAAAAAGATTATTAGTGATATTATATGAATAAATGTTACAAATTGTTACACAGGGGAATTATGGGGGTGTAGCACTCAAATGAGACATGCAGGCCACAAGAGCCAGAGAAGGACGCAAAGTGGGAGAAAAACTAAAATCTTCGTGCCAGTCATGCATTCATAAAGTGAATGAAACCTCCATCAGACATGCGACTCGCTGTACTTGGCCTGCTGACTGCTCGCCTCTCGTGACGTGTACGCCCACCTCCCTTTCCCACTTCACTGTCGTCTGAAACTGGGTCACTGTCAGTACCTTCTTACTGGCAGCTTCCATCACTTGATACACTTTCACCATTATCTTCAGCATACTCCTCGATGTCCAATCCTTCAGTCTGAAGCACTTCAATCACTTTAGCAGCAGTAAAACGCGGCCGTCGCGATCTAATTTGTTTGAAAACTTGTACTCGACTGCGACGCCATTTTCGACACGAATGCAGATTAGCGAGTCATTCGGGGTGCCGAAGACAATCGCTTCCCGACGATTGTAGTGTTACGGAATCTCACGAAGTAACTTTCCACTTGACCCTTGACATGTTTGCAGTGACCACTGTGGCTATGGTAGGCATGCAGGCTCAAAAGGGAGCGTCGAAAATTTTTAATTATCGAAACCGCTATAGCGTTCAGTCGTACGCAACCGTGCCTTTCATCATGACCGCTATAGCGTTCTGTCTTACCGAGTGAGTTAAAGAGTGAATTAGACGTGTGTGCTCTTTCATCATTCTTTAATTTTTGGGTTATTGGCTGTGATTTTATTTTCCTCAGTTTATTTTCAAATAAAATCACAAACAATGAGGTACCTCTTTTTTTTTTTCTTTTTTATAATTGTGCACATAGCACATAGATATTTAGATATTTCATTTACGTGTGAGAGTTAATTTTCTTATCTTTTTGAATGATACTGAAAAATCCATCAGTGAAGAGAATTGGAAAATAGTGAAACTTGTTGTATAAAGCAGGTAGTGCGGAGTTTGAGAATGGATTTGTGTGAAAGCATAAAATTACATATGCAAGCTTCAGAAGCAGTTCATATCTGTTTCATTTCAGAATCACGGAGGAGAATTTCTGGAGGAATTACTTCTACCGCGTCTCCCTGATCAAACAGTCCACACAGCTCACTGCACTCACTCAGCAAGCAGGTAAGTGTTCAGGTGTATTTTGTCAATATCCCTTTGAACAAAAAAGGGATATTTATATATTTTAACTAGAGGGTGTGTGTTAATCTGTGATAGATATAATCAAGATGTGTATTAGTCTGCGACAAAAATGATATATGAACTAGATTTTTTCAGCTCTGTACGAAGGATCTTTTCCACATTTTGTGGTCAAGGCTGTGGACTGTTGAGAACATTGAGGAACTGCAAGTGTGGAAGATAAAGCTCCAAGGTGAAGGTCACACAGATCGAAAATTGCTTAAAATATATCTGCACTTTTGAGGAATGGTTTGAAGAGCCTTTTCTTGGGGACTTCTGACAATATCAAAACATGATTTTTCATTGTTTTAACTGTCTGCCATTGTCATTGATGACTGTCAGCTCCTTTTTCAGCTGAAGCTTCTTGAAGATCCCTGTAACTTTGAGAAGTACAAAATCTGGATTCTCGGTAACAGTGTTTGTATTTTAAAAAAAGGGGTGGGGGGGGGGGGGGGGGATTGATAAAATGGTGTGATCATCTTGTTTTGTTTTGTGTGTGTGTGTGTGTTGAGAGAGATTTTTGTGCTACTTTTTGTTTGTTGTGTGCCCTTTTCTTTTAAAAATTATAAATGGTTTTGCTTGAAAAGTTTGTTCATACTTTTTTTTTTATTGTCTTCTTAGTTACTCAGGCATATTTGTTCATTGAATTACTGTCACCTAAAAATGATTATGTTTACTAAGCACAATCACTGAATCAGTTCACAAATGTGGTTTGTTGATTCTGGCTGGGGTGACGTGTTGCCTCCCTTGCATTAGTGTGTTCCCTTAGGAATCAGATTTGTGTGCAGTTTCAAAATAAAACATCAAGAATCGTTGAACCCAAGACTAGTAACAAAAGGTGTCCTTGATAAAAATCCATTATTTGAACAGAAAGTGAAGAAACATGACTGAGAAAATAAGAGGTTTGGTGGAAAAAAAGGGGAGGGGATGGATGATGGGAGGCGGACCAGTAGTGATAAAAAAAAAATAGATAAGAGTTTTGACACCAAGGCCACATTCGCGAACAAAAGACCCCGTTGTGTGTCGACCTTTCTATTCTTGAATACAGGCATGTTTGTTGCTGAGGACAAGTATGTTTGCTGCATAATCGCTGGTGTTCGCGCAAGTTTCATAAGCATTCAGTAATCTCATTGTATGTATTCTTCTGCATGTCTGTAATCCGTTGCACTGACTTGTGTCTCGTTTCTCCCAAACAAGAATTTTGTTGTGTGTGATTGTGTTTAATTGGTAGAAATGAAGTTACTCAGTGCTTTCATGGCTTTTTGGTTGGCTGGGTTGTTTATCTAACCCTTTGACTCCCGCACCCAGTCCACCAGCATCCTGCATTCAACCGTGCTAGCAAAGTAAAAACTTAACCTTTGATTACCTCACCCTATCCACCAGCTTCCTGCAGGAAGCTGATGGATAGGATGAGGGAATCAAGGGGTTAAATTTTTGCAGTTGGTAGATAGGGTGTAGCAGTCAGCGAGTTGATTAAGCTGCATAGCCAAATGGTTAGGATACTAAGACTTTCAATCAGAATCGGGTTTCAGTCCTGTCTGGTTATTGCCTTGGAGGGTGGATATTTTTCTGATTTCCCACTCCCAGGTCTCCATACCTACAGACCTGCAAGAATGTGAACTCCCTTTGTATGGATATTCATGCAGAACATCAAATATGCAGACACAAAACTCCTGTAATCCATGTCAGTGTCCAGTGGCTTATGGAAACAAAAACATCAGATGCATGCCCACCTAAGACAGAGTATAATAGACTGTGCGACAACATAACTTCTGTATGGCTTAGGCCAAAAACTTTGCATACACACATACAAGAGAAACATAGCAACATTGCTAGAAAGACGTGCACAGAAATATTTTTACACACATGTAAACAGAAGTAGAACAGAAACAGACAGCCCGTTTGATATTTCCATTCTTTGAGATTTCTCTCATGAACTTTCAAACTGTCATGCTCACATTCCCAAATCAAAAGATATTATAATATAACAAATAGATAGAGGGATATGTATATGATACTCTGAAAATGAAATCTACAGCACCCCTGAAAAAGATAATGTGAGCAAGATGTGACTAGAACAGACAGCTTGACTGTTGTGTTGTAGTTATTAGTTGCATTCATTCTTCACTTTTTTCCCTTTTTCCAAGTGTCTCTTGTCCACATTGTTGTTTTCGCGGCATTCCAAGTATGAGTTATATGTGTAAGCTGGTTTAAACATAACATTAATTGAATGTACTATGAACATAACATAATTGCATACATTACTTTGTGTTCAACATCAGTGTACATACATGCGCTCAGACATGTACACATTGCATGCATGCATATATATATTATACATATAAAGTATGCATGCATGCACATGTCCACACACACACACACACAGACACACAGACACACACACACAGACACACACGACACACACGCACGCACGCATGCACGCACACACCACACACACAAACAACACACACACAACACCACACACACACACACACACACACACACCAGCATGCATGCATGCATGCACACCCAAACAACTATTCAAACATGTAGTGCATGCATATAGTAGTTATGTATGCTTGGGAAAACTTGTGTTTTTACTGCAGAAAATATGTCTGTCTATGTGTTTGTCTGTCCATTGTCTGTCTGTCTGTCTGTTTGCCATCTGTCATTTCTTTTGTTTGTCTCCTTCCCTTTCTGTCTGAAGTGAAAAAAGAAAAATTCAAGATATGCCAGAAAAATGTATGTGATATGTGACCTATTTTCAAAACAAAATATGCAACCTTAACTGTGCTGAAACAAACACACACACAGACAAACCTGGTTGTTGCAGAGTATACCGCTCATCAAAACGCTAATCAGGTAATGTAATTGATACTGAAAGCAACTGTTACGTGGTGCAAAAGTGAAGTAGTCTTATTTATTCACATTGTACACTTTGGTGGAAATGAAGAGGAAGATTAAAGATTGTCTGCTCTTATGTATCAAAAAAGGAAAAGAGATTCACTGTTGATTATTTGAATATTAGAAGTGAAAACAAAGTTGAAGCAATAAAACAAGTATTGCCTGAAAAAGTAAATGAATAGTACATCAGGATATGGCCAGTAATGATCTGTAAATTTTTACTTTAAAAAATTTGGGCATTCTTGATGATTGTATCACTAAATTTTCACTGAAAAAGCTTTGGCATTCTTGATGATTGTATCAGCTGATTCACTCCAGCTGTTCAAGCAACAGATCAGGAAATGGTATTGTAATTTGTATGTTCAGTTACTTTTAGTTTTTCCATGGGAGTAAACTTTTTATCTAGCTGTTCCTAGCTGTTAATACTTGGATGGAAGAAAGAAAGTATTTGTAGCCTTTTTTTTTAACTGGACAGGTGTTTATGCGTATGTGTCAATTAGAACCACAAATAGTTGAAATACACGAGAAATAGAGTCTGAATGCCGATTAGCCTGTGTTAGCATATACAAAAGAAGCAACATATCTACCATTTTCTCTTATTGAGCAGCACGTCAGGGCAGTTGACTGCTGCTGTTGTTTTTTGTGTGTCTTCAATACTTCATGCTTTGCTGTCTTTTGTACACGCTTGACAAAGGTCAGTCAGCATCTGCCTTATTTTGTTATATTAGATAAGCATTCAGATTCTATTTTTGTATATTTGGTTCCTGTTTGCTTGAATACTGGCAGTCAGTTTGATTTAGTATCAACTTGACCTGTTCATAGGATTCCCCAAGTCTGAACACATACTTAAAACACTTAACTTTAAAAAAAATTTACTTTGGATATGTATTATGAAAACAACAAGAATAATGTATTTTTGAAACACTTTTTATCATAAAAGACAACACCAGTTGTACATAATAGAAACACTGAAAAAGCTTGGAAGACTTCATCATGATTTAGCACCCTGAAACTTGAAGTGACTTGGTGTACTTGCTTCTTTGATAAAGGAAATTTGTTAACTTAAAGTCTGTTTCCAATGAATCTGTATTATTGTATGAAATGCCAGGCAGCTATTTGCCACTAGAACAATTAGTTTCAACATTCGAAAGAGCCAATTTCTTCTTTTCATTTCGTATCAATTTAATGTGTACTTCATATGTTTACTGTCTTCATAAAATGTGAGTGTCTCTCTTGTTTGTTGGTTGGCTGGTTTAAACCAGATGCAAGGATGAGAAGGGGATGGTGGAAATGTCAACTACAGTCTGTGGAAGAGTTAATGATTTTTGTCAGATGCTGACATGAGGCGATAGTTGAAAAAGAAATCATTCACTTTGATGTTTAAAAGGAGGGTGGGGAATGGAGAATGTACAGTTTATAATGACTTTGTTTTGACACAGACTCTAGGATCTAACAGAAACAGGTGTCTCTCCTTTTTCAGTCCATTGATTTACGTAAACTAGCTAAGCTTGCAAGCAATATGCACAAGTGATGCATGATATTAAAATGTTTTATTAGGATGCTGAACAGGTTATGAAAACCATCTTTGAGATACATTTTTGTTTTGAATGTAGTCTGTTACGTTTTGAATGTTGTTACATTCCAAGATCAAAGAAAACATTGCAGCAGTGCTTTCTTCAAGTGTATTGATTTACCTGAGCTAGCCCAGCAAACAACACAACAACACATTTATGTAACATCTAAAATTAGCCCAACAGAAAGTAATGGCCCATTGATCTGGGTTTTGACTCAGACCTGTACTGGGTCATTGTGTTCCTGACCGACATTTTGAGGTAGGGAGAGGAGGAGTGTGACTTCGGTTCACAATATTTAAATGGTGTGATTCTGAAAGCTTGTGGTATATTATGGAGCCAGGCTGAAGCAGCTATACAGCATATTGATCTGGTGTTAGCGTCTGGTTGTTATTATTAGGCCGTCTTCTGTCTGTTTCTCAGAACATGACTCATTTTCTACGTTCAGACTTATCTGAAAGAGAAAGTACAAAGACTGTTCAAGTCTTGCTGTTGTTCTCTTATCTATCATCGATGACTATCAGTTTTGCTTGGAGACTTTGATCATAAATTTACATATATATATATATTTTACTTCACTGCAGATTGATTCAAACATATGTATTCTACTTAACTACAGATTGATTTGAATTTGGTAATGATAGATAGTAACTATGACATATAGCAGATGAATCCCAGCCAAGTATACTAACCCACTGCCATTCTATAGATTTTGGCATTGTACAGGATTACAGGCAGTGATGAATGGAAAAACAGAAAGATTTCTGACAAATACAGAGAGAAACTAAGATTTTGCGAATGCTCAGAAATATAGAGGGAAATTAAGGTATTGTAAATGACAGTTTTCACTTCTTTGAAAGTTCTCACACAAAATGCCAAACTGCCAAACTGTCTTTTAGTTTTACAAAATGTCAGTTGTCAGAATGATTGATATAACTTGCACAGATTAAAACTAACCCTTATTTTCTTGTCACACATCTCTGTTGTGTGTATGGAATTGGAGAGTGCAGGTGGAAGGTAGTGATTTGGGAGTAAAGAAGAGGTGGATTGTAATAGGTTACTAGCTCACAGGAAATTGCTGTTTTCCTCATCACTGGCTTTTTGAAAAGTTCATGAAGTCTTAGTATCTGCATAATGTGAAAAAGCGGATTGTTAGTATTAAATCTAACTTTAAAGCTAAATATTGAATCACTTGTGACGCATCAGATCATGATGAATGCTTAACTTCAATTCGGTATATCCCATTTTCAAGCTAATTTTGATCCTTTGTAGAAAGTTAGTTACAAGTTCTCTTTTTTTGATTTTCCTCTCTCACACACACACACAACACACACACACACACACACACACACACACACACACACACACACACACACACACACACACACACACACCTTCATTCACTCATCTCTCTCTCTCTCTCTCTCCTCTCTCTCTCTCTCTCTCTCTCTCTCTCTCTCTCTCTCTCTCGAAGTGTATTCTATCCAGATAGGTGACAACACTATTGTACTTTCTGATCAGTCAAGAACCTTGGCGTTGCTCTTGATTCTCAACTTTTTATGAAAAGGTTCATGACCCAAACCTGTCAAACTTGACAGCTGCGACCTTTTGGTTCTATTTGCCATTATCTTTCAACTTTAGCAGCATCTAAACTTGGAAAACTTTACTTTATTTAGTCTTATGATGATTATTATAACTCTGCTCTCTAGCTTGCCTGCTTCTTCTATCACATGCTTCCAGTGTATTCATAATTCTGTGGCTCCTCCTGCCCTTCATGAAAACAGGCATGATCATGTCAGTTCCTTGCTTCTTTCTCCATGGTTGCATGCTTCTCAAAGAACTTCAGATACATAATGATAAAAGTGCATTGATGGTATTACTCCTAATTATCTTTGTGACCACCTAAATGTACAACCATGTCTGACTTCTTCATTCTGCTTCTGATACTCCTTGTTTACAGAGTCCTCAGTACAAGTGTTTCACAGTCTCATGTTCTGTATCTGATCCATACAACTAAAATGAGCTTCCCCTGTCACTTTGAGTTTGAAAGTCACATACTCTGTCTTCCTTCAAGTCTAACTGGAAAATATACCTTTTGTCCAGCATTGATTTACTTGCCTACTTACCCACCCCTTCACCCCATTCCCTTGCTCCCCTCCCCCCTGGTGTGCATATATTATATAAAGATTTGAAGCTTTATAAATATCATTATTTTTGTTATCATCATCATCTTCTTCATCTTCATTATGATTATTATGATGATTGTTGTTCTTGTTCTTGTTGTTATCATTATCATGATCATCATTGTTAGTAGTAGTAGTAGTAGTAGTACTACTCACAGATACCCGCACGTGCATACTACAATGGCACACATACAGTCTTTCACTCATACATACACATACATGCACCGCATCATTTGAGTTTGGACCTTGTATGAAAAACCATGCAAGTGACACAGTATGAGGCCCTTGTTGAAAAAGGCTTTTGTGTAACTTTGTGGTACCCATACATAAATATCTCCTATCTCTCTCTCTCTCTTAGCACAGGCTTGTGAGACAACTCGTTTTTATTGTACATAATGGAAAGGGGGGAGGGGGGGGGGGGGGGTTTCAAGCCTGAGTCGGCTATAATAGGAGGATTCTTCTAACCACACAGGTTCTATTGTGCCCTACATCTCATTTGCATTTTAGTCCTGTAAAGATGGTTCATGTTCAGGTAACACTGTGAAACAAGTTTTCATTATCTCTTGTCAGTGCAAATCTCCTAACATTTCTCACCCTTAATTCATTCCTGTAGACTCTTGTCTGTGTCATTTGTATGTTTTGTTTTTTTTAAAAAATGAGTGATTTTTTTTTACTTTAATTATTGTGTCTGTATTCTTTTTCTTGTTAATAATATGCATAAGTTTGGAAGACAGGCAGGTCAGGATCGTAGTCTCATAAACTAAAAAAAAAAAAAAAAAAATGGTACCTGCAATGAATTGGCAAGGTCAGAGTTTCACATATTAAACTTTTTTAATCTTCTCAGTCACATTGATCTTAAGAATTATAAAATCCACATTTTTGGGATTTTTTTTTTTTTTTTTTTTTTTTTCTTTTTTTTTGATGTATGAAAAGATGATTGTTAGAATAGCATGACCAACTTTTTGGGTTTTGATTTTGGGGTGTTTTGTTGTTTTGTTTGTTGTTTGTGTTTGTGCTTTTAAAGAGAATGATTTTCTTTTTACGTATTATGTCTTTTTCTTTCTTTTTTTTCACATGCATGCATATGGTGTGTGTGTGTGTGTGTGTGTGTGTGCAAAACTAGATGCAGAATACTCTGGTCTCCAACTTGCATTTTGTGTCTGAAGACTGACTTTGTATGTAGGGACTATAGACAGTGTGTGTGTGTGTGTGTGTGTGTGTGTGTGTGTGTGTGTGTGTGTGTGTGGTACATAAGTGTGCATACAATGTGTGCAGACACACAGGTGCATCATGCATCAGTTTTTTGTTCTCTCCTGAAGGTAGGTTTGCTGTCATTACATTAAAATGTAATAATGATCTTATCCGTGTGAAGTGCAAGGAACATTCTGCTTACTGTTTGCACCATACAAATGAAATTATCAAATTCATTTTCTGTGCTTCAGGGGACAGCCGGTCCAGCAGCAGTTCAAGACGATCTTCTGACAGCAGCGAACAGAAAGGTAAGTAGTTTTGTCATCATGGTTTGTGGTAATGATGGTGTGTTGAGAAGGATAGGATAGCTGAAGGAGGAAGCCTTGTTTTTTTGTGTGATTTTTACACTTTGTGACATTGATGGGGTTGGTGAGGGTATTTATTTCCCCTTTGTTTCTGCTCCTTAGTTTTGTTGTGTTTTATTTTGTGTGTTTTTTTCTTGCATGGACATTTTATTGTTGTAGTTCTAATGTAAATTATTCTTTCGAGTTATGATTAAACTAAGCAGTCTTTTAAAGCAGAATGGAGAGTTGCATGCTTTTTTCCTGCTGTGACTGTCAGGGTTACATATACAATGGTTTAGTGGTAAGGCAAAGTGGTAAGGTAAGGACATTGGTCTTCCAGTTAGGAGGTCAGGGTTCGAACCTTCTTGGGCATTGCCTGGTAAGTGCGGAACTGATAATCCTTAACCCGTTGTGTACATATGCTCACAGAACGTCAGAGATCCTGTAAGCCCTGTCAGTGACCGGTGGCTTATGGAAATAGGAAAATGCCAGACATGCACACCTGTGAAAACAGAGTATAATTTCCTCAGTGGCAGAGCTAAAAAGCAAGCCATGCACGTGAACGCCTGTTCATACATAAGAGCGCACATGGGAATTGCAGCCTACAAACGGTGCACAAAACAAAACAACAAAACAAAAAATTGTCCACTATGTGTGAACCTTTTGGCAAGCAGATCTATGTTATTGAGTCATTGGATAAAATACAATCCCAACCAGTGTCATTCCATGGATGTGGATATCTTCAAAGACCAGCTGTTGTTTTTTTGTTGTTGTTGTTGTTTTTGTTGGGATTTTAAATCTGTTGACACTCCAAGAGTTACCGTTCTGGAATGATTTGTTTTCTTTATTCATTGTCTGTAATATTAACTTATCGATGTACCATACTTTCTTGTCACATGCAGTGTCTAAAAATTAATGACAGTACAAAAGGATCGGAGTCGTCGCTTGTGGTCAGTGTATTAATTCGGGTAACAAAGTATCGGATGTTAGTTCACCTAACCCAGAAAAAGAACATTTACCTTTTGACTCCCTCACCCTTACCACCAGATGCAAAAACTCCATCCTCTCACTTCTTCGTTCCTGTCGGATAGAGTGAGGAAGTGAGAAAGGGTTATGTCAGGAAGCTGGCGGATAGGTTGTGGAAGTGAAAGGATTAAATTTTTGCTTGCTACCGCATCTGATAATGCAAGAAGCTGGTGGATAGGGTGAGGGAATCAAAGGGTTAGTATGGCTTGACAATCTTTTGAAGAGGACACTTTATCTCTGTACAGACTGGAGTGGTTGTTGAAACCTGATGATCCCAGTTTGTCTGTCGCCCACACATTGCTTTTGGCAGTGGCTGTCTCATGACGGGGGGGGGGGGGGGGGGGGGGGGGGGCAAGGTAGTGGGTAGTGTTTGGATTTCGTCTACTATTGCATGGCCCAACATCATTCGTGCTGTAGAAAAGGGGGGAAACCATGCAGACTGCAAGAAGCCCGGAAATAAGAAATAAATTGCCTGCATGTCGACATGCACGTACACAAGAGCATATATGTGCAAGCATACGCTCTGTGTGTTTTTGTCTCATGACAGACCCACTCCCTCCCTCCCTTTCTTATCTCTTGTCTCTCTCTCTCTCTCTCTCTCTCTCTCACACACACACATACACACACACACACACACACACACACACACACATATTGTGAATTGTACACACAGTGTCTGTCTATACCTGTAAATAAATATAAACAAGCAGCACAATGACATCTGAGAACTAGATTTTGTGTAAAACTGGTGTTGTGTCGTCTATCAGCATATCCATATCTGTTTGCGCTGGTCTGGAGCATTCCCGTGCAAACTTGTACCATAATCCATGTGTTCAGGGGAATTGAAATGGTTGGGGTGAGGCGGATGGACAGAATCTGGAGTCATTGTTTAGTTCAAAGTCTGAAGTTTATCCAAGAGGGATTCGTCACAGTTGGACAGTTCCATAAGCCCACATCCAAGAGGATTCATCACAGTTGGACAGTTCATATATGCTCCACCATCCAAGAGGGATTCATCACAGTTGGACAGTTCCATATAAGCTCCACCATCCAAGAGGGATTCATCACAGTTGGACAGTTCCATATATGCTCCACCATCCAAGAGGGATTCATCACAGTTGGACAGTTCCATATAAGCTCCACCATCCAAAAGGGATTCATCACAGTTGGACAGTTCCATATATGCTCCACCCAGTCTGCCGTGGCAGACTCCTTGAGCATGCGCTAAACGCTGTGCACTTACAGATCTTGAAAAGAAAGGGAAAAGGGGGAGAAGGGGAACAGGACCTGAAACACTAAGCTGATACCAGAAGAATAACTGGAGCAGTAAGATGGGAAGCAAACAGGCCAGTTTTTATTGTTGCGGGCTGGGATTGAACTCGAGATAAAGAGACTAAGCTGATACCACTAGGGTGATTGACACCTGAATTAAACGGGAAATAGGGAGAGGAGTTTTTGATGCTGTGGGCCAAGACTGAACAGGAGACATGTGATCACCAGTGCTCTGTCAGGTGATCCTTCCAGCCTGCCTAATACACAGGCGAGTGACTGACAGACTACCCTCCTGCACTCAAGTTAATTTCACATGCATACTTTTGGGGTTTTGCAGATGATCTCGAATCAGATACAAACCCAGAGGCAAAGCCAGATGGTAAATATGTCATGAAATTTTCAAGTAGAGTTTGTTTGGCTTGGAACCAAGAACACAGCACTAATTTTTTTTTTTTTTTTACTACTACTTATTCATGCTGCTAACATAAACTGAATATGAAAATAGTTTAAAGGAACAGTTACCTTGATCTTTGTTTTGTTTTGTTTTTTGTTTTGTTTTGTTGTTGTTGTTTTCTCACATGCACAGTTTGCTTTGAAAAGAAAGCAATTTCCAAGCATGAAATTAACCATTCTAAAGGTGCTGTACTGTAGTGATCTGCATTGCTATATAAGTATTTATACATACTGGCTGTTTTGATGGTCTTGCAGTGCCACATTATAAGTTAACATCACCTGTCTTTGAGCCAACATGCTTCATTTTAGCACATTTCACCTGTGCTGTAGTTGAGACTTACGGTGTTGTGTATGTAAATGTCAACAATTGTTTCCTTTTTTGTTTTGTTTTTTTATTGTTTGGGAGGGGGATTGGAGGGAGGTTGCTAGTTTTTGCTTTTATACATAATAATATGATGATTGCATTTCTTAGATGTGGCTGTGCTGAGACCGAGTAGAGATTTGTCTCTGTTCTGTGTGTACTGTATGTATTTGTGTGTGTTGTGTGTGTGTGTGTGTGTGTGTGTGTGTGTGTGTGTGGTTTAAAATGAAAGGCAGAGTACTCACACCTATCAGCACAATAGTTGGTTGAAAGATAAGATATATTGCAAAAGGCTGAAGTGCCTCATTGTTTGAAGGTGTCTGTTCTGTGGCTATTCTTTTTTGATCAGTCTCCCATCAACAGCATCCATAGTTTACACTGCTAGTGTGTTCCTTAAAATGGCTTCATCAATCTGACTGATCAAAGTAGTATAACCTGTAGCATTTTTGGAACAATTTTTAAAATTGTTTAAACGTTGATGATTATACAATAGAACTGTAGTGTTTTCTGTCTGTGTTTATATTGATTTCATGCCCATTTCTTTCCCTCTCCCTTCCGGCTCCTTGAGACTAGGCAGCTCTGTGTGTGTGTGTGTGTGTGTGTGTGTGTGTGTGTGTGTGTGTGTGTGTGTGTGTGTGTGTGTGTGTGCGTGCACGCACACATGCATGTGTATGTATGAAAGAGATAAAGATGAGAAAGAGAATTCTGGCACCTATGTGCAAGTGTGAGAGTAGGTGTGCATGCAAGTGTGTGTGTGCAAGTGTAAATGTGTAATAAACTGCTTGAGCTTGTATGCATACGTGGTTTTTTTATACTCTCTCCCCCCCCCCCCCCCCCCCCCCCTTTCTTTTTTTTCTTCTGACCCAACTTTTTTGCTCTGAGCATGGCAGTAAAACGTTCTCCACTGTGTAACAATTGTTCATGATGGTGAGATAGATTTAGAAAAAAGATGCTTTTTGGGGATATGTTATGGTTTTAAGCTAATTAGCAAGCTTGCGTTTCTCATGCTTGCTATCATGTTGATAATTAATAAAATGTCCAGACCTTGAAATGCAGACACCAGTCTTGATGATCAGACATTACTTGAACCCATTGACAAAGTGAAATCAAGACCAAGAGAGAGAGACAGAGAGAATATGTGTATATTGGAGCAAGCGAGTGAGAGAAAGAGAAGACTTAACCAGAAACCGTAGCATGTTTTGCTTTTACTGTAACTATGATTAATGATGTAAATGTATGTTTTTATGATTTGTGTCACTTCCACAAACAAAAATGTGTTGAGCCGTTTTGGATTTTTTATATGGCCTAATTGACTTTATTATGTTCCAGTACACAGTTGTGTAGCTTTGGTTGTCAGCAGATGTAACAGGATGTTATCTATTTTAGTCATCGATTTGATAAACCTATATTTTCACTATATTTCAGTGAGGTTGTTATTGGTGATAGACATGTTTTCCTTAGAGTATATATAGTCTGATGACACTTTTGGCATAAAAGATGGCACACATGAACACGCACATACACACACATCATATGTGCATGCACAAGCACACAGACTCGTATTTTCAGCATGATCAGAGACATTGACCTCGTAGTCAATACATATACAATTAAGAGATGATTTACACCCCCACATGGGAACACTTTTAGCATAGAGCACGAGAGCCTATCTTAGATCTCTCGATCCCCAATAAAATGATAAAGGAATGGGGAAGGGGAACTCAGTCAATTCTTGTCTCTACCTTCGAAAGTAAAACTTTCTTCTCTCTCTCTCTGTAAATTGTGTATTTTTCCGAGCTGATGATGAAACTGCCCAGTACTGCCGAGAAGAAATCGAAAGCGCACTGCCGCAATAAAATACATTGACTTGAGGATGAGTGTTGCTTTTTCAGTGATTACTCTCCTCTTTATCCCTCTCTCTCTCTCTCTCTCTCCTGTTGCTTCGGTTGCATTCCCACGTGACCTTAAACTCGGCGAAGCATGCAAAAAATGCAGCTCTGCTTAAGTTTCAGCAGTCGGAGCTGAGGCTTTGTTTACGAGCAGATGTAATCCAGATTCTCATTGGCTATGCACAATCTCGTATCTGATTGGCTGCAATCTTGGTCACTTGGTCCCCGGCATGAGTAGGGTCAAGGTAACTCGAGTCGACAGACGGTAAACTCAATGATTTATGGGCCCTGAACAGCGTCAACAATAGTACTAATATTTTGGGCATGTTGCCTACGCTTCGAGCAAAAAGGTACCGATAAAACGCCAGCCGTTAAACTATGCGATGGTGCCGGTACCTGTGAAAGAATTCCGAGTGGGGGTGAGGTTGGATGTTTGGAGAATCGTGGGGAGTTTTTTTAAGGAGAGAGTGGACGTAAGAATACAAAATTAAAGAAATTAAATGTTTCAGATTAGGCATGCAAATATTTTAGTCATTGAGTCAGTAACATGCGCCTGATGTATGTTTGGTCGGTTGGTTGGTTTGGTGTGTGTGGTTTTGTTAGTTTAGTTGGTTGATTTGTATTTGTGCCGGAAGGGGATTAAGCGAGCTAAGATTTTCTTAGGACGGGCTGTTCAGCATGGTAATTTGTCAGGACCCATAAGCCATAAGACCAAGGTTGTGTGAAGGCTGTCTCTCCTGGAGTAGGGAAGAAAAATAGTCTTTGAACATCATGTCGTTTGCAGATGATTTGAGCCTAGCAAATATAAAAGCTACAGCTTGAAAATCAGCACCACCAAAACCAAGATAGGAAGGTCAGCAGAGTAGCAGGCAGCCTTAGCGCTAGCATCAGCATCAGTAGCACTAAATTCAAGTGAGCAATTTCAAATACCCCAGCAGCATTTTTCAATGAAGTCGGAAGAGAGATCTACCAGAATCTAGAGAGCAAATTAAGTCACATATCAACTTGGCTCACTCCATTAAAACCTCGACATTCCTGTTGAAACAAAAGCTGAGCTTATCAGTTCTGTTTTCATGCCCATGCTATAACACATCAGTGCCAAACCTGAACCTTGATAAAGAGCACACAATCACCGCTTGTGAGATGCAATGTTTGAAAAGAACTATCGTCAGAGCCAAACATGACATATCAGAAACGCCAAGAAAGAAAAATAGAACAACACCTGTCCACCTTCGTATTTTGGTCAGCACTGAATTAAAATTTTTGGTTGTCTGACTAGAACGCAACCCATCCAGTTGGCGGAAAAAAAAAGCGTAAAACAAAAAGGTCTCTATCTGGAATTAAAATGAAAGTGCAAGGCAGACCAAGGAAGACCAGAATTGATGGTATAAAAGAAATCTTGACATAGGTCACACAGTATTTCTCCACATCAGACCTCCAAGCTCGCTGTCTTCTTTGGAAGTGCAATGAAAATTGATTTTGACATATCTTTGGGGATTTTTCCAGTGTCTTAAATTTCATTTAGGAGGACTTATTTTTCTATACCAAATTCCTCCAGGGCTTCAATCATCTCTGTAGTAATGTTGTCTGGTCCTGGGGCTTTTCCTGGTTTCATCTTTTTCAATGCTGCTCTAACTTCATCTTTCATTATGGGTGGTCCTTCGAAGTTCTTTCTTATAATGTGTTCTACATTTCTGTCATCTTCAAAAAGGTCTTTAATGATTCTCCTCATCTGTCTAATATTTTGCCTTTTTCCATGAGAAGCATACCCTCTTTCGATTTTAGCCAACCAGTTGATGTGCATGTATTTTTCCTGTGGACAATTTCTTCAATTCGTCTGTACATACCCTGAGGGTCCGTTTTGTATCGGTCTTCTATTTCTGTGCATTTTGTTTTCAGCCAAGTTTCCTTAGCTTCATTGCACCTATTCCTGATTTCTTTGTTTATCTTCCTGTATATCTCCTCGTTTCTCTTTGCCTTCCTCCGTTCCTCCATCAAGCCTAAAATTTCTTTTGTCATCCAGTTATTTTTTGCTTTTCTATCTACCACAGGGATTTCTTCACAAGCTTTTTTTTTTATCGAATTTCTCATCTTTATCCACTGTTCTTCACTGTCACCAATGTCTTCCAGAGTACAGAATTTGTTTTGAACATGTACATTAAATTTTTGACGTATCACTTGACAATACTACTGGTAAAGCTATCAGTCAAACGTTAGTTTTAAAAGTGCATCCAATGGGTCA
>CM060311.1:71684418-71719418 GCA_030674185.1 Monoplex corrugatus | reverse complement strand
TGTTTTAATATAAATTGTTCTTGTTGTTGTAATATTGGTTACCATCGTCGTCTTTGTTATTATCAATTTAATTAAAGATATCCGTGAGATATAAGCTTTGTCAGCTTACCGTCAGCCTGCCTACTGAAGAAGAATGGAGAGACCACTGTAGTAGATTGAATGCGACAACATACTTGAATTATGAACATAACCAGCAATGTGACCAACACAAGTGGTCTTCTCCCCCACCCACCCCTCTCCCGGTCCCAACCCCCATTTCCCAAGTACCACCAACCTGAACCTCCCCCTCTTCCCCTGGCTGCCAAGGTAACTAACTACCGTAGCCCATTGCAGTATGCTACAGCGGTACCGCAGAGGGACCGAGGGGTCCTTGACCCCAACACCACAGTGTGTGGGCAAGTCATTGGCTGACCGACTTTTTCGGGGTTGTTACGGGTCGGTGGCCTGTTGGGAGGGGAGATTTTGAACAGTGAGGCCTACAAGGTCTGATCAGAGACATGGAGAGGGGATGTGTAGCTCTCTTTGTATCTCTGTGGCCCAACGCACCCTGCGTCCCTCTGAGGGCTCGGAGACAGCACAAACTGCGGGTTTTTGTAGGTCTTTCATCGGAGGCACGTTCACGCTGATTTGAGTGCCCTTTGTACGTTGTTGTGATGGGTCGTCCCATACTGTGCGGGCAATGTATGTTGCATATACTCAGCATGCTCTGACTTGGGTAGGTAGGAGAGAGAGAGGGAAACTGTAAGAAGATATTGCAAATAATAATGATGACAATAAATAAATAGAGAAATGATTTATTAGCAAAACAGAAAAGGAAAGAAAGAAATGAACTGGTATGGTAGGAAAGTAGAAAAATATATATATATATGTCACTGAACAAACAGCGGCATAGAGAGGGAGAGTTAGGCTTCAGAACTTCATTACTCTGGGATGGTAGCACTCAGTCCCATTGGACCTCTTATAGCAAAAAGAAAGAGAGATGTATTCATATTCAAGCACTTAAAGCAAGTGTGTGTGTGTGGGGGGGGGAGAGATGCAGTAATGTTTAAACTTAAAATCCCTAGCGTTCCTATGGGAGGATTTATAGTTCTAACGTATTGCGCATGTGCAGACTAGAGGTTTGCGTGAGCGAGCAAGACCATAACCCCCAGCGTAGAAGCATAATTTCGGTAGGGTTGGGGGGGGGGGGGGGTGGGCAACAAGGCAATGGCAGAGGCTGCAGTAAAGAGCTCCTGAATCTGGACCAGGAGGAACAAAAGTGAACTTCATAAGCCGTAAAATTCCTCCATGTGTTGCTGGTGACTGATAGCCAAGTGGTTAAGACATCCATCAAGGGGTGACTTTGCCTTAAGAAACCTGACCACCTAGTATGCGTGGGTTCGATTCCAGGATGAAGACGACAACAAAAAATGGCGATAGCAGAGGGGCATCCAGGAGTCATGACTGGATGCTTCAGGCCCCTTAGAGTGTCATCTGTTAAGGGCCAAAAACACTTGATGGGGAGTTTTTCTCTGAGGACCTTCTGCTGTCGGCTGTCCCCAGAGTTTCTTACTACTTCAACAGCCAGTTATTGTAGTTATGGTCTGAGGCCAGTTTCATGCACACTCGGTAGACAAGGTTTTCGCATGGTACACTAGATAGGAGTGTTTCCTTGTTCCACCTAGCGGCAAGCATGGTTAGGTATTTGCTAGGTAGCCACAAGAGGATTTTGCCAGTGAGGTATAATGGCAAGACATCATCATCGTCATCATCATCAGGTGCCCTGCCGCAATGGCAGACATGCAAGTAGCTTTTGTGTTTGATGACGACTCCATCTGCTATTGTATTCACTAAGTAAGGCTAAGTGATGAGGTAAAGATGGTGGTTGCGCAAGTCGCTTTTGTATTTAAAGATAACTGTCTTCCGTTGTGAAATAAGCGATGTCAATTGGGTGAAAATCTACTTGTGTCTTGGCCTGTTTCTTACACACTAACATGCTATTAAGCAGCGAGATAACAAATGGCGACGGAGAGAAAAAAAGTGTACTATGAAACGGATGGGAGGCGGAAGTAGATTTTAGCCAATGTGCAGCACTTATTTCACGATAGAAGACAAGAGTCATCGCTAACGCAAAGGTGACTTGCACAACCGCCATCTTTACCTCGCCAGCAAGATCCCCACGGTGCCACCTGAGAGAAAAAAAGTGTATATGAAGGTGGGAGGCGGAAGCAGATTTAGCCATGTGCGACTTATTTACGAAAAACAGAGTATCAAAACGCAAGGTGACTTGCACAACCGCCATCTTTACCTCGCCAGCAAGATCCCACGGTGCACCTGGCCATACTTAAAAAAAAAAGAATACCTAGCCGAGCTCGCCGTTAGATGGAACAAAGTAACAAATCTACTTAGCGTATCTCGCCAATCTGCGTGTAAGAAACGGGCCTCAAATCTGCGCTGACTGGTTCTTGGATTCTGCCAGCTGCAGCAGTGGTGTCCTCTGGAATAGTGGTGGACAGTAAACACCGGCGCAATCATGCGAGTGCCATTCTGTTTTGCTCATGTCTCTGGCGTGGTCTGCTGCTGTCTAGGTAGGGAGGGTCTCAGGTTGAGGTGGGGGTTAGCTCCGACCTTTTTGACCAGTCTTTCCCCGACTACTTTGCGCCGGCTGTTACCGGGAGGAAGGCAGGTGGCTGGCTCGGGAGGGAGGTCAGGCCTCGTCTTTACCCGCTTGGTGTCTAACATTACCACCGTCACAACACCCATTCCTTCACAAATCAGTTTTGGTTTCTCTCTCTAGACGTGCTGAGGAATTAATTAGTAGGTGGTGGGTTGGGTTTGGTTGGGTTGGATTTTGTGGCATCTATCTCCGCGTGCCGTGATTTTAATTCGTGGCCAGATGGAGGCTGTGGCTGTCTGAACTAGGCTGACCCGTCCCTAACGTGTGCGCACATGCATACATATACACACGCACGCACGCGTGCACACAATACGTACGCATCTACATATACACAGCAGTTCCACACAAAAGAAATTAATGCTTATGCTTACCTGTTCAGTATTCATGCAGCTCAAGGTCATATGCGCGCGCTCACGCAGTCTCCCCTGGCCCTTCACACACGCGCACACGCAACACCACACACACACACACACACACACACACACACCACACACACACACACACACACACACACACACATTCACACACACACACACACACACACACACTACACACTCACACTCTCTCTCTCTCTCTCTCACGCACACACTCACACACACAACACCACACACACACACACACGCGCGCGCGCGCACAGATCACACACACACACACACAACATATGCACACCTTTCTCGTCCTTCTCCATCCCACGGCCCTACCCCCTCTTGCTCTCCCCGTCTGTCACCTAGTATATGTGTGTGCGAGAAAAGAGATGAATTCGTCAACCAGGTCAGCCCATGGCGTCTGTGTAGTAGTAGTAGTGGTGTGTGTTTGTGTATGTGTGTGTGTTGGGGGGGGGGGGTGCGTGTGCGCGTACGCGCACAATAAAAGATCTGTCGTAAAAGAAGTCCCAGCCCTTTGGCTATTCAACAAGCTCAGTGGGATTTCTTGAATGTAAAAAGTGTGATTGGGCATGACCGGTTGTTTGGATCACAAATGAAAATGCGAACATACTTTCACAATACTGAAGGCATGGGAAAGGGGAATAATTGTTGGGAGAGTGACTAGACTGTTTCTTCAAACTTGCCCAGGGCACAGGAAAGGGGAATATTGCTCGGAGCATGACTGTAATGTTTCTTCATGCTTGCCCTGTATGGCAGATCACTTGAGTTTACACTGAAACGGCAAGATCAGTTACCCACCATCCGTACTCCACTTATTTATGCGTTTGTTTTAAGTGGCTATTGCTTGATATCTTGAAAATTAGACGGGAGCATTCACATATCCAGTGAAAAGTGTGACCAGACGATCTGGCGTCAGCAGTATTGTCAGCGAGGTGAGGAATAGGAGATGGAGACGGCTGGGTCACAGCCTCAGAAGGGTCAGAGTCAAACATCCTAACACTGCTCTGGCCTTGGAGAAGAAGCTAGGGGCAGACCAACAGTACCTGATAACGCATGATTCAGCTAGAGATGAAGGAAGCCCAGAAGACATGAAATGAGCTGTCCTGGCTAACTAAAGACAAGGAAGCCCGGAAGACATGAAATGAGCTGTCCTGGCTAACTAAAGACAAGGAAGCCCGGAAGACATGAAATGAGCTGTCCTAGCTAACTAAAGACAAGGAAGCCCGGAAGACATGAAATGAGCTGTCCTGGCTAACTAAAGACAAGGAAGCCCGAAGACATGAAATGAGCTTGTCCTGGCTAACTAAGACAGGGAACCGAAGACATGAATAGCTGTCTGGCTATAAGAGCCCGAGACGTGGAATGAGCTGTCCTGGCTAACTAAAGACAAGGAAGCCCAGAAGACATGAAATGAGCTGTCCTGGCTAACTAAAGACAAGGAAGCCCAGAAGACCTGGAATGAGCTGTCATGGCTTGCTAAAGACAAGGACGCCCAGAAGACCTGGAATGAGCTGTCATGGCTTGCTAAAGACAAGGAAGCCCAGAAGACATGGAATGAGCTGTCATGGCTTGCCGTTGAAGCCTAGAAAACATGGAAGTGAGCTATCAGGGCTTGCTGCTGAAGCTCAGAAGACATTGAATGAGCTGTCCTGGCTCACTAAAGACAAGGAAGTCCAGAAGACATGGAATGAGCTATCATGGCTTGCCGTTGAAGCCCAGAAGACATGGAGTGAGCTGTCCTGGATTGCTAAAAACCAGGAAGCCTGGGAAGTCATAATATGATATGTAATAGCTCATATTATGGGCTATCCTGGCTCGCAAAAGACCAGAAAACCCAGAAGAGATATAAGAGCTCACCTGGCATGCTAAAGACAAGGAAGCCTGGAAGACATGGAATAAGCTATCATGGCTTGCTAAAGACAAGGAAGGCAAGAAGACATGGAATAAGCTGTCCTGGTTTGCTGAAGACAAGGAAGCCATGGAATGAGCTATCAAGGCTTGCTAACGACGAGGAAGCCCAGAAGACATGCAGTGAGCTGTCCTGTCTTGCTAAAAACCAGGAAGCCAGGAAGACTTATGATATATAATAGCTCATATTATGAGCTAACCTGGCTCGCTAAAGACCAGAAAACCAAGAAGACATATATGACCTCACCTGGCACGCTACAGACAAGCTATCATGGCTCTCTAAAGACAAAAGTCTGGAAGATACAGAATGAGCTATCCTGGCTTGTTACAGACAAGGAAGCCTGGAAGATATGGAATTAGTCAACCTGGCTTGCTAAAGACTAGGAAGCCCGGAAGATGTGAAAGGAACTATCCTGGCTCCTCAAGGCCGTCGTGACTTGAAGTGACTGGTTAATGCCTTATGCTCTAGCTGGAGAGAAGAGGATTGAGCGAGTGATTGCTTGGTACACATTTTGCAGAAAGATTAAAACAGACAGAAGAATTCTTTAAGATTAAGAGGCATGCATACGCATACAAACAGAGAGAAGAATTCTTTAAAATTTAAGAGGCATGCATACACATACAAAGAAGATGGACATTTGTGCAAAGTTCAATCTTTTCATGTAATGAACACATAAAACTGCAGTGACAATAGTGTAGGACCCAGGCTAGAGAGGAGCATACCGCAATGCGAACGGCCCCGCTCTGTCTTCACACACTATTTAGTCACTTGATGCAAAACGCAAATATTGATCTGATGGATAGGTAAACAGAAGCAGTGTCAAGATAATAAGAATTATTATTTGTTGATTAGATAAACCAGTGAAGCCAACAATCTGCAAAATATAACTGAAAAAAAAACTAGTAAAACTACATGTAAGACAATCCCACCCCACCCTTTGGGGATGCTGGGGGGGTCTTTCAGTATAATTAGTATCCCCATCTTCTTTAAATTCTGTTTATGTCGTGCTCCTCTGCTTTTTGTAATCTCTTCCTGTCGTTTTCTGCTTTGCTGGTTCACTCACCTGTTTGTGTTCCCACCTGTTTGTTTTACATGCTTCCTATTAGGACTGACAACTGGTTACATGTATTAACTGTATTTTTGACCCTGAGGAAATGTGATGTGCAGAAGTAATTTTAGATATCCCCTGGTGATGAATTTGGCGAGAATGGTCAACGCCAGGTGTATATTGTAGGTTGTGTACACAATGCATTGCTATGTGTACTTAATTTTCTTCTTTTTTCTCTAATTGTATATGTCATAATGAGACATTGACTAATTTGAAAGTCATGACACTGACTGATTTCAGAGGTCATAATCACACTAATTTTTAAGGTAAAAATTAGACATATTGACTTATCACGAAAGTCATGATTACTCATGAATGTCAGAGGTCGTAATTACACTTACATTGTTAATTTTAAAGTTATGAGTACACATGTTGACCAATTTTACAGGTCATAATTACTTATATTGACTAATTTAATGGATCATAATTACACATACTTTTGATTTTTAAGGTCAGGATTACACATACAGACTAAAAAACAAAGTCAGAATCAGACATTAATTATAAAGGTCAGAATTACACAGAACATTACCAGAGATTTATTTGAAAAGGGATTGTTAGCGAGGGTGCTTTTGTATTTTTAAATCAGAATCCGTAATTTAGCAGAAACCTGACAGAAATACCAAAACCAGGTAGGGCATGTTGGAGACACAGAGTGTGTGGCCTAGTGGATAAAGTATGTGTCTGAGATGCAGGATAGCCGGGTTCAAATCTAATGATAAAATTTTAATAGGCATAATAGAATATCACGCCATGGTAATAAGGAAACTTGACAGCACACACACACACACACACACACACACACACACACACACACACACACACACACACACACACACACACACACACTCACACACACACACTCACACACACACGGCGCGCGCGACCACACACACACACACACACACACACACACACACACACACACACACACACACACGGATAACAGGGATTTTTCTCCCACTCCATCCCTACTCCCCTAACCACCACTACCACCACCACCACCACCCACACACACACACTCCTTCACTAGATCCTACGTCGTGGTCAGGGTGCTAGCTGGTCTTTCGGCTGAGAATACAAATCAAGGTCCCCGTGTGCAGCACGCACACGGCGCACGTTAAAAATCCCTTGGTAAGAAAGGAGTTGACCTTGGCATAATTCTTTAGCGTAAGTAAGTAGAAATATATACTGCGTGAGGCGACGTGCTCTCCCCCTTTGGGAAAGCAGCTCGAATTTCACTTGGTGAATTTATTCTGAGAACAAAAATGAATCTGTAGAAATAACACACACACACACCACGCACGCACGCACGCACGCACGCACGCACGCACGCACGCACACACACACACACACACACACACACGCACGCACGCACGCTCTCTCTCTCTCTCTTTCTCTCTTTGTGTGTGTGTATATATATATGTATGTATATGTATGTATGTATGTGTGTGTGTATATATATATATATATGTTGTGTGTGTGTGTGTGTGTGTGGAGGGAGAGGGGGAATCAGGGAGGGAGGGAGAGAGTGTGTGTGTGTGTGTGTGTGTCCGACAATAGCATAGGTATCTCACAGTGCAAGCAACATGTTTTAAGGCTCCTTTGAGCAACATTTGTATTGTATAGCTAGTCCTCATTATACTCAAGAGATAGGTAGGACGTTAATTTAATTCAACAAAACAGAACAGAGAGAGAGAGATTTACAAGTATGGTTTGACCATTTTGCCTTTGTATTGTCTTGCTTTGCTCCACCTCAACGCTCCCCGTCTATCCACATCCCCCCACTCTGACTGTGCTGTGCTGTCAAAGCCCGCGGACGTCCTTGAAAGGTGTGTGTGTGTGTGTTGTGTTGTGTATGGTAATGAGACAGGACCCCGGACGACTTTGCCTGCCTGTCGGCCACCTGGCAGCTTTCCAACCTGTTTGAACAGATGTTGGCTTGTGTTCTGTGTGTACGTGTGTGTGCGCGCGCGTGTATGCGTGTGCCTGTGTGTGTGTTTGTGTCACAGTGTGTGCGCGCTGTGTGTGTGTGTGTGCGTGCGTGCGTGCATGCATGTGTGCGTGTTTGTGTCACAGTGTGCGGTGTGTGTGTGTGTGGTGCGCGCGCGTATGTGTATGTGTTTGTGTGTCACAGTGTGTTTGTGCAATGTGTGTGTGTGTGTGTTTGCGTGCGTGTTTCTATATGTGTCACGTCGTGCGTGTGCTCGTGTCACAGTGTGTGTGTGCGTACGTGCGTGTTTATGTTTCTTCGTTTTTGTTTTCGTTTTGTTTGCTGTTTGTGTGTGCACGTTTGTTTGTTTGTTTGTGACAGTGTGCATCACACTGCTTGTATATTCTCATTCTGTATGTGTGTGCGTGTGTGTGAGAGAGAGGAGAGAGATAAGGGGAGCTAGATAGAGAAGTTGGGGAGACTTGGAGGGGGAGGTCGATGGTCACACTCATTGTCACGGGACTTACAGCGTTAGTCGCCTCTCCTCCTCAACTTCCCCCGTCACTCCTTCCCCCCCCCCCTCTCCGTCATTCTCCTTTACCCACCTCCTTCCGCTTACTTCTTGGACTTAAATGCCCCGACCCTTTTGTGGTGGATGAAAAGGAAGCAAAAACTACATGATTACAGAAATAAGACACGTAGAATAGCATGTATATGCTTAAACTGCCCCCCCTCCCCTCCATCTCTGTCTCTGTTATCTGTCTCTCTCTCTCTCTCTCTCTCTCTCTCTCTCTCTCTCTCTCTCTCTCTCTCTCTCCCCTCTCTCCCTCCCTCCCTCAATCCCTTTGTCTCAACATGTGCTGTTAGGTAGTGTTGTTTATAGTGTGCTATTTTACAGTGTCCATTTATTTAGTATCTATTCAGTATTGTATTATATCCCCATTTAGTGGGGAACTGTGGTCAAATTTGAAAAGATTTCATTTCGTTTTATTCCTTTTGTCTTATTTTATTGTAGTTTTAATTTTTATGGAGACTTAGGAGAATTAAAAAGCAGATAAGCATTTTGATGCTGTGTTTATGTAGCATGAGTCTGTGGTGTTGCGCTACCCGTGTGTCTGTGTGTGTGTTTGTGTGTGTGGTGTGTGTGTGTGTGTGTGTGTTTCCTGTCAAGTTTCCTTATACCGTGGCGTGAAGTTGTATCATTACCAGAGAGATGATAATGTTACATCTGCGTACGTGTAGATTTACAATCGACTTGAGATTTCAATATCGTAACTCCTAAGTATGACATGTATGTCAGGAAGACTGACATATGCATTGTTTCGATTGTAATTTTAGTGTATGTATCAGGAAATTACGTATGCTTTGTTGCCGATTCGTCACGTATGCTTTGTTTCCATTTCGTGCTAAACTTTTTTTTCATACGTATCAGGAGGTCGCGTATGTTTTGTTGCCGTTTCGATCGTATTCATGACATGCACGTGAGAAAGTCGTGTATGCACTGTTGCCATTTTATGCTAAAGTATGTCACGCGTATCAGGAGGTCCTATGCTTTTTTGTTGTTGCCGTTTCGGTCATAATTGTGGCATGCATATGAAGAGGTCACGTGCGCTTCGTTTCTGTTCCATGCTAAATTACGGCATGCATATCAAGAGGTGACGTTATGTTTTGTTATCATTTCATGCTAAATTACAGCATGATATCAAGAGGTGACGTTAGCTTTGTCTTATTCATGCTAAATTAGGCTTGCATATCAAGAGGTGACGTTATGCTTTGCTGTCATTCCATGCTAAATTACGCATGCATATCATGGTGACGTTATGCTTTGTTGTCATCCCATGCTAAATTACATGCTTTGTTGCCGTTTCATGCTAAATCATGGCATGCATATCACGAGGTGACGTTATGCTTTGTTGTGCATATCAAGAGGTGAGATACGCTTTGTTGCCATTTCCTACTAAATTAGAGCATGCATATCAAGAGGTGATGTGTGCTTTGTTGTCGTTTCATGCTAATTTACAGCATGCATATCAAGAGGTCGTGTATGCTTTATAGCCGTGTCGATCTTATTATGACGTGCGTATCAGCAGTGATCATCTGTATGCTTAGGTCCCGCCGCTTCGTTTTGTTTTTCCTCCGTCCAAATAGAAACAGCTGGTGTTGATCATAACTTGATGTAAGTGTGGTTTGCGGCATGTGTTGCTTGCTCCCTGTGAGTCAGAACTCGGTTATCTATCGGCTGCCCCCCATCCCCACCCCACCCCCTGACTCCCCCATTCCCTATCAGTTGCACGGCCTGCATTTCGTATATTATTCATGGAACGGCATTTCTGAAAGCTCGTTTTGCATCGGCCTGAGCCAGGTTGTGCTGATGTTGCGCCAGCTTTGCTTTGATTAAAATCCATTTCCATAAATATGCTTGTGATGTGTTTAGTTCAGCTCCAGTTTCACCAGTGTACTTGCTTATTGGAAACACCAAGCTTCCTTTACTTGCTTGCTGTCCAGTGCCTGACGTTTATGTCAAGATTTTGGATAAAGAAATGATGACTCACACATGCACGTGTGTGTGGTTGTTGTGTGTGTGTGTGTGTGTGTGTGTGTGTGTGTGTGTGTGTGTGTGTGTGTGTGTGTGTGCAGATACATACTTGTATACATTCATACATACATACATACATACATAAATACATCTGTATATATGTAGATACCACACATACATACATACATACATACATACTTACATACATACATACATACAATATACATACATACATACATACATACATACATACATACATACAGAGAGAGGGAGTCTTTTCGGGTGTGTAATGTTTAGTTTCTATTGAAATTGTTCCCTTGCAAAATGTAGTCAAAACAATCCTTTTTTTAACACGTACATTGAGTGCATGCTGATCGTTGAAACTCGATTCAATGCCCCTTCCAGAGGATTAGCACTACATTACTACTGTTCATCAGTAAGGAAGGAAGAGGGGGACAGAACATTCCCTGATGGACAAAACAATTCCATGCCACTGGTATATGGAATTGGTACTTTCCATTGGGCTGTTAGTTCACTGTAGAGAGTCTTCTTCCTTCTTTCTTTCTTTTTGGTACCCCCCCCCCCCCCCTTTTTTTTCTGCTTTAGGTTTGTGTTGTGAAGTTTGAATAGAAAACGTACTCTGTCACTGTATGTTTTAATAATGATAATAATGACAGTTATAATAACAAAACAGTGATAACGATACCAACAAGATCAGCAACAACTACACCAAGAGTAATAAAATATATATGATGATAATGATGATGATTGTGATGATGATTAAATTTGTATAGTGCAAACAGTCCGTGTCAAATTATGCTCGTTGCACTTTACAAACAGAAATAAGAAGGGGGGGGAGGCGTGGCAGCAGGGGGGTGCCATGTCTATACATTAATACATTATAAGCATAGTCAGGTGCGGGCATTAATACAGTATTGTCAGTTCATGGAAATAGCAATAGATCATGACATGAAATTAGGTAGAGGTAATAGTGATGCTATTCCAAAAGGAATATCTTAAGTAAGAACAATCTATCAATTATTTCATCTATCCATCTTTGATACACCCACGTTCAAAAACAAACATGCGCACAGAGACAGGCAGGCAGTCATGCACACAAGCATGCACACAGACACACACATGCGTACACTCTTTCTCTCTCTCTCTTTCTCTCTTTCTCTCTCTCTCTCTGTTTCTGCATAAACAGTCATGCATGCACATGCATGCACACACATGCCCGCTCACACACACATGCGCGCATGCACACACACGCACACATACGCATATGCGCGCACAGACACACTAAAACAAAACATACACACTCAAACATATACACACACACACACACACACACTCATGCACGCACACGCTACGCAGTATGAACATAATCTTTATATTTTCATCAAAATGGCAAAATAACGGAACATGAAATCGGAAATAGGTAATAGGGACTGTTCCGTTAAGAGAAAACCTTCGTAAAGAAGAAAAGTGTATGGTACAATCTTTTATACACACACATGCATGCATGCGTGCTCGCATGCACATACACATGCACATACATGCGCACACACACGTACACACACACACACACAACACAACACACACACACACCACACACACACACACACACACACACACACACACACACACACACACACACACACACACACACACACACACACACTCACAGACACACATGTGCACATAAGGTGGTAGTTCAGGTCCATACATTGATATAGTATAGTGATAGACATTAATGCATTATGTATAAACATTGTTCATCATAGTGTCTGATACACACTTTTGGCTGTGTTGGACAGACTCGTCCGTGCAGGAGGCTGGGGCCAGCAAAGACGATGAAGTACCCGACAGTCCCACCCAGGATGAGTTTGTCAGTGATATTTACAACCAGCAGGAACTGACGGAAGAGGATGTGCGCCGAGAGATGGAGCAGTTGGGTGTCAAGGACGACAACAAAGAAGGTGGGAGTACTTTGCTTGCCAGGTCTTTGTTTTTCATGGATGCAGTAGTCAAGTGGGTACATGTCAGACTTCTCGGAAGATCTTGGGTTCGATTCGCTTCCAGTTTCGGTTTCAGTTTCTCAAGATGTCTTTGTGCTCAGAACAAATTCCATATGCACTAACGTCGCAGGTGTATGTGTACGGTGATCATGGCACAAACCTTAACCCTGCACATAAATCAATTTGTTTAGATAGCTCTACCTAGTAGGTAAAGGTTGGAGATTTTTTTGATCTCCTAGGTCAGCATATGTACATGCCTGCTGGTGCCTAAACCTGCTTCATGTGTATACACATGCAGAATATCAAATGCTCACGCTGAAGATCTTGTAAGTCATGTCAGTGGCTGGCTTATGGAAACATGAAAACACCCAGCATACACACCCACCAAAGATGCAGAGTGTGCAACAAATGTAGTCACCTCGCCATACAGCTTGAAGTCTCCATCCTACTTTAAAAAGTCTGATCATGTGTTATGCACAGTGAGTCCAACTGAGTGGAGAATAATAGTGCCAGAGAAAAACGATGTGTAGTTTTTGTTAACTGATTCTTTGCCAATTTACACTTGTGTGAGGGCTGTTTATTTTTCAGAGATCTAATTCTGTCCGTGTTTTGTGTCAAAACTTCACCGATACACAAGGCACAAGATTTACGTTTTAATGATTTAGTTGTTTCTTTCTTTGTTACGTTTCAGTACTTACTGGCCAGTTGCAGCGAAAGTTCTTTTCTTACAAAAAACATGTTACGCACATAATCATGTCAGTACTGTACCAATGCAAAAGGTTTTCATGAATTATATAGCAATTGATTCTGTCTGTTCTTCCTTAAAGAATTTCACCAGTATGTAACAGACCTTGAGGTGCAAAAGTTCAGACTTTATTGGCTTTGGATACATTTGTGACCTCCCACCACGAAATCAGTCTTAACTAGCATTTTGGGCATTTTGAGATATACATATCACTGGAAAGTGTATATTCTGCTGATTATTTTGGTACTTGAATAAAGCTTGTACTCAAAAAAATGTAGAAGTTATGTATGTTTAAAGTCATTAAGTTGTATGACAGACATTTTGAGAAAACGGCCTCTGAAGTTTTTGTGTGCTCTCCTACACATTTTCCTTAAATTTTTTTTATTTGGTGGCTTTGACCCTGTTTGTTTCTAATTTTCACTGTCATTATCTGAAAGGTGCACCAAAGAGCTTTCCATCAGTATATTACATGTGTGGGTACTGTACAGGTTATGGTTCATAATAAGAGACAAAAATAGGTACTTTTGGTAGGAAATTGCGTTCTTTCTGCTGCGATCAGTGCATTAAAATACCATTCTAAATTAATTAATAATAATTTTTCAAGAAAAAAATTTCTGTGGGGGATAGATTATAGTCTGCAGAAATCAGTTTTGAGAAAAAATCAAAACACCCCAGATAGACCCTCAGTCATCTTTTCAGCTCCTAGTGCTGTTCGACTGACTGCAAGTTAAGACTGATTTCGTGGTGGGAGGTCACATTTACTATCCATGAGCAGACTTATGACAGAGGGGACAAAAATGAGTCCATCAGTTGGTTGTCTGCCTCAATTGTTCACTTTTGTCTTTTGCATTTCAGTATGTCCCTTTTGCCTTTAAAATTCAGACATTGCACATCATCCTGTATTCATCTCTGGAAAACAACCTTGAAACAACACTTATCATCCGTATTTCTGATTGCAATACTCCCAAGCAGTTCTGCATCATTCTTTGCCTGGAATGTGAGGTGACTGTGTGTAGCTGAGAGAACTCAGGACTGACTAAGACACAGAAGTAATCGTAAACAGTCATGTTAGTGTACTGGATGTATGTTGGCATGTTATCATTGTAGTGAGCAACATGCACAGCTCTCTCGAATGTTAAAGAATATGGACAATATAATAGCATGAAACTTGAAAAGAAGTGTAATACTGGCTGTACAGTTTCCCACCCTTTGAAGGTAGCTGTCTATGTTGCGTCCTTAACTCAAAATAGAATCCCTACACTTGAATGACGTGTATTTGTTTTACGTGCTTGTCGTATATACCTGCTATTCTCGTCTTTTGTAGCACTGCGTTATACATTTGTCAGATATAAAAAGAAAGTCTTCCTGAAATTCTAATGTCTGAACCTAAACACCTGTTTCCCTCCAGCTTGTTCATATTCACTAACCTGTGGCTGTATTTTGCTTGAATGGCATAGAGATATCCCGTTTTCCAGTCTGAATGCATGGGTTCAAGTCTGTCTCAAGGATAACCTGGCTGGTGTGGCCACTAGTCCACCCAGCTGTGAATGGGTACCTGATCCTGATGAAAAGTTGTTAGGAAGGTAAAGCAACAAGGGAAAGGACATTGGCTGTATTTTGCTTGAATGGCATAGAGATATCCTGTTTTCCTGTCTGAATGCATGGGTTCAAGTCTGTCTCAAGGATAACCTGGCTGGTGTGGCCACCAGTCCACCCAGCTGTGAATGGGTACCTGATCCTGATGAAAAGTTGAGGAAGGTAAAGCAACAAGGGAAAGGACATGAGTGATTCCTTGATAACTCTGGCCTTGAGAAATGTTGAGCTCTCTGCCATCTCATTCCCCCTTGAATGCTGTGTTATGGGACAAGATGTACGTATCCTTTACATCAGCGTACAAATGAAATACATCAGAGAGTAGATGACAGGTAACTAGATTTAAAGTGTACGTAGTGTTTATGTGAGAAAGTGGCTGCTGGTGACACAGGTGAAGAAGAGCAGGAGCATGTGGACGAGGAATGGGAGAAGGAGCTGATGGAGGAACTGCTGGAGTTGAAGGAATAGCCCAGCACACACTGCCTCAGCTAGGGTGGTGGTGGTGGCGGGGTAGGTCATGGAGGGTCTCTCATGTACGCACAGGTTGCCTCGCTGGTTGCCCAACATATCCAACGCTTCTTCCGTCATGTAGTTCTAATCCCCTTAACCCTCTCTTTATCTGACCTTGCGCATGAAGCTGGTGGATAGGTTGAGGTGAAAGGATTAATGGTGCCCTTTTGCATATACTTTGTCTCCTGTTCCCCCCCTCCACCCCCCACCTCTTCTTCCCAATCTCCCCCACCCCCACCCCCACCCCCTCCAGACGAAACAGTCTGGTTTTATGGAGAGAATATGATTTGTTCCTGTTTGTGTGTTTTTGTTTGTTTTTGTGGTGTTCTTATTCTCAAGTTTCTCAACTTTAGAGCAGATATTTGAACCCTTTGACTCCTGCACCTTATCCATCAACTGCAAAACCTTAACCCATTGATTCCCTCACCCTATCCACCAGCTTCCTGCATGAAGCTGGTGGATAGGGTGAGGGAATCAAAGGGTTATGGTTTTGCTTTGCTAGCAAGTTTTGTAATGCACGATGTTGGTGAACTGGCTGCGGATGTCAAAGGGTTAAAATAGGTTGTTATTTTTTTTTCTTGTGTATGTATACTAATCTCCTGGAACAAACTTCCTCTCTCAGTCCGTCAGGAACCTACTTTTGTCTCCTTCATGTCCGCTCTCAAAACTCACCTTTTCTCCTCTGCATAAAATCCTGACCTCACTCAATCCCCTCTGCAGCCTGTCTCCACTCGGAGGGGAATCACATTGTAATATATAATTGTATATAATATGCTCTCTATAATTTTCCATTGCTTTTATTCTTTCTCCCCATTTATAGCCGTGTGTGTGGTGCGTGCGTGGCGTGCGCGTGCGTCCGTGCGTGCGTGTGTGTCTGTTTCAGCGCTTAGATTTGATTTTATCGAGATTTTGCGCTATATAAATATTGTTATTATTATTATTATTATTTATTATTATTATTAGATTAACAACGCCCAGAACACCCAGTGTCAGTGTTATCTATTGTTGCCAGAATAATGTATGTATCCAGAATGCCACACATTTGTCATCTGTTGCATAAAAAAGATGTAAACAAAGATTGCGCATCTGTTTGTAAGTAAACCCCTTTCCAGATTGTAAGTTTTGTAAATGCATCATTCAGACAGATGTCATTTTGCATTACACGGAACAAGCTGGTAATTTCCTGAATTAGAATGTGATTGTGATGAGCTGATCGCTCTGTGTCATCGGACAAGTGAAAATGTAGGATACATGGGGGGTGGGGTGTCTTCTTCTTTTTCTGTTTATATTATCAGTTCTTTTTGTCACCCTCCTTTTCCCTGCAAGAGGTTCCTGATTACCCATTTCATTTTCCAGTTGATCTTTTCCTTTTGTTTTCCATTATGGTACTGTGCCACTGTTACCGTGTGTTCTGTAGCCATGTTATGACAGTAGGGCAAACATGAGCCTGCATACAAGATTACAACAGCATTATTATGAAATAAGATGAATGAGATGAATAAATGCGGATGTTATTCTGTTTTATTATGTTGGACCATCAGATACATACGAAGATGTCTTGAGTCGAACACCTGTGTGATAAATGTTAGGACGGTATAGTGTGAAATTATTCTGTTTCTTTCTTGAGATGGTTATGTTCTACATGCATTAGACACCCACATGACAAAGTAATGACACTAGTGTAACGTTTCCGTTTCTCATTTTGGACTGTTAAGTACAAGATGCAGACACCCTGTCATAAAGTAACAACTTTTGTGTAACATTTCCATCTTTCATTTTGGACTGTTACATACAAGATGTTGTGGATACCCGTGTGATAAAATTATGACACACTAACATTGTTTTGTTTCTCATTTTGAACCAGTATGATATATATGTATGTGTGTGTGTGTGTATATATTATAATATATATTATTATTATAATATATATTATAATATATATGTTATATATATGTTACAGATACATACTAATAATACTATCAGATGTCTTACAGTGTCGTTTCATTTTGGCCCCATATAGATGTCTTGAGACACTGTGAAATAGAATAATGACACAGTGTGACATTTTTCTGTTTCTCATTTAGGACAATTACCTACCAGATTTCTTATACACTCATGTGATGCAATAATGACTCTATTGTGACATTCCATTTCTCATTTGGACCATTATTTGCCAAATGTCACTTTGAACTGACATTTCTGTGTTCAACTTTTTACATGTCGCATTGTAACAGACATCATTTGAGCATGTCTTGTCTCTGTTCTTCTCATCCATGCCATTGTCTTCATCATGTCTTTTTGATGCTTACGTCCTTTTCAGTGGACTTGACAGCGCCCATCCCCTTTCTTAGTACCCAAAGATTAGCATCAGCATGGCACTGAATGAGACGTTATCTAATTAATACAACAGTTTTCCTTGTCTTTTTTGGCATCACAGCATTTGACAACTCAGACATCATTGTGAGGTGACATTCATTTGTTTCTCATATCATTTTGTGGAACTGTGCCAGACATGGCTCCATATGTTACTGAATGTGGCATGTTTTCAGCCTTCTGCTGCACATATCATTTATATTATCTTCAGGAATTGTGGACATGTATAGCAGCTGTCACCTTTGACATCTTTAACATCCATCTATAACATCCCTAACATTTAATTTACTTGGCCTTGATACAGCTTTGAGCAGTCGGCTGGACTTGAAACACTAATGGTATGAATAATATAATGCAGCTTCTTGATTTCTCTCTTCCTGATTCAGTCATTTATGTTTATAAGAAAAATAGTTACACCACAAACATTGCATCTGTTGGTTTGGGTGAGCTTGTTGCTCTAACACAAAACTTTCTTATATTCCTTGGGGCAGTTGTTTTTGTTGCATTCCATTTAATATTTGTTGCATTATGTAAGGTTTATATGATTTCACAGTGATCTACCCTTGTCCTGACCTGGGCAACACATGTTTGTACCTTTATCATTTGACTGTCACATTCTAACCCTGGTTTTATTTTGAATTGGGTGCACGTAACAATTCATTTGGAATGACTTGTAAAAAAAAAAAAAAACACCACAATTGTTACGAACTCAGTAACTTAAAGCTTTACACATTTTTATGACAAGTGACGATGTGATGATAGTGGATGATGATGATGGCGACGATGATGACGATGATGATGATGGGATGGATGATGATGACAGTGATGATGGTTGTTAGTATGTATAACGGCATCTGTTTTATCACCGTCAAGTGTTCAGTTTGAGGTCTTAACCATTGTACCTGTTTTAAGATATAGCACTTTATTTTATTTATTGATTGATTTATTTATTTGTTTATTTATTTGCACACAACTAGCTGTACCAGCAGCTTATTCACAGTTTTCATGTAAACCGACTTGGTGGAAAATTGGTTGTCAGCTTGTCCTTCAGCAGTAGTCAGTATAGCATTAGTGCAAATGGGCTAGGCTCAGATTTGAACAGTTTTAATCAAGTGACAGACTATAAGAGCTTTTAGTACTCTGATTGAAAGAAAATAGATTTTCTCAGTGGTTTGAGTTCATATATGAAAACACAATGAGACAGGCACAGAGCTACAAGCACAGCAGGAAAGCGGCCTATATTCTTCCTCAGTAAGAAAGCTGTTGCTGAAGACATTTTTTTTTCCCCCTGAATCTTTTTCATCAGTTTCAGTCTTCTATCAAGTACAGTTGTCCAAGAACTGAAGGTCATCTTTATTCACACCACAAACTACAATTTCTATGTTCTTTTGGAATGCTTGTGTGTATCTGCCTCTTTCAGTTGGTATGTCTCAAATATTGACCCGAAGCGTGCATAATGCTTTTTAATGCTTTTCATAGATCCTCTTTTTCACATATAATAATAATAATATTAGGATACTTTTTGTTTTGTTTGTTTGTTTGTTTTTTGTTTGTTTAATTGTTGGTTGTTGGGTTGTTGTTTTTTTGGGGGGGAGGGGGGGGGGGGTAATAACTCAATGGAGGTAGAGGGGATTTTTTGTTCGTTGATTGAAAACGCAGATGTTAAATGCCTTTTGGCAAAGAGGTTTTCCTTTCATTCGACGGTGAAAAATCTGTACTGGCACAGGTTCTTTTCCTCCAGTCGTCTTTAACTCTTTTGACTCCCCTCAGCGTATACAGGAATGTAGCGGTTAGGCTGAGGTAGTCAAAGGGGGTTAACTGATACTCACCGACCCTGTGTCTTGTTCGCCATCCTCCACCCCCCCCCCCCTACCCCACCCTCTCTTTCCCCCTCCACTGGTGTGTGCAGCAGATTGCTGTGTGGCGGTTTCCTTTTTTCGAGGCTGAACAGGATACGGGGAAAATGATTTTCGGTGTGCTACGGCGGTGTGGTGTATAATAGGGGCAGGGTTGAATGGGCGGGGTAGGGGAAGCAGTACAGCCATAATTTGCATTCTTCTTTGTTGCAGTCCTTTTGTCTCCTCCCTCCGAAATCCCATTCGCTTACTTACGCACGAACGCACACGGACACATACGCGCACGCGTGTACACATAGACACAAGACAGAGACATACAGACACACACACACACACACACGCTTTCACACACACACGTACACACACACACGCACACGTACACACATGTTACACACACACGCACACGCTCACACACACACACACGCTCACACACACACACACACACACACACACACACACACTTACGTTACACACATTACACACATGTTACCACACGCGCGCGCGCGCGCGCCAACACACACACACACACACACACACACACACACACACACACACACACACACACACACACACACACACACACACACACGACGAGAGAGAGAGAGAGAGGGGGGGGGAGAGAGAATCATACCATGTTTTCGAGGAGGTAGTATTTACAAGTTTCTGTCGAACTTTTTTGATTGAAATTTTCCAGTGCATTTCAAAGCCCTTCACGAGTGTCTGTCGCCTCGATGAATAAATCACCTGATATATGATGCCTGAAGTGAATACTATCAAGGAGTTGCCGTTCATTGTCTGGAAGAGTTGCCGTTCATTGCCCGGTACTCGGGTTTTCCTACAGGCAGCTCTCGTAATATAACCGTGGACTTAATTTTAAGATGTGATACTTCGAGTTCCATCCCCTGTCCGCAACTCACTAAGACGGGCTTTGTTTTTTCCCTGCTGCCCATCCTAATAGTCATTTGATTGATTAATTTGTTGAGTTTTTACCGTTGACACCCACCTCAGGTGATATGGCCACGGGGATAACCATCCCAGGGAAGTGGGGGAAGGGGACCTATCTAATCCCATACTGACACCACCAGAACAACAATGATGTTAAGATGGGACAGCCAGATGGCCAGTTTTAATATAGCGCACCCCGGGATTCGAGCCCACAACCATTAGCATGTGAATCCGACGCTCAAACCAACTGAGCTACTGGGGCCCGCTGCTCCTAATAGTCATCCATCTGGGTGTCTGCTTTATAATTCCTACGCCCTGTTCTCTTTCACCCCTTCCGTTTCAGGACCTTGCTAGCTCATGGGGTTTTGAGCAAGGCTCAAGGAGTCTTGTCAGCTAACTGATGGCAGATTGGGTGGCCGTCGTGAGGGGTTTCCAAATGTTTGTGAATCCTTACTGAATAAAATTTGGTCCTAATCCTTTGACTTCCGCATACTGTCCACCAGCATCCCGCACCTCAGCTACGCTAGCAAAGCAAAAAGTTGACTCTGACTCCCTCACCCTCTCCGCCAGCTTCTTGCAGGAAGCTGGTGGATAGGGTGAGGGAATCAAAGAGTTAACTCTTTGCAGTTGATAGAGAGGGTGCGGGAGTCAAAAGGTTAAACTCCTCATTGGTTTCTGACCGTTTGAAATCCAGGGGGCATAGCATATATTAGCTCAGAGTGTTCTTATCCATTTCTTGAACCCTTAAACTCCCCATTGGAGTTTCTGGCAGTTTGAAATCCAGGGGGCATAGCATAAATCAGCTCAGGTAGTGTTCTTATCCTGTTTTTGTTTTGTTTTGTTTTGTTTTGTTTTTGTTTGTTTTTTTGTGTTTTCATTTTTCCTCAGCGCCTTCTGTCCCTTCCAGTCTTTCTTGAAAAAGCCCCACCCTCCTTCTCTCTCTCTCTCTCTCTCTCTCTCCTCTCTCTCTCTCTCTCTCTCTCTCTCTCTCTCTCTCTCCTCTCCTCTCTCCTCTCTCTCTCTCTCTCTCTCTTTGCGCTTGTGTGTATTTGTTGTTTTGTGTGCGTGTGCGTTTGTGGCATTGTATGTGTGTGTGAATGAGCACAAGCACGCAAAATATTATGCAGTATGTTTCTGTTTTTGTTTTGTGTGTATGTATATATATGACTCGAGACAATGTCTTTGTCTCGTGCCTGTGTGTGTGTGAGAGAGAGAGAGAGGGGTGTGTGTTGTGTGGTGTGTGTGTGTGTGTGTGTGATGTGAGTGAGAGAAGAGAGAGAGTGTGTGTGCGTGTGTGGTGTGTGTGCGCGCGCGCGTGCGCTGCAAACATGCACATCTTAGATATCTTCGCGTGCGTACATGTGCATATGTGTACACGCATGCGTGTGTTCGTGCATGACGGTGTTAGCCGGTCTTCCCTTGCGGTCGTGGCCTTAGGCGAGCTACAGTGAGACAGTGTGTTGCAGGCCTTGTGCTCCTAACTTCCTTCCTTCTTGTTGTGTTTTGTCCAAGTGCCACAAGCAAGATCCAGATCCCTCACTCGCCCTTTTGTCCCCGTTCAATCACAACCCCTGTATTTTTGTATTTGACCGACCCTCTGCCAGAAGGGGTGAAGGTGGGGGGGGGGGGAGGGGTGATCCTACTGTGTTCCTTCCTACTTTCTTTTTCATCCCAGGGTCTAGTGGTGGTGTTTTGTGCGTGGGGGGGGGGGGGGCTTGTCTGTCTGTGTGTACCTGCCTGGCTGGTTCCTTGCATGTCTGTGAGTGTTGTCAGTGGTCTGGGTTTTTTTTTTTTTTTTACTTTTTTTTTTTTTTAAGTATTGGTGTGTTTTAAACCTGAAAGTGCTCTTCTCTCTCTCTCTCTCTCTCTCTCTCTCTCTCTCTCTCTCTCTCTCTCTCTCTCTCTCTCTCTCTCCTCCTCTCTCTCTCTCTCTCTCCTCCTCTCTCTCTCGTCTTGCTTCATCTTCCCTTTGTCTCTCTGTCTCGTATTGTTCGTTTGTCAGAACTAATTCTGTCTGTCATCTGCGTCCTTGTGTGTCTGCGATTCTGTATCGTATTGTATGTGGTGTGTTGTACCAGAGAAGCTGAATTCGCTGTCTGTCAGTGTATGCGGTCCTGTGTTACAGAGTCTGATCAGTTGTCTGTCAGTGTATAGTATGGGTGTCGTGTTTACCAGAGAACTGAAATCGTGTCTGTCAGTGTATGTATGGGTGTCCGTGTTTACCAGAGCGCTGAAATCGTGTCTGTCAGTGTATGTATGGGTGTCCGTGTTTACCAGAGCCTGAAATCGTGTCTGTGAGTGTATGTATGGGTGTCTGTGTTTACCAGAGAGCTGAAATCGTGTTCTGTCATTGTATGTATGGGTGTCCTGTGTTTACCAAAGAGCTGAAATCGTGTCTGTGAGTGTATGTATGGGTGTCTGTTTTACCAGAGAGCTGAAATCGTGTCTGTCAGTGTATGTATGGGTGTCCATGTTTCACCAGAAGCTGAAATCGTGTCTGTCGAGTGTATGTATGGGTGTCCATTTCACCAGAGGCTGAAATCGTATCTGTGAGTGTATGTATGGGTGTCCGTGTTTACCAGAGCAACTGAAATCGTGTCTGTCAGTGTATGTATGGGTGTCCGTGTTTACCAGAGCGCTGAAATCGTGTCTGTGAGTGTATGTATGGGTGTCCGTGTTTACCAGAACGCTGAAATCGTGTTTGTCAGTGTATGTATGGGTGTCCGTGTTTACCAAAGAGCTGAAATCGTGTCTGTCAGTGTATGTATGGGTGTCCGTGTTTACCAGAGCGCTGAGATTGTGTCTGTCAGTGTATGTATGGGAAATCTTGTTTGTCAGTGTATATATGGGTGTCCATGTTTACCAGAGAGCTGAAATCGTGTCTGTGAGTGTATGTGTGGGTGTCCTTGTTTACCAGAGAGCTGAAATCGTGTCTTGTCAGTGTATGTATGGGTGTCCGTGTTTACCAGAGAGCTGAAATCGTGTCTTGTCAGTGTATGTATGGGTGTCCTTGTTTACCAGAGAGCTGAAATCGTGTCTCTGAGTGTATGTATAGGTGTCCGTGTTTACCAGAGCGCTGAGATTGTGTCTGTCAGTGTATGTATGGGTGTCTGTGTTTACCAGAGAGCTGAAATCGTGTCTGTCAGTGTATGCATGGGTGTCCGTGTTTACCAGAGTGCTGAAATCGTGTCTGTCAGTGTATGTATGGGTGTCCGTGTTTACCAGAGAGCTGAAATCGTGTCTGTCTGTGTATGTGTGGGTGTCCGTGTTTACCAGAGCGCTGAAATCGTGTCTGTCAGTGTATGTATGGGTGTCCATATTCACCAGAGAGCTGAAATCGTGTCTGTGAGTGTATGTATGGGTGTCTGTGTTTACCAGAGAGCTGAAATCGTGTCTGTGAGTGTATGTATGGGTGTCTGTGTTTACCAGAGTGCTGAAATCGTGTCTGTGAGTGTATGTGTGGGTGTCCGTGTTTACCAGAGAGCTGAAATCGTGTCTGTCAGTGTATGTATGGGTGTCCGTGTTTACCAGAGCACTGAAATCGTGTCTGTCAGTGTATGTATGGGTGTCCGTGTTTACCAGAGAGCTGAAGTCGTTTCCTGGGTCTGTTTATGATTGGTTGCGGAAGGGGGCTTTGTTCTGAGAGTAAAATGTTGCTGCGCCTGTCTCATATTGCCTTACACTTTCTCTGTGTGTGTGTGTGTGTGTGTGTGTGAATAATTTTGTCAAGTTTAAATGTTGGGTGTAAGCAATGACTCCAGGTTGCCTGCCAGCCTTTTCCTTCCCTCTCCTTCGTAATTGTCTAGTCCTAATGGCATCGACAGGGGACGTCTGTCTGAACAAATAGTAAAGCTGAGTGGTGCAAATGTTTCCCCAATCACAAAGTAGCTACTTGAACCGAATTGATCAGTCGTTTTCCCAATACATTGATCATTAAATGTTCCACCTTGATTGTTAAGATCAATGCAGAAAAAAAAACTGTGTAGGACATTGGTGCAGATATTTAAAGAGATCAGTGTGTTGAAGCTGTTCTGCGATATGGCGTAAAAAAAAAAAAAAAAGAACAGAATTGTTATTATTAAGGTTTCCCTAGTTATTCAGTCATTCAGTTCAGTAGCTCATGAATAACCATAGGATAAATCGTTGGATTATCTTATCATGAGCTGTCAAGTTTCCACAAGTAAAGTGCAGTATGAGTTTTATTTGAGAGACTTTGTAACCCAAGAAAAACGATTTTGTGCACTGTTGGGTTTATCTGAATCAGTGACAACCTCAGTAATGCAAGGACGTTGATTTGGTACACGTACATGGTTGAGTTTGCAAGAGGACAGTAACCCACAAAGGAAAGGTAATGGTTCACTACACTGTTGAATAACCCCTGGTTGTTCAGGGGTACAATCAGTCGTCGGATGAAAACCACGTCATGCTGTCCTGCTGACCTTCCCAAATCGGCAGAGGAGTTCACTAACCTTAGTAAAACAGAATTATCCCACATGGTACACTGTTGAATTTGTCTGACCCGTTCAGGAAGATGCACACATTAGAAATAGCCGGCAGAATTGGCCAAGCTTAAACGGCATTCAAAAAAAATAAAAAGCGTTCATACCAACAAGTGCCTATCAGTTAACAGAAGAAAGATAGTTCTTTAGTGTTATATAGAACCGATGCTGTTGAATGGATGTGAAGCATGGACAGTCAACACACAAAGTCAGAACAAGATTGAGGCTACTGAAATGTGATTTCTAAAAAGAATGTTAAAGAGTTCCATGGACAGCAAAGAAAGTAAATGAGACAGTCTTGAAAGAGGCAGACATGTAAAGAACATTAGTGCAGAAGATATGGAAAAAAAATAGCAACATTTGTAGAACATTTTTTGAGGCAAGAGAAATTAGAGCACCTAGTGACAACAGGACAACTGGAGGAAAAAGAGCACCAGGTAGACTCTGGGAGAAAATATTGGACTGACTTGCGGAGTGGATGAAGACAGAGAGGGTGGGAAGTGTACTCGCAGTGGCAAAAGGTTCTTTTGGAGGGCCATGATCACTAACACCATGTGGCAGGGCACACGGTGATGATGATGATGATTCAGGAATTCAGTTGCATAAGGAAGATCATGCGGTACCTGTGTAATTTTCCCCAGGCTGCTCAAGTTAGTGAAATGATTGTAAAATTCCTCCATATGTGGATGAGGCAGTGTGCTTTTTCATGTTTTGGGAAGTCTTTTCTTCTAGGGAGAGGGAATGAGGGGTTTATTTACAGGCTTAGTATCCTGTCACCTTCCCTTTCCCTTCTGTCCCTCTAGATCTACTGATGAAAGGATCAGGGTTGTGTAATTATCATCACAGCTGCCTCTTTTACAGCTGTTTACCCATCTGCATTACCCAGTATTTTATGGAGTGATACTTAAAAATAGTGGGTTCTACAGATAACAAAACAAAAAAACAATAACAACAGGCCTGGGGTGAACTGTGATGATGGTTTTCGTTTTTGCTATATGGTCATACAGAGTCTGAGACAGAAGTGTTTGTCTAAATGAAGCCTCACATTAAAAGTAGAGTTCGTTTTTTTATATTGATTATATTTGTTTAGAATAGCAACCACTGGACAGTGTTCTTGTTCATGCACATTTCTGAAGATATGAAGTATGCTTCGAGTTCGTCAGAGGCATTGAAAGGATTCAATAAATGCAGTTCAGTTTATGTAGCACAGTTCTTCAGCTCTTTTTGTCCACCATCATGCTTGGTGTTTAGTTTCCAGGATGAAATGGGTTGTCTTTTGTAGTACATCGCAGGTCCATAAGCTTCTCATGTAGGCTTTGGGGTGTGGGTCAGACCTCCTCACTCAGTGACCCGTTGCTCTCACAGTCCTGGAGAATGTGTTCCGCTGTCCCGTCAGCTTCTCCGCAACGGCACTATGGGGATGGTAGGCCTACTAGTCTGAGTAGCTTGTTCATGTGGTGGTTCAGTCTGTTGTGCCTTGTCTGCAGGGGGAGGATAATGACTTGCTCTCACCAGGACAGGTGATGGTAACTGTCGTGTAACTGGGGTGCTCAGAACAGAGACATTATGATGGTTTTTATCTCTGTGAGACTGATGTTGTTTGATTTAATGTTATCTTTTCTGCACATGCTTTGCTCCCACATTTGCAGTGTTGTCCGCCTCTTCCATTTCCTGGGATGCTGCTGTGTGAGGGGCTCCACTGCAGGTGTTGCCCAGTGACTGACTGTATACTGTCACTTCTAACTGCTGGCCGTGTGGCATGGTGTAATCATGTATATGTATGGTCATGACTATAGGTATCTAGTATGTGTGTATGTTTATGACTATAGGTATATGCTTGACATGTGAAGTGGATAGGCAGTTATGATTTTCTTTTTATTGCTTCTTTATCGTTGTATTATTGATGTCAATATTATATTAAGTTCATCTGTTTTCATCACACCAGGAGGGGTTGACATGTATTTGCTTTATGTGTGTCTGCCCTTGTGGCTCATGCTTTGTGAAAAGCTTTGGGCTCTTGTGAGATGAGGTGCTGTACATGTAGTCAGTTTTTTTATTACTTCTGTTACTGTCATTGTTATTATTGATGATGTTATTATTATTATTATTATTATTGTTGTTGTTGTTGTTATTGTAGTTGTTATTGTTCTTTTTGTTATTGTTGGTATGGTTATCATTATCAGGATCATTATCATTTAGTCAGATGTGTATGTATAGTTATACTCTGTTGTTAAGTCTTTTAAGATGTATTCATTTGTGTGTGATCTTGCATGACTTATTATGTGTGTATTGGTTTATGTTAGTCCATGCCCTTGTATTTATTACAGAGTGTGTGTTAAAAAATGTGTAATGAGCAATGATTCCAAATGAATTTGGAGAGCAGTGCTATACAGAAATGATGTAATATGAAATGACCAAGAGGAAACTAAAGCAGATTTTTTTGTTAGCTTTTAAGGATCATTGCACTCAGGGAGGTTAACCTATGCAATCACCTTTTTCCCCCCATCCCATTTTCTACACCACTTTAATAGCCACAGAAGCTGGCACAGTATTTTACAATGCGATGATGATGATGTTGATGAGGATGATAATCTTAATGCTATGGAGTTCCATCTAGGATTGAGACTGCGTGACAGGGATGTACTCTACGCTTTCCAGCATAAATATCCTTGCATCAACCAGAAGATTTTGAGCAACACTTTCAATGACATATCCATGAAGTGGATGAGACTCAACTGTGTGGTTCCAGTCTTCCTGGTGAATCCATAGCACGTCCAACTCAGGTAGGAGCTGATTAGAGCAAAAAAATCCCACAATGATTTTTGAAGGGACCGATGGGGATTCGAACCGACAACATTCCAGTCGGTAGTCCATTGCATTAACCACTACACCATGGCGACTGGTCTTAAAGCAGATTCTTCTGACCACCCTTTTGTTCATTGATTAAATATGGCAGAAATAGGAGGCATTACAGTGTTGACTTGTCTTCATTTTCAGACTACATTTTTCATTTGTTAGTTTGATGATTGCAGATTTTTCAAGAGAAGAGTACAGTTGTTTACAAGAGAGGTATACAGTAATGATTTTATTAACTTAATCAATTGACCTTCTGTCTGTGTGTCAGCAGTAGAGATGGACGAGTGGGAGAAGGAACTACAGCAGGAGCTGCAGGACTATGAGATGGTGCGAGGCACAGAGGAGCTGGAAGACCCCGACTTGGAACGAGAGATCTTGCAGCAGATTGAGCATGAGGAAGGGAAACACCACTAGTTCATGCACTCAAGAAGCCAGGGTGTACTTTTTTTGTGGGGTGGGGGAAACAGGCAGGGATGGAGTGAAGACTGGGTTTTACTATAATGTCCCGGTTGATTCTGGTTTGGTTTGGGTTGTTTTTTTTGTTGTTTTTTTTGTTTTTGTTTTTTCCCCCTCTGTCCCAATTCTTTTGTATGTGTCCTGATAATGTGTCATCATAAATGCAAGATAGAGACAGCAGCATCTTCTTGGTTATACGACTTTGTCCTCATGTTGGGTTATAAAGCAGAGATACATCCAGCACTGACCATTTTTGTTCTGTTAAGCCTGTGTGTGTGTGTCTCTCTCTCTCTCTCTCTCTCTCTCTTCTCTCTCTCTCTCTCTCTGTCTCTCTCTCCCCCCTCTCTTCCCCACTCTCCTCCTTCTCACCTTCACTCCTCTCTTTCTCTCTTTCCCTCTCTTGTCTTTCATATTGTGTGTATATAATCACCTAACTGATACTTTTCCTTCATATCACCAAGCAGCAACCTGTTGGAATTCTGTGTACTGTTTGGCTCCTTTTGTCTCCCTATAGGCTTCCGCCCAGTTCCCCTCTTCCTCCACCCACTCCCATCCAATCCTGACGCCCACCCTCCCCCCTGGCTTTTTGTATTGATTGATTTCTGAATGAACGCCTCTCTCATGCCCTGTGATTTCCTGTCCTTTGTGGGATCTTTTTTTTTTAAGCTGCTGCTTTCATTTTTTTTTCACTTGGCCTAATTCAAAAGCCTTTTCTTCTTCTTGCTGATGTTTAGGATAAAAATCCTTTTCCCTGTGTTCCCGTCATTATTCCCTCCTTAGCTCGTTGTGATACTTGACCCTTTCACTCCCTCACCCTATCCACCATAGTACTAGCTTTCATTATCTCATCCTGGTCACAGGCTTTATGCATGAAAAGGAGTTAGTGACGGTTAGGTTTTCCCTCTACTCTTTTCTTTTGCACAGTTTTGGTGGCGTTGATCTCCGTGCCACTCATTCCAGTTCACCAACGCGCCACTAAACTGAAATTCATTCTCTCAAAAGTCCCAGTGGCAGGAAGTCTATAAAACCGGTGATCTCAAGGCTATATACCTGGGCCACCTTCAGAAGAGACTCTGCTCTACTTATGGGATGGGTGGCTTTGTGCATTTCAGCAGTGCTGTTCAGATCCAACACAGAGAGACTAGTGTATATATGCAGAGTACTGTCTACCAAGTCCCACCCCTTGCCCCTACCTTTGTAACCGCATAATCGCTCAACCGCAGAGCCAGACTAGCAAGCGTTTTCAAAGGGAAGTGAAAGCTGGTACAGGCAGGGGGTGTGAAATGGTTGATCTTGTTGACGTGTACAGCAGTGGTTGATGATCATCCCCAGGTTAGCAGGGGGTGGTTGCAGGCCACGACAGATTCATACTACATCATTGTTAAACTTGGAACGGGCTATCTTGATTCTTGTATGTTTGTGTCTCTGCGTACATAGATGTATGTCCTGGCTTATCTTGTTTCTGTCTCGCCAAGTGATAACGCATAGCAAGCATTCGTGCATGTGTTCATACCTGTACGCTTTATCTTCATGTGCTTTGTTTCTCTGTCTTGATACAATGACTGCTTTGTGGTTCTGGTCTTTACAGTTCATGAAGATGTAGTAGGTGTAGCGCAAGATGGTTTCTTATTGTGTTCATTGTCTGGAAAAAAATTCAGTTGATTTCATCCACATTGTTTGGTTTCCTTCTTGAAATGAAAAAAATATCGCTGTTCAACCGGTTTTATCCTCCTCTGCAGGATAATGGAGACCCCCCACACACTCACACACAAAAAGTAATTCGAGCCTCATGATGTATGCTTGCCACACTGTTTGCTATTGTCTGCATTGTGAGATCTCGGTGTGGTTTAGGAGACCAGTCTGTGATTGTCAAACTATAATAATTGTCAGTCCTGTCCAAATGCGACTGACTACCTTCCCGTCTGAATGTCACTCATTTTCTTTCAGACGGCTTTCGTCTTTGTTGTATGCTGTAAGAGATGATGTCATGGTAGTGACTGAGCTGCTGTTAGCTTGTCGTGTTATGTAGTACTAGTAGTCCTTGGAGTTCACACTGATCTTTGTCAGCTGTGTGCTCAAACTTGCATACATACATTATAACTTTTACATTCATACACATTCGAGTGACAGTACCACACACATCTCATGTACACGTCTGTGAACATACACACTGTTTTTCCCCTATTCGATCTCTCTACCTTATTCACTCTGAGGCAGATTCATAGGTTAGAAACATCAAGTTTGAAAAATGGCGAGTTTTAGTTAATTGTTGGAAAAATAGAATTGTATTTATATTGTTACTATCTCCCTAACTTGACTGTCTCCCTAACTCATGTTTGCTTTATCTCTGCATTATCAAGTACAGCAGACGTAGAAAATCGATGATACACTGTTGTGTTGTGACATTGAATTTACTGTTTGAAAATAAAGATCACTCAATTAATTCCTACTTCTCTCTCTCTCTCTCTCTCTCTCTCTCTCTCTCTCTCTCTCTCTGCCTTCCTGTCTGTCTCTGTCTTCTTCTCTCTTCTCTCTCTCTCCTCTCTCTCTCTCTCCTCTCTCTCTCTCTCTTCTCCCTCTCTCTCTCTCTTCCCTTCTCTCTCTCTCTCCCCCCCCCTCCTCTTTCTTTGTCCAGATCAAGGAAACATTCTTTTCAACATATATTTTTTTAATTAATTGAGTAAAAGCATGACTTTTCCTAATGTCTGTCCATATTATCAGTGTTCTTAAATATATTCCTGTGGAACAACAACGATTTATAGACCATTTTTGAAATTCAGGACAGTTTAGAGTTTTGTGTGAGTATGCATGAACAGACAAATAAATTGTGTATATATATGCAGTGTAGTGTAATTTGACACATTCCTGGGTTGGGTTCTTTGATATGAAATTGGTTTTGCTGACATCATGTATGTTCCCTCCGTGTTCCGTTTATTATCATTTGGCAAATCGCCACTCCATCACTCATCGCTTAGCTTCAGTTTTAGTGTATCTGTACTTTACTGTCAAGAAGAAAACTTTTGTGTGTGTGTGTGAGGGAGGCAGGCCTTTTTTTTTTTTTTTCTTCCCATGTTTTCTTCTGTTTTTTCTTTTTCTCCATTCTGCTGCTTTTTTGGTCAAAGATACTGAACCAGTTCTTAAGTAATCATAAGAAAATGAGAAGAAAGTGTAGTGTTTTGATGTTTGGATTTGAGAGGGGGGTCTCAGTTGCAAACCATTCATGTATAAGCTGATGAGAAACCCACACAGTGTGCCACTAATTTATCATGACTTTTTTAAAACCCATTTCTTTTATGCAACCAGGTTTCTGGCTGCTGATTCAGAGTGTGTGTGTGTGTGTGTGTGTTGTGTGTGTGTGTGTGTGTGTGTGTGTGTGTGTGTGTGTGTGTGTGAATGAGTGATTAAAAGAATGTAGGTGCTTTCTATGTGAGTGTAATCAAGTATGCAATCAGATAAATGTGTGCACCTTCTGCAATTTTTTTTGTAATATTCATATCATCAGTTAAATGAAGTAAAGTCTGAGGAAAGGGAGAGGAGGGCTTTGCTGGAATTAGAGTTTGGTAAATTCATATATTTGAGTTATACATGTTTTCTTTGCTTATTTATCTGTATCTATCTGTATTGGAAATAAAGTTATGCCTATATACCATTAACTAATACATGTATTTCTGTAGGTATTAACTATTACATGTATTTCTATCAACTTTCACAGTATTAATAAAATGTAAACTGTTGTGATCAGTAAGCAATCCCCTTAATAATTCTGTTCTGTTTGTATCATAAAACAAATGCATACGTGTGTGTAAATTCAAGAAATGGCAAGCGCCACTCTTTGTATTTGAGACAGGCTGTGTTTCCACTTTGAGGACATGGTGGTTAGGTAGCAGAAGGGCGTCATTCAACAGGCATGTTTGTCTGCACATCTTGGCACAAATCAGGAATGCCAACAGACTATTTGTTTGCACATTCAGTGGGGAGGATTGCTTTGCCTATGTTCCAAATGGTGACAGCTTATTTTGCACATCTTTGGGTGGTTTAATCTGTATTTTTGTGAATATAGAAACACAGAAATGCTTTTCCTGTTTTGTTTGTTTGTTGTTGTTTTTTTGGGGGGGATTTTTTGTTGTTGTTCTTTTGTTTGTTTCGTGTGTGCGTGTTACTGCTCATTTTGCACATCTTTTGGGAGCATAATCTGTACTTGTGAATATGGAAAGGCTTTCTTTTTGTAATGTGTTACTGGTCTTTTGTTGCTGTTGCTGTTACATAGAAGCACATCTGTGTAATAGAACAGAAAACTCATATTTCCAGACTTTGCGAACAGCAGTTCTGCACACGAGAGCGTGTAAGTGTGCATATGTTGATGCCTTGAATGGTGTGGCATTGTGGGCTGATTCAGGTACTTAAATGATAGTATTGATTACGGTATTGGTAGCGAATTTGGGGTGTGTATCTTTTTTTTTTTTTTTTTTTTTTTTTGCCTCATCAATTTAGGCCTTTATGTTGGTTAGTGGACCTACAGGGATGTATTGATCAGGTATAACAGATGTGCATCAGGCTGTGTGTGATTTAAAATGCTTTGATCTGGACCTTTTAATACGCTTTGATCTTTTCTTTTGCTGATATTTACATAGTAAAATGTTCATGTTGGTATTTGTGGTAAAATTTTGTTTCTCTTTCATTATAGTTTTTTTTTTCTTTCATTATAGTTTTTTGTAAGAACAGATGGTAGATACTGTAGATTGACAGATAGCACATGCTTGTCTCAGGTCCTAAGTGTGTATGTGTGTGTGTGTTTATTCTTTAACTTGGGGAATATATCTGACCCAGTAAAATTGTGTACGATAATACTTCATCGGGTTATGCCTTGTTTGGGAAAAAGGGAGTGTTATTTCACTGTTCCGATCTGATGGGGAAAGAATATTTAGGAACTGCCCATGATTGGAAGTAAACTTTGTCTGTTCAAGGTTAAGCAAGTTCAGTCGTGATTATCCTATTTTTGAATGAGTTTGGCCGAAATTAGGGTCTTCAGTGACTGAAAAGGGACGAAACTGGATATGTGGTGTTTCAGAATTTCTTGCTAGACAAATCTTCTGACTTAGGCTATATTTATGCAAATACTTGCTGCTCTTTCGAAAGGAGATTTGTCATTTTGACTTTACTATCTTGTGTCTTGTTATTGAGGTTTTTTATGTGTGTCCTACGTTCTTGAATGATTTTGACCTATCGTGTTTTGTTTGCTAGCCTAGTTGTTTTGTTTTTGTGTTGTTTTAAGAACAACTTTTTGGGGGGAGTGGGGTGGGAGGGAAGGTGGCTTTTGAGAAACGTTCCATATTTTGAAGTGGATGTGTGCGGCTTTTCAATCAGGTGTCACCAATTCCGTATGGAGAATTTTACTCTGCTATCATTTGAATATCCCGTTAGTAATAATTTAAGAGCATAAATTTCGTTGATCTGAACAGTGCTTTGCTAAATTTTTGTGGCTGTTTTGGTAACGGTGATATTTATATTTGCTTTGGTTGCGCTCTCAGCAGCGTCATTTGTAAGACATTCAGTTTTCTCATTGTAACGGGGTTTGTTGTTGTGTTGTTTGTTTCGTTTTTCCTCCAGTTTACGTCATTTGTGGGGTTTGACGTCATACGTTAAAGAAAGAGTGACTTCCCTTTTTTTTTTTCCCCAAGTCTTAGACTACAAAGATGCCAAAATAGACTGAGATAAGATCTGTGGGAAGGCCGTAAGTGGAACGCGGATATGGAATTGTGCAACAGAGTAGTGATTTTTGATATGACATCTGCCATAAATAGCCCGTTAAAAATATCTTCATGTTTGTAATTGAATTTAGATGATGGTTTTCATTTCCCAAACGATTTGTCTTTTTGCTGTGGAAGAGAAGCCGAAGATATTAATTTTCAATAAAAAAAAAAAAAGGTACGGAAAGAGAACACACACACACGCGTGCACTCTCTCTCTCTCTCTCTCTCTCTCTCTCTCTCTCTCTCTCTCTTCTCTCTCTCTCTCTCTCATCCACACACACACACAACACACACCACACACACACATCACACTCTCTCTCTCTCTCTCACTCTCTCTGGCTCTCTCTCGCTATCTGGGTCTCTCTCTCTCCTCTCTCCTCTCTCTCTCTCTTTCACACACACACACACACACACTCTCTGTCTCTCTCTCTCTCTCTCTCACACACACACACACACACACACACACACACACACACACACACACCAAGTATCAACACTAAACGCTATCTGCCCTCAATGCAATAGATCCCAGTAGTTATCAGTTTTGTCGTTCTTGGTGTGCTTGTATCATAAATCGGTCATACATTGTTTAGAATGGAAATTAGCTAGCTACTTACTACAGTTGCCGCTTCTGTCTAAACGAAAATTCGCTGAGAATCTGTGGCCGTGAATAGTTTTACAGTGAAATATATTGTCATATCAATGTGACATCGAAAATGTCGTGGAAAAAGTGTGTTGTTTAGACTACTACATACCTGTTGTTGTAAAGCTCTTTCCGTATAAAGATTGGCTTGTGTCTTTTTTCTACTATTAGTACAGAAATGTGGATGGCATAATTGGGTTACAGGTGTGTGTGAACAAAATGATT
>CM060311.1:71666918-71671918 GCA_030674185.1 Monoplex corrugatus | reverse complement strand
GAAAGTGTAGTAAGAGGAGATCCCTTGTGAAAATATTGTGGTAAGCATATATGTGAGCCTGTTGATTAATCCCCATATGTATGTGTGTTTGAGTGTGTGTGTGTGTGTGCGTGCGTGTGTGTGTGTGTGTGTGTGTGTGCGTGTGTGTGTGTATGTGTGTGTGTGTTTGTGTGTGTGTGTTTGTGTGTGTGTGTGTGAGAGAGAGAGAGAGTGTGTGTGTGTATGTGTATGTGTATGTGTGAGAAGGAGAGAGTGTGTGTACACACACACACATACATACATACATACATACATACATACATACATACATACATACATGCATACATACATACATACATACAGACAGACAGAGAGACATACGTAGATAGGTAGACAGATTGACGGACAGGCAGATAGATAGATCGATAGATCGATAGATCGATAGATAGATAGATAGATAGATAGATAGATAGATAGATAGATAGATAGATAGATAGATAGATGGATAGATAGATAGGTAGATAGGCAGATAGATAGAGAGACAGACAGACAGACAGATAGATAGATTGGTAAGTAGATAGATAGTTAGATAGATAGATAGATATAGATAGATAGATAGACAGACAGACAGACAGATAGATAGATAGATAGATAGATAGATAGATAGATAGATAGAGACAGAGAAAGAAACAGAGAGATATGTGTGTGTGCGTGCGTGTGTGTATGTGTGTGTGTGTGTGCGTGTGTGTGCACGCACGCGAGCATGTGTGTGTGTGTGTGTGTGGAATGGATAGGCAGAGGCGGGTCAATTTAGTAGAAACTCGTGACGCTCGGTTTTGATTTCTAAATAAAAGCACTGTCTTCAGTCCCAAGTCAGGACACTTACTGCATACTATTTTCAAGACTTTGGCGGCATGTGTGGAGATAGCGGTAATGGCAGATATGCATCATTAGCCAGTGAGACCCAATACAGACATACCATAGACGAAAAAGGTCTCCCTGCTTTCGTTTTGATGCAGTTAAGAGAGCATGGACTCCGTCATCAAGAAAAGGCGAAGGCAATGGATGGATACCACTGGCATAAAAAGACGATAGCTATGGACGGATCACCATCATCGTCAGGTGCCCTGCTGCATGGCGTTGGCGATCATGGACTTCCATCTGTCTCTATCTCTCGTTGCCCTAAGCATCTTCCCCACCCTCCTCGTCCCCAGCCACCCTGCAAGTCCGTCCAGCATTTTCTCCCTAGGTCTACCTGGTGCTCTCTTTCCCTCCAGCTTTCCCGTTGTGACCAGGTGCTCCAAATCCCCCTTCCTCATAAAATGGCCTATAAATATTGCCTGTCTTTTCCTAATCTTCCTTATGAGTGATCTACTTGTGTCTGCCTCCATCAAGACTGTCTCGTTTGTTTTCTTTGCTGTCCATGGAACTCTCAACATTCTTCTGAGAAACCACATCTCGGCTGTCTCAATCTTGTTCTCGCTTTGCTTGTTGACTGTCCACGCCTCACATCCGTACAACAGTATTGGTTCTATATAACATTCAAGAACTCTCTATGGATGGATACCACTGACATAAAAAGACAGAGGCTATGGATGGATACCACTGACATAAAAAGACAGAGGCTATGGATGGATACCACTGACATAAAAAGACAGTGGCTATTGATGGATACCACTGACATAAAAAGACAGTGGCTATGGATGGATACCACTGACATAAAAAGACAGAGGCTATTGATGGATACCACTGACATAAAAAGACAGTGGCTATGGATGGATACCACTGACATAAAAAGACAGTGGCTATGGATGGATACCACTGACATAAAAAGACAGTGGCTATGGATGGATAACACTGACATAAAAAGACAGTGGCTATGGATGGATACCACTGACATAAAAAGACAGAGGCTATTGATGGATACCACTGACATAAAAAGACAGTGGCTATTGATGGATACCACTGACATAAAAAGACAGTGGCTATGGATGGATACCACTGACATAAAAAGACAGAGGCTATTGATGGATACCACTGACATAAAAAGACAGTGGCTATGGATGGATACCACTGACATAAAAAGACAGTGGCTATGGATGGACAACACTGACATAAAAAGACAGTGGCTATGGATGGACAACACTGACATAAAAAGACAGTGGCTATGGATGGATACCACTTACATAAAAAGACAGTGGCTATGGATGGATAACACTGACATAAAAAGACAGTGGCTATGGATGGATACCACTTACATAAAAAGACAGTGGCTATGGATGGACAACACTGACATAAAAAGACAGTGGCTATGGATGGACAACACTTACATAAAAAGACAGTGGCTATGGATGGACAACACTGACATAAAAAGACAGAGGCTATGGATGGACAACACTGACATAAAAAGACAGTGGCTATGGATGGACAACACTGACATAAAAAGACAGAGGCTATGGATGGACAACACTGACATAAAAAGACTGGCTATTGATGGATAACACTGACATAAAAAGACAGTGGCTATGGATGGACAACACTGACATAAAAAGACAGAGGCTATGGATGGACAACACTGACATAAAATGACAGTAGCTATTGATGGATAACACTGACATAAAAAGACAGTGGCTATGGATGGATAACACTGACATAAAAAGACAGTGGCTATGGATGGACAACATTGACATAAAAAGACAGAGGCTATGGATGGATACCACTGACATAAAAAGACAGAGGCTAGGGATGGATACCACTGACATAAAAAGACAGTGGCTATGGATGGACAACACTGACATAAAAAGACAGAGGCTATGGATGGACAACACTGACATAAAAAGACAGAGGCTATTGATGGATACCACTGACATAAAAAGACAGAGGCTAGGGATGGATACCACTGACATAAAAAGACAGAGGCTATGGATGGACAACACTGACATAAAAAGACAGTGGCTATGGATGGATAACACTGACATAAAAAGACAGAGGCTATGGATGGACAACACTGACATAAAAAGACAGAGGCTAGGGATGGATAACACTGACATAAAAAGACAGAGGCTATTGATGGATAACACTGACATAAAAAGACAGTGGCTATGGATGGACAACACTGACATAAAAAGACAGTGGCTATGGATGGATAACACTGACATAAAAAGACAGTGGCTATGGATGGATAACACTGACATAAAAAGACAGTGGCTATGGATGGATAACACTGACATAAAAAGACAGTGGCTATGGATGGACAACACTGACATAAAAAGACAGAGGCTATGGATGGATAACACTGACATAAAAAGACAGAGGCTATGGATGGACAACACTGACATAAAAAGACAGTGGCTATGGATGGATAACACTGACATAAAAAGACAGTGGCTATGGATGGATATCACTGACATAAAAAGACAGTGGCTATGGATGGACAACACTGACATAAAAAGACAGAGGCTATGGATGGATAACACTGACATAAAAAGACAGTGGCTATGGATGGACAACACTGACATAAAAAGACAGTGGCTATGGATGGATAACACTGACATAAAAAGACAGTGGCTATGGATGGACAACACTGACATAAAAAGACAGTGGCTATGGATGGACAACACTGACATAAAAAGACAGTGGCTATGGATGGACAACACTGACATAAAAAGACAGTGGCTATGGATGGATATCACTGACATAAAAAGACAGTGGCTATGGATGGACAACACTGACATAAAAAGACAGTGGCTAGGGATGGACAACACTGACATAAAAAGACAGTGGCTATGGATGGATATCACTGACATAAAAAGACAGTGGCTAGGGATGGACAACACTGACATAAAAAGACAGTGGCTAGGGATGGACAACACTGACATAAAATGACAGAGGCTATTGATGGATAACACTGACATAAAAAGACAGAGGCTATGGATGGATAACACTGACATAAAAAGACAGAGGCTATGGATGGATAACACTGACATAAAAAGACAGAGGCTATGGATGGATACCACTGGCATAAAAACAAAAAACGATGGCAATGGACTCGGCACGCCATCTGAACAGAGCAGGGTAACATCAACCGGATCTGCCCTCTACTGGACACCCGAAAGAAGACTCAAGAGAGGAAGCCCCAAGAACACTCGGTGACGGACAATAATAACAAACTCAAAACCCCGCGCGAAATACACTTCACTTTCAACCTGTGTCTCCTTCGCCGGGATCGGCGGTAGAAGTTGCGCTCGACGTCACAAGTCTTTCTCCAGGCCACACGGTTAAGACGTCCACGAACGACTTCCATGGATCCCCGGACCCACAGGTATCAGCGATATTGTTGAAGTAGGAGGTGTGCGATCGTCCCTTTCTTTTCTCATCGCCTCAACTTTCCCCCTTGCACGACCGTTGATACGTACCAGATGTTTTTTTTGGTGTTTCTGATCGCATGGCCTACATATTTTACTTGGGTACCATGAATGATGATGACGATGATGATGATGATGATGATGATGATGATGATGGTGATGATGCTAATGATGATGATGTTGATGATGAGGATGACATGTATGTATATATAAGACACCAGATTTCGTCAGGATCATGGCACTTAGGGAGATCGTTTTTAAATTAAGGCACCAGGTCTTGAGATACGAATGAAATCAAAGCACATTCTCTCATCATTCACTAAGACATTCACTTACAATGAGAAGCACAAAACACACGCACACAGGGAGGAGGAGGAGGAAGAGGAGGACAAAGGGGGAGTAGGACGAAAGGATTGGCACGTAGAAGGGGGGGGGGGGGGAATCACCGCTGGACAAAAAGGTATGTCTTGAAGTCAGACTTGAAGGGAGACAAGAGTAGGCTATGTCATCATCATCATCAGGTGCCTTGCCGCATGGCGTTGGCGATTATGGACTTCCATCTGTCTCTGTCTCTTGTTGCCCCAAGCATCTCTTCCACCTTCCCTGTCTCCAGCCACTCTGCTAGTCCGTCTAGTATCTTATCCCTGGGTCTACCCG
>CM060311.1:71641918-71659418 GCA_030674185.1 Monoplex corrugatus | reverse complement strand
CTTCAAGGCCAATGATCAGCCATAGCAAACAGCAAGGCGATCTATGTTTTAGTTCTTGTTCTTCACACTGGGAATTTACACGGTTGACAGCGTTTCTCCAGTCGTGTAGTCTAACGCACTTAAATCGAAAACGAAAACGAAAACAAAAACAAAAAAATTCGTCCAGTTCATGATGTGCCCAGAAAATAGCTTATCCGGTTAAGTGGCTGTAACAGGTCATCCACGATGCCAAATGTAGGCTAATTGGCAACCTGCTTTCAATCAGGCACCACAAAATGTACTGACTGATTCATGGTTTCATCCAGGTTAATCCCCATGTTCTGCCTAATACTGGCTGACCATACAGCCAAGTCAAGTCAGCGTAGAGTTGTGGAGTTTTACTTTTAAGCATTCGTGGGTCAGCGGAATTCTTATGGAAAAACACAAAAACAAAAAACAAAAAATCAACAACAAAAAACACCACTACCAACAACAACAACAACAAAACAGAACAAGAAACAAAAACACAAAACACAAAACAAAACAAAACAGAACTAGCGCAGCTTTGCACCTCGGCTGTTTTTGTTTAATACTAATCCTGTAGGTATTTGGTGGACTAATTTACAGACAGGTCAACAACCTGGCCGACCTAAAGGCACTCATAAAGGATACAGTGTTTGTTTTTTGGTGTTGTTGTTGTTTTTATTAAAGTTGTCCGACTTATGTTAAATGACGATCATGGCAGAAATCTTAAGCATACACATGTGCCTTATGCGTCGGCGAGGTCTTATGTCCTACTTAGTGTATCAGGTTTGAATCTTATGTATTAGCCTGTCATTTGAACAGTCCCGGTTGCATTATGATGACATATGTATCTATTCATTCCAGTCTACGTGTATACTGTTAGGGAATTTATATTTATGCTTTGTTGATTATACCAAGGCTTTCGATCGGGTAAGACATGAAGAATTGATCAACCAACTAGAAAGACTCAAAATTGTTGGAAAAGATCTACGAATAATCAGAAATATGTATTGGGAACAAACAGCTGCAATGAGAATAGAAAACAGTATAAGCTCTTTCCAAAATATCAAAAGAGGAATCAGACAAGGTTGTGTTTTGTCACCAGATCTGTTTTCACTTTACAGCAAAAACATCATGACAAACCTAAAGGAAGACCCTGGATTAAAGGTTGGAGGAAAAATGATAAACAACATTCGATACGCAGATGACACCGTGCTAATTGCAGAAAATGAAAAGGACCTACAAAACCTTGTGAATATACTACATGTAGAAATAGAAAACAAAGGTAAGGGGTTGGAACTAAACAGCAAGAAGACTGAAGTCATGGTGATCAGTAAAAAACATGAAATCCCATCGTGCAAAATAACAGCAAACGGTACAATCTTGAGACAGGTTAATACGTTTAAATACCTGGGAACGATCATTTCACCAGACGGCAGGTGCACATCAGAAATAGCCAGCAGAATCGGCCAAGCCAAAACAGCATTCAAAAAGATGAAAAGAATTCTTACCGACAAATGCCTATCAATTAACATCAGGAAGAGAGTTCTTGAATGTTATATAGAACCGATAATGTTATACGGTTGTGAGGCGTGGACAGTCAACAAGCAAAGCCAGAACAAGATTGAGGCAGCCGAGATGTTGGTTTGTAAGAAGAATGTTGAGAGTTCCATGGACAGCAAAGAAAACAAACGCGAGACAGTCTTGATGGAGGCAGACACAAGAAGATCATTCATAAGGAAGATTAGGAAAAGACAGGCAACATTTATGGGCCATTTTATGAGGAAAGGGGAATTGGAGCACCTGGTCACAACAGGAAAGTTGGAGGGAAAGAGAGCACCAGGTATACCCAGGGAGAAGATAATAGACGGACTTGCAAAGTGGCTGAAGACAAAGAGGGTGGAAGAGGTGCTTGAAGCAACAAGGGATAGAAACAGATGGAAGGCCAAGATTGCCAACGCCATGTGGCAGGGCACTTGTTAGGGAAAGAGCAAGATAGGAGTGAGAGAGAGCGAGAAAGAGAGAGAGAGAGAGAGACAGAAAGTGAGATGGGGGGAGAGAGAGGGAGGGAGAGAGAGAGGGGAGAGATAGCGAGAACGAAAAATAGAGCGAGAGACAGACAGACAGACAGACGGGGACAGACGGAGAAAGTGAGAGAGAGAGAGGAGAGAGAGAGAGAGAGAAACAGAAACAGAGACAGAGACACAGAGAGAGAGAGATAAAGAGAGAACACCTGAAACGGATGAAAACACTACCAACCACAAAGTACAAACTTTATCATATCAACGTCTTATGTTATCACATCACAGACGTCACCCCCAACCAACACAACACCCCATCCGCCCGCTAACATGATTCAAATCAGTCTCCATTATGGCAGCTCCTCTAATACATGCTCCATCCCCGAAGGAAACCCCCCCCCCCCCACACACACACACACATATACAGAAGAAAAGACACAAAGAAAGAGATAGACAAAACAAAACAAACAAAAAACACAAAAACAAGCCATCACTGCCATCACCACCATCTCCACACACACTCACAATACAACACCAGAAAACAATATAAACAATCAAGTAAGAATACAAAACAAAATAAAACAAAACACAAAACAAAACACGAAACAAAAAAACACATACAAAAGCAAGCTCTGTAACAAACATAAAGAGCAAACAAAGAAACAAACAAAAACAAAAAACAAACAAAACAAAAAACAAACAAAACAAAAAACCAACAACAACAAAAAACACAAATACGTTGACAACCTTCGAAGTTCCTCCAACTGTCTTTTCCATTTCTTTAAATTTCTTTTATTTCTAATTCAGGTAAAACCAAAACACTTTCCATTCCATACTGTTGCAGTCTGTGTACCAATGCTTGTCTGTTTGGGATTGCCCCCTTCACATAGCATCGATGGCGTCAATGAATACAGACTTCATTCCTAACATGCAGACATTGTTATTTTGAGTAACTGAAACTGAAACTGAAACTGAAACTGTGAAACGATGACCTAATTTCCCTCTTAATGATGTCATCCTGTGATTATTATCTGGATCAGTGAATAGTTATATACAGAATTCATTCCTAACATGCAGACGTTATTTTGATTAACTGAAACTGAAACTGTTAAACGATGACCTAATTTCCCTCTTAATGATGTCATCCTGTGATTTTCATCTGGATCAGTGAATAATTTTAAAAATTGTCAAGTTAGTCCGGATATCCTAAGTTTGCGTCGGTTTGTGAGACGGTGCCTGCAGGAGAGAAGTGGATGATATTTATGTTTAGTTATACTTGCACATTATGTCACGTCGGAATGCTAATGAGATCTGGCAGCCTTGAAAACACACAAGCTCAGCACAAAAAAAAAAAAAATCCTCATAATTTCTTTTGGATCATCGCACTCAGGGAGGTTACCTTTGTGCTCACCTTTTTTTTCCGATTATTTTCTACGCCACCTTCATGGCCACAGAAGCTGAAACAGTTTTTATAATGCAATGATGATGATGTCGATGCGGATGATAATCATGATGCTATGGAGTTCCATCTAGGATTGAGACTGTGTGACAGGGCTTACTATCATAACATATCCTGGCGTCAACCAGACCCGAGAGATACAGACACCTGTAGTGCTGGTCAGAAGATTTAAGCAACACCCTCAATGACGCATCCGTGAAGTGGATGAGACTCGACTGTTGTCCAAGTCTTCCCAATGAGCCCATAGCACGCCCCACTCTGGATAGGAGCCGGTTAAAGCCGAAAAATCCCACAATGATTTAGTTTTGAAGGGACTGATGGGGATTCGAACCCACAACCTTCCAGTTGGTAGTCCGTTGCGTTGACCACTACACACACGGTGACTGGTCGAGAGATCATCAAAATAATATTATGGTAAGAGCGCTGGATGGGAAAAAGAGCACCACGTAGACCCAGGGAGAAAATATTGGACGGACCTGCGGAGTGGATGGAGGCAGAGAGGGTGGGAGATGTAGCGACTAAAGATAGATTCGTATGGAGATCCATGATCGCCAACGCCATGCGGCAGGGCACATGATGATGATGGTGGTGGTGATGATGATGACGGTGGTGGTGGTGATGATGATGATCATGATGATGGTATGATGATGATGACGACGACGATGATGATGATGATATGAAGATGATGATGAAGAGCGCATCTACGCTATGGACCAACCACCACCATCACTGTGTATAGTGAGAGTGTGCGGGGGGGGGGGGGGGGGGGGGGGGGGGGGGTTCAGGTTAGATGACTCCCCCATGGGGATGCCGAGGACTCTTTCAGTATAAAATATACTATCCCCACCTTCTGGAAATTCTAAGATAGAAATTTCCCCCTTTTCTTTCAATCTCTTTGTTTCTGCCTCGGTCCTTTGCTTTGTCATTTCTTACTATCATTTTCTGCCTTGCTGGTCCATTCACTTGTATGTGTTTGATAAAGTCTTACGTACTTTTTCTTAGGATTGATAATTGGGTACACGTATTAAGCGCTCTAGGGAAATGAGATATGTGGAAGCAATTTTAGGTGATTTAGACCCGTTTTTATATATGTTGTAGTGTCCTTAGTTATGTTTAATTTTGTATTCAGATATGTTTTTTTAAATCTCCTGTGTGATAAGTTGACGGAATGGTCAAGGTCAGGGGCATCTCCTTAGATTATGTGCACGAATGCATTGATACGTGTATTTCATTTTCTTTTCCTTTTTTTTCCCTGTTGAAGTATTGTGTGTGTTTTATAATAATAATAATAATTACAATACTTATATAGCGCAAAATCTTGATAAAAATCAAATCTAAGCGCTGAACATACACATACGCACGCATGCACACACACACACACACGCACACACACATGGCTATAAATGGGGAAAAAGAAGAAAAAGCAATGGAAAATTATAGAAAACAGATTATATACAAATATGTTATATTACAATGTGGTTCCACACCGAGTGGAGACAGGCTGCAGTGGGGGTTGAGTGAAGTCAGGATTTTACGCAGAGGAGAAAAGGTGAGTTTTGAGAGTGGACTTGAAGGAGACAAAAGCAGGTTGCTGACGGACTGAGAGAGGAAGTTTGTTCCAGGAGAATGGACCAGAAATAGAGAAGGCATGTGGACCATAGGTATTGAGCTTAGTGCATCGAAAGCAAAAACAGAGAGGATCGGAGGCAGAGTGGAGGGTACGTGAGGGAAAATAGATCTCAAGTAGGTTGACAGGTAATCGGGGGCTGCGTTATTGAGGCTTTTGTAGCAGATGGTGTCTAGTTTGTACTGTATGCGCTTTGATACAGGGAGCCAGTGAAGTTGTGCCAGGAGAGGGGAGATGTGGTCAGCTTTTTTCTTTTTGAGTACAAGGAGTGCAGCATTGTTTTGAATGCGCTGTAGGATGTGAATGGTGGTTTTGAAATAATGATAGCCCTGACCTTTTTGTTGCCCACTTTAATGCTACAATCATCCTGGTGGCGTCAGCTTAAGCATATGTTTCATATGTTTCAAAGACCCACCCACGACCCCATCCCCACCCCCACCCTCCTGCCCGCTCCTTTCCATTTTAAGCCGTTACCAACGCATATGGTTTTGCTCAGGCTCAAAGTGTCTGCCAGATAAGGGATGGCACATTGAGGGGTGGTGGTGGTGGTGGTGGTGCGCATATGGACGTGTCTGAGTGCGATCAATCAGTCTTGAATAAATTCTCAAATCATAATGGCTACCTGGTTGAACCTCGCTCTCAGTTACAAAAAAAGGCTACTTACTGCGTAGCTTTCATCGGCGATCCAGCCGACTTCTTCAGCGCGCAACTGCTGGGTTGAGAACTGGCTTCAGTGCGCTGCGCACCGCCGTGAGCGAACTCAAATCTCAAATCATCACTAAATCGGTTGAACGAAGCCTGGATTCGCTCCTGAGGTAATTGCCACCGTCCACTCTACGAACAGATAAATGAATCAGATTATATTCATGGAGAGAAAAGTAACAGCAAGTAACTTGTCTCTTTATAGTGTGACAGCAAGTAACTGTCTCTTTATAGTGTGACAGCAAGTAACTGTCTCTTTATAGTGTGACAGCAAGTTACTGTCTCTTTATAGTGTGACAGCAAGTAACTGTCTCTTTATAGTGTGACAGCAAGTAACTGTCTCTTTATAGTGTGACAGCAAGTTACTGTCTCTTTATAGTGTGACAGCAAGTTACTGTCTCTTTATAGTGTGACAGCAAGTAACTGTCTCTTTATAGTGTGACAGCAAGTTACTGTCTCTTTATAGTGTGACAGCAAGTAACTGTCTCTTTATAGTGTGACAGCAAGTTACTGTCTCTTTATAGTGTGACAGCAAGTAACTGTCTCTTTATAGTGTGACAGCAAGTGACTGTCTCTTTATAGTGTGACAGCAAGTTACTGTCTCTTTATAGTGTGACAGCAAGTAACTGTCTCTTTATAGTGTGACAGCAAGTTACTGTCTCTTTATAGTGTGACAGCAAGTTACTTTCTCTTTATAGTGTGACAGCAAGTAACTGTCTCTTTATAGTGTGACAGCAAGTAACTGTCTCTTTATAGTGTGACAGCAAGTAACTGTCTCTTTATAGTGTGACAGCAAGTGACTGTCTCTTTGTAGTGTGACAGCAAGTAACTGTCTCTTTATAGTGTGACAGCAAGTGACTGTCTCTTTATAGTGTGACAGCAAGTTACTGTCTCTTTATAGTGTGACAGCAAGTTACTGTCTCTTTATAGTGTGACAGCAAGTTACTGTCTCTTTATAGTGTGACAGCAAGTTACTGTCTCTTTATAGTGTGACAGCAAGTTACTGTCTCTTTATAGTGTGACAGCAAGTTGCTGTCTCTTTATAGTGTGACAGCAAGTTAGTCTCTTTATAGTGTGACAGCAAGTTACTGTCTCTTTATAGTGTGACAGCAAGTTACTGTCTCTTTATAGTGTGACAGCAAGTTACTGTCTCTTTATAGTGTGACAGCAAGTTACTGTCTCTTTATAGTGTGACAGCAAGTTACTGTCTCTTTATAGTGTGACAGCAAGTAACTGTCTCTTTATAGTGTGACAGCAAGTTACTGTCTCTTTATAGTGTGACAGCAAGTTACTGTCTCTTTATAGTGCACCATTTCTGAGTCACATGTAGTTACACAAAGGTCATGTGAATATCAGTCTCAAAATAAGCGCCAGGTCAGAAACAAGTGTCTTATATGGATATTTTTGCACAAAGAATGTTTACACTCTTTTTTTTTTTTCTTTTTTTTTTTTTTAAGGTGAAAGCTGTTTTAACTCTTTGACTCCAGCACGCTGTCCACCAGCATCTTGCATTGTCAGTCATACCAGCAAAAGCAGAAACTTAACCCTTTGACTCCCTCACCCTATCAACCAGCTTCCTGCAGAAATCTGGTGGATAGTGTGAGGGAGTCAAAGGGTTTAAGTTTTTGCAGTTGGTAGACAGGGTACGGGAGTCAAAGGGTTAAACTAGTCAATATATGCCAAAGACATAGACTGTTAAAGATGGTAACGTTTACCAGTCGCCGTGGTGTAGTGGTTAGAGCAAAGGATTACCGACTGGAAGGTTGTAGGTTCGAATCCCCATCAATCCCTTAAAAAAAAAATCACTGTTTGATTTTTCGGCTTGTACCGGCTTCTACCCAGAGCTGGGCGTGCTATGGGCTTATTGGAAAGACTGGGACCACACAGTCGAGTCTCATCCACTTCACGGATGCGTTATTGAGGGTGTTGCTCAAATCTTCTGACCAGCACCGCAGGTGTCTGTATCTCTCGGGCCTGGTCGACGCCAGGATATATCATGATAGTAAGCGTAGAGCGCAGCCCTGTTACAAAGTCTCAATCCTCGATGGAACGCCACTGCATCATGATTATCATCCTCATCCACATCATCATCATCATCGCATTGTCAAAATTGTGTAAGCTTCTGCGCTCATTAAGGTGGCGTAGAACATGGGACGAAAAAATAAAAATGGTAACGCTCCACCCCCACCCCACCACCATTAACCCTTTGACTCCTTCACCCTATCCACTAGCATCCTGCATCGTCGTCAGTGATAGCAAAGCAAAAGTTTAACCCTTGGATTCCCTCACCCTACACACCGGCTTTCTGCAGGAGGCTGGTGGATAGGGTGAGGGACTCAAAGGGTTAAACGAATCTGAATTTAATAATATCTATTTTCAGCACTTTCTTCGTGATTGCTGCGCTGAAGTTGTTAGGTCTGGTTATTAAGTTGTCCACTTTTTGTATCGCCAATCTTCTGTTGTTGTTGTTGTTGCTGTTGTTCCTATTTTCTTTTTCTGTCTTGTTAAAGTGCTGTTCAACTTCGCTCCATCGTCCTTGACCTGTATCGATCAATTCGTCGGTCCAGTGGTATTCTAGACATGTGGAGGCTTGGCTCGAGGGAAGTGGTGGGAGGGAGAAGTGGGGGAGGGGGGAGGGGAACAGACAAACAGAGGAGAGGAGAAGAACAAGAAGAATAAGGACAACAAGTGGAAAAAGGAAAGGAGATGGCCAAGGCATTCTATAATCTCCCTTTCTCCCTTTCAATCAAAAAAGAAAAATTCTCGTAAAACCGAAACATATATTTGTTTCTAGCGCAGGCATTTGTCATTATAAGTCTCCGCATAGCTGGAAAAAAGAAAGAAAGAAAGAATGAATGAAAGAAAGACAGTCAGACAGACAGACAGACAGACAGAAAGAAAGAAAGAGAGAAGGAAAGAAAAACTAAAATGGGCACAACTATTAAAAGCCACCAATATCATAATGCTGTTTAAGCATAGATAAATTTCGTCGTATTTACTATGAAAAAAAAATGAAGAAAATATGAAAAGACAAAAAAAACAAAAAACAACAACAACAAAACAGAAAAAGAAAGAAAGAAAAGAAAAGCAAAGCAAAATCATAGGGAAAATGTAGAAATGTGTAACAAACATCACTGTTGACGATTTCAGTTTTTTTTTCAACAGATTTTTTATTCAAGGAAAAACATTGCAGCATACAACAGGACATTAAACACAACAAGCAGAAGCTTATGAACTGGTCATTGTGATCTTATTGTGAGTCATAACCCTCAAAGTTTTTCAATGACCCTCACGTCTGTTATAACGCACCTAGAAGTGTCCCAATAATGGAAACAAGGAACATTTTCTGGAAAATCGAGGATACAAAGGTTGATACAAGTGTACTAACACAAATAGACTGGGAGCGTCTTATCTAAACTCTCTTTTGGTGCGTGTCTGTACATGTGTGTGTCCTTTTTAAGTCCCTGCTTTACGTCAGTGTGTTTGTTGAAATAGAGAAAGTCCTCGTCATCACAGAAAATATTTTTCATTTGTTTGTTTGTTTGTTTTTGAAAGTAGCACATCTTTGAAATGCTTCATAATATCGGAACTTTTCTAGCATCATCATCATCATTATCAGGTGCCCTGCTGCATGGCGTTGGCGACCATGGACTTCCAACCATCTCTATCTCTCGTTGCCCCCAGCATCTCCCCCACCCTCCTCATCCCCAGCCACGCTGCAAGTCCATCCAGCATTCTCTCCCTGGGTCTACCTGGTGCTCTCTTTCCCTCCAGCTTTCCCGTTGTGACCAGGTGCTCCAAATCCCCCTTCCTCATAAAATGGCCTATAAATGTTGCCTGTCTTTTTCTAATCTTCCTTATGAGTGATCTACTTGTGTCTGCCTCCATCAAGACTGTCTCGTTTGTTTTCTTTGCTATCCATGGAACTCTCAAAATTCTTCTGAGAAACCACATCTCGGCTGCCTCGATCTTGCTCTGGCTTTGCTTGCTGACCGTCCACGCCTCGCATCCGTACAACAGTATTGGTTCTATATAACGTTTCTAGCACAAAACTAAAACCAACCCCAGCCCCAACCTAACAACTCCATTCTTCTTTCTACCAGCACAATTCCTCGACACTGCGGTCTTTAGGCTACCGAAAATAATTAAATATATTGAAAATATGGAAATCGCTGCAACATAATTTCTTTTTGCTGAATGTTAGTCTACATGGTTTGTAGAATCTTAAAATCAACCCTAGGACACATAGGTCACTATCCTACTACCTGAAAATTGGGTCACATTACGCAATACCTTGTACAAATCACCGACTTTAGAAATATTTATGGAAATATATAGAAGTTGCACCTTGTTGGAAAGGTCTTGAAATATTACGTTCAAATCTGTCATCAAAACAGATGTATAGCAAATATTACAGCAGAGAACGGCTTGTTTTTGTGTGCCAGTCATGAATCAGCATGCGTAAGGTCTGTTTGTCCTAGTATTCCTCGGTCGCCTCCTCCAGCAATGTCACAAAAGAATTTGTACAAGTAACACCACGGCAGTTACCATAAACAGTGGATCAGGCCTGTCAATGTTTCTTACAGCTACATCTCCCTGAATCACAGTGTGTCCTACAGCTGCATCTGATGATTTGAAGAAATAGTCTGGAGCAGGAGGCAGGTCAGCCATGCTAGGCTCAAGGGTCGTCATTTACACGCCATCCCCAGTCCTCTGGATTCAGGTTGAGGTCCCGGTGCATCCATTGCTAGACTTGAAGGTGTGCCTGCATACTATGATATTTGCAGGCATCACTGGTTGGTGGTAGATAATGGACTTGTCCAAAGCTGGTGCTTAAAGCCACTTTCTCTGTAAACTTCTAATAATGTAGTTCATCCAGTGCATCGATGCGGTTTCCGTTATACATGGAGATGATGACTTTCTGACCTACAGACACCACCTCTTCCACTGTGGCTGTGCATTTGGAAAACACGCCTTCAGCTTCCTTTGGGTGGCTGTGCCTTTTCCCACTCCAAACAATAATAATAATAATAATAATTACAATATTTATATAGCGCAAAATCTTGATAAAATCAAATCTAAGCGCTGAAACAGACACACACACACTCACGCATGCACACACACGCACGCACGCACACACACACACACACACACACACACGCGCACGCGCGCACACACACACACACACAACACACAGCACACGGCTATAAATGGGGAGAAAGAATAAAAGCAATGGAAAATTATAGAGAGCATATTATATACAATTATATATTACAATGTGATTCCCCTCCGAGTGGAGACAGGCTGCAGAGGGGGTTGAGTGAGGTTAGGATTTTATGCAGAGGAGAAAAGGTGAGTTTTGAGAGTGGACTTGAAGGAGACAAAAGTAGGTTGCTGACGGACTGAGAGAGGAAGTTTGTTCCAGGAGAGTGGACCAGAAACAGAGAAGGCTCGTGGACCATAGGTATTGAGCTTAGTGCGTGGAAATCGAAAAGTCAGAGGATCGGAGGCAGAGCGGAGGGTACGTGAGGGAACATAGATCTCAAGTAGGCTTGACAGGTAATCGGGGGCTGAGTTATTGAGGCTTTTGTAGCACATGGTGTCTAGTTTGTACTGTATGCGCTTTGATACAGGGAGCCAGTGAAGTTGTGCCAGGAGGTTGTATCACATCCTGTGATGACATGCACAAAAAGTAATGTCTGGCAAATCTCCTCTCCAAGGGCCTGCTGTAGTCACTAAATATCCCGTACTCGCTGGTGGGGGGGGGGGGGGGGGTTGTTTTTTTTTTTTTGTTTTGTTTTTTTTTTGCTCTTAGACTTTGAATCTGATCTGAAGATGATAGTCCTCAGATCTGGGCTAATATGGTGGCAGAGCAAAACCAGGAGATCGGTGTCTTCTCCAATGACCACAAGAGGATGATCAGCTGCACGTCTGATGGAAGTCTCAACATTCAGGAAATCTGCATCATTTTGGCTGTGAAGTGTTGGATGTCCATTTGCCAGAAGCATATCACTAAGCACGATGATAAATATCTTGCTTGTTCGCATGGTTTGCCGGGAATTATCCCTTTTCTGATGATAAAACCATGTCAGCATTGAAATTGACTGTAGTTCCAACAACACCTCCTGTTCCAATCTGTCCAATACTTCTCTGGTAACTGATAGCGTATCACCTTGAATCAAGTTGATAACATTCACACTGTGTCGTGTGTAACTCGTCAGATTCGTACTGCTGAGCGTCTGTTTGAGCCATGGCGTCCCTTTCTGATAAATGTTCGTCTGTAATGACAACTGGTGACACTGGAAGGTACACAACAAATGATATAGCTGTAATCATAGCATTCAGAGCAGCATCAACCAGAATGTGACCTCTGAAAGCCCTTGCCATTGCTTTTCCAGTCAGCATGTGTCCAACAGTATTGGGGGCATACACAACCTTAAGCACTTGCTGAAGTCCAGAACCCCACTTGATCCTGCCTATACAGCCATGGAAATTCATTTGAGTGTGAAAGCCTCCCAGATGGAGAACAATTGATTTCAGGCTCTTTCTGGACGATCAGCTGGGACTTCGACCAAAGTGGTTGGTCAAACGTTAGCACAGGCTTGATTCCAAGACATCTGGCTTCAGCATACACAAACTGCAAAGTAGAGTAAATGCACCTCATACTACTTGGATTGAGATCAATCATCAGAAGGCAGAACATAGATGACCACCCAGGATGTTCTCCTCGGCTCAACGACTTCATGAAACCTGATCACCCTGGTCTTGGTGAACGCAAAGGCCAGGATAACTTCCACAGAAGGCCCTGTGTTGACTGGGGATCCTCACAATAGAAATCATGCAATGAGAGTATCTGAAACAATCAAAATCCTGTCTAGCAAGGTTGTAAAAATGGATGTTGATCTTCCGAACTGCTGTGACATCTTCAAGTGTTCCAGATATTCTTCGAATTGCTTGTTGTCTTCTAGTACCTGGGGTAATGACAGCAATTGTACCCATACCATGGAATGTACTAAACCCATCAAGAGTGCACACATTGTGATCAACATTATCAGCAACATATTGTATAATGTGACCTTTTGTTATGCCGGGAATGTCTGTTCCCTGGGTCAGTGCTGCAGATACTTTAAACTTCTTTACTTCAGAATGCGATATACAGAATCCAAGCTGGAACAGGATGTTAGTTAAAAACTGAGATGCAAACTGGTGGTACATTTGAACAGCTAGGCCAACTTGCAAAGGAGCCAGGAGCATTTGGGGTCTTGCAGCTTGTATGATGGCTTGGTCTATGGCAGCTATTTTCAGATCGTTCTCAATTCCACAGAAGATTGTCTTCAGGAACAACTGGAGTGAGTCAGAGACAAAATTTAAGTTCCCTGAGACAGACTTGATCGTATCGATCCTGGCTACACATCCTTGATAGCAAAACTCCTTTTATATCACTTTCAATCGATTTTGTGGCAGTTTCGTATTAGGTTGTTTTTGTTGTTGTTGTTGGTTTTGTTTTGTTTTGTTTTTTGTTTTCTTCTTTGCATCTGAATCTTCTGTCTGTGGGGCGTCAAAGTGCTGTCTGTTCTAAGAGTTACCACAGAAATCTTTTTGCCTCTGCTTGATATCAATATATCTAACCCAAAATGTTCAATAAGTTTGTTTTTCATATGTTTTGTAGTGTATGCATCAACTCCATCCCGCAAAACTCCTGCACTTTTGATACAAGATCAGACAATGTGGCTTGTTCATCATCATTCTCGTCCAAATGTTGGCAGACGTTTAGAAAACCTTCCTGCCTAGCCTGTTAAGGATCTTCATAGAAAGTAGTTGGTTTTGTTTTCTTTGCATCGGTAAATCAATCAGAACTGTTTCTGTGTGTTCTGAAGCTGACACTGAAGGCATCATGGTACACAGCATCCCATGCAATGAGGTCTTCCCAACATGTTGACTGAATTCTGTCAGATACTGTTTTTGCCCAGCTGTCATCTCATTCCTTGCAAACACCTAGAACAGCTGCCTGAAATCCCTCGTGTGGTTTGGTTTTCACCAGGAAGGCTTCATGTCCTTTTCTGTGAGTATTGACATCAGCAGTGGTGCCACAAAACAGTGAATCCTTGGATCATAGGCAGGCTGAAAGGATCGTCTGGATGGCCTCGGGTCATCTCTACAGGCGCTTTGTTTCTTCTCTAGATATCATCCTTATTGCTTTGGCATTTGTATAGTCAAGCCGGCATTTTCTATGTAATTTCTGTCCTTCAACAGTCACAATGTTAACATCACGCTGTGTGCTGCACCGATTGACAATCTTACATCCAGTCTCACCTAATTTCACTGTTGGTTGACCATTGTCAAGGGATTCTTTTCAAATGACGCAGTTTGCTGTACATTCGGTTGCAAAATAAGACGAACGAAAGCTGTCACATCACACAGAATACAGAATACTTTTATTGCCCTGTTGATATACAAAAGCTGTTACATCACACGGAATACAGAATATTTTATTGCCCTGTTGATAAACAAAAGCTGTTACATCACACGGAATACAGAAATCTTTATTGCCCTGTTGATAAACAAAAAAGGGCAGTTTAATGGGAGGCGTGGAGATGGAGTGCACTTTAAATGTTCACTAAAATACAGTGATACAGACTTTACAATATGTTATACTTCACACACACACACACACACACACACACACACACACACACACACACACACACACAACCACAAACCACCACCACCACCACCACCACACCATACCACACCACAAACACACACACACGCACACGCACACACACACACGCACACACACACACACATGTACGTTTATACAAGTCATCATCCAGAATAATAATCAAAGTTTTTCTTTTCCGTTTTTTTTTTTAATTGACAAGGAAAACAGAGGCTGGGAAACTGAATTGATACCATAATTAATTAACTGATTAAGAAACATAGCTTCATCACATTTCAAATTCAAATTGATAAAGAAAACCAACAACAAAAACAACAAAACAGAAGATCAACAGCAAAGTAATTAGTCAAAATCATAAATAGCATGCGTACATAACATTTTTATCATTATTATATCATTGATGCACACAGATAACTACATAAAAGTATTGTATGGTGAGCTAGGTCACGTAACCTTTGTGTTACAGAATGAAAATATTCAAGAAAACACAATACTCTTAACTCCTGTCCGGTTTTCTTGTACAGGGAGATCTGCCCTGGGATGTTGACTTGCTTGCTTTGCCATAGTTTTTCAGGCGTTGGACGCTTCTATTGGAGAGCAAATTTGACAATGGAAGGGTCCACACTTCATTAGCATGCATTATCACACACACACACACACACACAACACACACACACACGTGTACACACACACACAAACACGTGCTACGGATCATCCCTATAATGCCGCATGTCATTCAAGTTCAAGAAACAAATTAATGAGAACTTCAGTATTGATCCCAATTAAAAAAATCATAATAAACAAAAAATAAGCCTTTGCTTACCTGCAAATATTTGCTGCCAAACTTGCATTCAAACGGCCAAAACACTATTCCAAACGTGAAAAATGCAACCCGCTCGTAGATCATTGTATGTCCGTGAAACGCGCTTCTACCATAGTATCGGTATATCGCGATAAACGTTACGTGAAGATGAGAGTTACGCTTTTCTCGGTAGCGGATGTAGCCGTTTACACGTCAACTTCAAGTGGCACCCAGGCCGCGAATTGTATGGTACGCCAGAGCGGTCATATCGCATACAAATCACAACGCTCGTAAATCTAATTTGTTAATTGTGACAATATACCAAACTTTCGTGTGTCCTAGGGTATTTTTCTTGTTTTTGGTTATTTTTTCCTAGCCTGTGAGAAGAAAAAAAATTCTGTTGCAGAGATTCCCATTGAAAAATTATATTTGGTAGACTATTATACGTATTACTTTATTTCTGTCCCTCCTCCCCCCTCCTCCCATCCCCTTCCTCACTTCTGCCCCCACCCACCACCATCACCACCACCTCCTCCCCCCTCCACATACACACCCCATCGAAGGCTACATGGCGTATGCCAGGACAAGAACCACTACTTCACAAGAAGAAAGACCATGGTGCACTTGTAAGAGTTCGGTGTTGTTAGAGTTTTTCGACAGGGGTTCTTCGCACTCGGACATTTCCATATGCGCTCCACCCACATCTGCCAGCAATCTTCTGGCAGATTCCTTTAGCCTGCGCAAAATCCTGTGCGCTGGCAAGGTCTTGAAATGGGGAGAGGGGGTTGGGGGAGCGGAGAAGGGGGGGCCTATGAAACGCTGACTGAACTGACATTACCAGACTGATGGAAATATCAAGAACAAACTTCCTCTCTCAGTCCGTCAGCAACCTACTTTCGTCTCCTTCAAGTCCGCTCTCAAAACACCTTTTCTCCTCTGCATAAAATCCTGACCTCACTCAACCCCCCACTGCAGCCTGTCTCCGTGCGCTGTGGAATCACATTGTAATATATACTTGCATATAATGTTTTCTATAATTTTCCATTGCTTTTCTTGTTTTCCCCCATTTATAGCCATGTGTATGTGTGTGTGTGTGTGTGTGTGTGTGTGTGTGTGTGTGTGTGTGTGTGTGTGTGCATGCGTGCGTATGTGTATGTTCAGCGCTTAGATTTGATTTCTGTCAAGATTTTGCGATATATAAATATTGTAATTATTATTATTACCATTACAGAATTGTGACTGTGTTGTATCAGTACTGAGTCTTTCACAGAACTGTGTCCATTTGTTGTCTTTAGGCTTCCTGGGCTATGGTTTGGAATCGTTTTTCCATCCATGATAAAGAAAAGTGAAGAAAAGAAACAAACAACTGAAGAACAAAAAAAACAACAACAAACAAACAAAACAAAAAAAGATGGACAGCCAATAGATGAGTATTCTAATGTTGAGGCTTAGGATTGAAGGAGTGAACTAGTTCGAGATATTAGATATTGAAGTCTACTGACTCCATGGAAACAACCAGTCAGCCCCTTAGTTCTTAGTAATTATGATTTGTCTCAAATCCTGTGGAAAGACGAGAAGAGAGAAGGTGTGATTCACCTGGACCTGTCCCAGTGTGTGTGTGTGTGTGTGTGTGTGTGTGTGTGTGTGTGTGTGTGTGTGTGTGTGTGTGTGTGTGTGTGTGTGTGAGTGTGTGTGTGTGTGTGTGTGTGTTTGTGTGTATGTGTGTATATATATATATAATGCTACCAATTTTGAAGAACAAGGTCTCCCAACAGTGTAAAAATCGCTACTCACAGTTCCGTAGCTTTCGATGGCGTTCTCGCCATCTTCGTCAGCGCTCTAATGCTGTCTGCGTGAATCTCTACTCAGATCTCGCGAACATGGGATGAACCCAGTTCACGAGATCGAATCAGAGAATGGTACACCGGGGGCAGGGTGTAACGGCCCCGGTCCCTGTTGAGCGGGGGGTTGGTGGCTGCGATGTAGATGGCCTCCTTGACTCCTCGCTGGAACCACTTATTTTCTCTGTCCAGGATGTTGACATTGTCCGCACTGAATTGATGTTTTTCGGCGTGTAGGTGAGCTCCTACTGGAGAAGAGTCCCTCTTGTGTTCTGTTAGTCTCTTCTGAAGGGGGCGTTCAGTTTCACCGACATAATGTTGGTTACAGTCCTGGCAGTCTATTCTGTATATAATGCCAGCTTTGT
>CM060311.1:71636918-71639418 GCA_030674185.1 Monoplex corrugatus | reverse complement strand
GCAACCTTGCAGGAAGCTGGTGGATAGGGTGAGGGAGTCAAAGGGCTACTTCTTTGCTTTGCTAGCACGGTTGTCAATGCAGGATGCTGGTGGGCAAGGCGCGGGAGTCAAAGTGTTAAGATAAACATTGATCCAGCCAATTTTTTTGGTTATCGACGGGGACTGAGCTAGACACAAAAAAATCTTGAGTCCAGGGCTCTGTCCGCCAGCTGGCAAGAAAAGCAAAAGCAACCAATAATGTCTGTATTTTGTTTTGTCTTGTAAGTAGGATACAAAAGTAACATACGCCACAGACAACCTGGCCTGTTAGCTTAGTTATTATAGCGCCATGCTCAAAACGCAAGGGTTGTGATGTCAATCAAAGGACATATAACTCTTGAGAATTATCTCCCATGTTGTACTTCTCAAATCTAAAAAATTGAGAATTATCTCCCATGTTGTACTTCTCAAATCTAACACCGTTTGCGCTACCCATTGCAAGGGTTGTGAGTTCAATCCTCCGGCAAGCCACTTTTTTCCCACGCAGGGAGGTTGGTGGTTCTTTACATGGAGATGGGAACTCAAGATCTGATATCTAGCGTTCAACCCCAGCCCGTGACATTAAAAACTGGCCTGCCCCATCTGAATGTTTCCGTCATTTTAGTGATGTCCGTAAATTATATTGTGAACTCCACACACGAAATCAGTCTTAACTAACATTTTGGGCATTTTGAGATATACATATCACTGCAAAGTGTTCATTCTGCTGATTATTTTGGTACTTGAATAAAGCTTGTACTCAAAAAAATGTAGAAGTTATGTACGTTTAAAGTCATTAAATTGTATGACGGCCATTTTGAGAAAACGGCCTCTAAAGTTTTTGTGTGCTCTCCTACACATTTTCCTTAAATTTCTTTATTTGGTGGCTTTGACCCAGTTTGCTTCTAATTTTCGCTGTCATTATCTGAAAAGTACACCAAAGAGCTTTCCATCAGTATATTACATGTGCGGGTACTGTACATGTTTTGGTTCATAATAAGAGACAAAAATAGGTACTTTCGGTAGGAAAATGCGTTCTTTTTGCTGCCATCAGTGCATTAAAATACCGATTTAAATTGATTAATTATATTTTTTCAAGAAAAAAAAATGTGGGGGATAGATTATAGTCTACAGAAATCAATTTTGAGAAAAAGTCAAAACACCCCAGGTAGACCCTCAGTCACCTTTTCAGCTCCTAGTTCTGTTCGACTGACTGCGAGTTAAGACTGATTTCGTGGTGGGAGGTCGCCGTTCAATGTTTCGTGGGTACCTTTTCCCCTCATCCCCGTTTCTAAACCTTGCCAGCGTGCAGGGTTTTGCGTAGACTCAAGGAGTCTTTCAAGATTGTCACTGGAAGATTTGGGCAGGCTCAGGGAGTCTGCCAGACAACTGCTTACCGATGTGGGTGGAGCGCAGATGGAATTGTTCAAGTGTGATGAATTCCTCTTGAACAAAACTCGGAACTCCAAACTCCAGACTAAGAGAGAGGCAAAGCAACAGGTGGCCTCCCCCATTATTTTGCAAAGCTCCACAAAATGGAAATGTCGTTCTGTTTAGTGTGATCGATAAGCACTTCAATATTATTCTCTGCTGACAATGGTGAAGACATCAGTGTATGAGACACGGTGGGGGGAAGCGATGGTGGTGGTTGAGTAGAAAAAATCCTTTCATCTTAAAATAGAAACTCACGTCCAATACTCCTGCTCTGCTGCCCTACATTATTTTTTTTTCACTACGTCAAAAATACACTGTCCGCACATTTTGTGGCCTTTGCTTTCTGTCTCTACTTTCCACAGTATCATTTATATCAGGATAAAAACGCTACGCTTTCTTCATCATTGCTGCACTGAAGATTTTTAGGTCTATTATTATGTTGGCTATTCTTGAAACGCTACTCAGCAGTTTTCGATTTTCCAGTTTCAACTTTGTGTCTTGTTAAAAGTGCTTTCCAACTTTGACCTCACGACCTCGACCTGTCAAGGTGTATTTTTTTCCACCAGTCGAGATCAAAGGAATGTAAATAGGAGGATAATGGGAGATTCCAGACAGGGGAGGGGGAAGAAAAGCTGGAGGTGGGGGTGAGTGGGGAGAGAACGAATCAAAATCAGAAATTTGTTCAGGGAGAAGAGCTGTTTGAAGCGTGTGAACTATCATGAATATTCAGAAACATGACGTAAACACGGTGTAAATATTCAGAAGTATAATGCACGCACGTGATGGACACTTAAAAGTATGTTATAAACAAATTGTTAATATTCAGAAGCACACTATTGGCACATTATTGATAGAAGCATAAAAATACTCACAAGTATAATGCACACACAATATGGACACTTAGAAGTGTAATGTAAACATATCATCAGTATTCAGAAGCAATACTGTTAACACATTATAAATAAAAGCACAATGTTAACAACATCATAAACAGTCAGAAGCACAATGTAAGCGATATCATGCATATGCAAAAAGCATTAAAAAAATT
>CM060311.1:71624418-71631918 GCA_030674185.1 Monoplex corrugatus | reverse complement strand
CACCGTCGTACTTTTCACTCAATGATCGTGATTTATAATCGCTGAGATTGCAGTTGTCTCCCCCCCCCCCCCCCCCAGACTGATTTATCTTCCGACCATTGCATCGCAGTCCCTTGCCCACAACCCTCCTCGTCGTCGTCGGTCAAGCTGAAAGATGTATTTAACTTTGAAAAACTTGCCGTTATCGTGTCTCGTCACTGTGGCGGGCGTCCCCCCCATTGAGAGTGATTTATTTTTCGAACAACACACTAGTCACTGACCACGGGGCTTGGAGTTTGAGACTATATAATAGCACTGTGCGAGGCAGCACTCTGAGGAAAACCAGCCACTTTTCTTTGGACTAGCGTACTCTAGAGAGTTGTGATTTATATCTTTAATGAAGACGGGACAGCGTCCAACTTGCTACAGATACTGAAAAATTGTGTTTATGCGTCTCTCTGTCTCTGTCTCTCTCTCTCTCTCTCTCTCTCTCTCTTGTGGTGTGTGTGTGTGTGTGTGTGTTGTGTGTGTGTGTGTGTGTGTGTGTGTGTGTGTGTGTCTTTCTATATGTCTCTGTCTGTCTGTCTGTCTATCTTTCTCTCCCTTACTTCTCTCTCTCCCCCTCTTCCTCTCTCTCTCTCTCTGTCTGTCTGTCTCTCCTTCTCTCTTTCTCTCTCCCTCTCTCTGTCCCCCCCCCCTCTTTCTCTGTCCCTCTTTCTTTCTCTGTCTGCCTGTCTGTCTGTCTCTCTCTCTTCCATATATGTTCGCATGTTAACGAGCCAAGACCAGAATGCATTGAAACACTGTTCGTTGTTTCTTCCTCTCTCTCTCTCTATTTGCTAAGATACTACTACTACTACTACAAAAGACTATTTTAAGTACATTGCAAAAATATCTGTCTTTCAGTTTCAGACGAAGGAAAATGACTTCCAGTATTTAACAGAAAGAAAGAAAGAAAGAAAGAAAAAACATCTGCAATAAACAACATGTCTTGTTTTCATTGACTGAAATATTTACTGTATACAGTTCAACCTTTTGTAAAAGCCAATGGACAAACAAATAACCGTGTTGAGACTTGAGTATTTGAGTCTTAACTCTCTTTGTCTCTCTCTTCTTTGACTGTAGCCTAAATACAAAAGGTGCAATTCCATTTCACGTAGTTTACGAAACTACGGGACAGGTGAGATGCGCATGCGTAAGGACGACCATATCGTGTATGCTTCCGGAAGAGACCAGAACGTGTTCGCATTGCTGTGCCTTTTTTCACTTAGGAATCTCTGCCATCCAGTCAAAAAGGTCAGTGCTATCGATACATTCTATAGCCCATATAACCATTATAACGTATACTCAATAAATACACCTATTTCTTTAGGTATATAATCTCAATTTGCGAGGTTATTTCAGAAAATAAATCAAACGGTGACAATGGCTGACCCAGCCAAAACAAACGTCCCTGACTCAGGGGAAGAACAATTGAGCCACGAAAACCAAACAGCTCGACTCGAGCATGTATCCATTCCTGTCAAGGAATGGGAGGAAATAAAAGCGCAGAATCTGCGCATATTGAAAGCTCTGAACCAGAGTACAGATGACAAAAGAGATAGAACAGTTGGCAAAAAACGACAGCTTCACAGAAATATGATTGATGATGACTCATCACAATCAGAGGGTGAAATCTCTGAGGAGGATGCCCCTAAAACTAAGAAGCCACGGTCCTGCCCTGAGGCTGAAATTGAAATTGAGGACCTAGACAATGAAATTGATGATCTCATCCAAGAAGATGAGGATAGCATGGCAGATCAGAACGAGAACATTTGATAGAACAACTGACAGAAATAGAAGAAGAATACCAATCAGAAGAAGAAACAGGGCCATCTATTTCAGACAAACTGGCTAGCATTATGGCCACAATGGCAAAAGCCAAAATAGATGAAGATAAAATGAAAGAAAAACTAGACAAGCACAAAAGGCCAGAAAATTGCCCTGTTAACGTCCCTAAAGTGAACCCAGAAATCTGGGGGCTGATGGACCACACAGCCAAGTCAGCAGACCTCAAAATTCAAAGGGCCCAGAAAGAACTCCTAAAAGCATCATACGCTTTGGCTACTGTGTGTGATGGCCTGATTAAAAACCCAGGAAAAGAAAACAAAGAGCGAATCAGAGGCATCACTGATGCCATGGCGTTTATCTTCAAAACATCTCATGATCTGTCAGTCGACCGCAGACAAAAATTGTCACTTGCCACAATTTAAACAAAAAATACAAAAAGCTTGCCTCCCCTGAAACGCCGATCACAAATCTTTTTGGAGATGACTTGAAAACCTCTCTCTCAGCCATAGATTCTGCATGCAAGCTAGGACAGACCTGTCCTACCCTAACAAGTCTTCCAGATTTTTTCCCAGGAACGGTCAAAAACTGGGAAAGCCCGCGGGGAAGAGGACGAGGCTGGAACCGGGGCAGAATGCAGATGGCACAAAACGGGGCCGCCCATATGCAAGAGGCCGCAGGACTTGGCACCAAAAGCCCAGCCACGAATAAACCAACTGCCTCAGAAGAAGACCCAGGTAAGAACTGACTCTAGTCACAGTACAGATAAACCCTTTGTAGCAGGTAGACTGGCACATTTTTTACCAATGTGGAACACACTGATACAAGATGATTTATTTTGGATATGGTACAAGGGGCTGAAATCCCACTGTTGAACACTCGGGTAAAAATGGACATGATTGGCCAACCCAGAAATCAAGTGCAGGTCAATTTATGTATGGAAATGGACAAAGAAGTCAAAAACTTTTAGAAATGAATGTGATTCCAACAATCTTTCAATGAACCGGGAGAGGTGATATCACCAGTATTCATGATCAGAAAATCAGATGGTTCATATCGAATGATCTTAAATCTAAAGAAATTCAATGAAAATGTGGAATACAAACACTTCAAAATGGAAAATTTACACACTGCCACAAAAATGATGAGACAGGATTGTTTCATGGCTTCTGTGGATTTGCGCCATGCCTATTACTCTGTCCCACTTGCACATAATTGCAGAAAATTCTTGAAATTTGTTTGGAAAGGCCAACTATACCAGTACACCTGCTTTCCGAATGGCTTATCATCCTGTCCCAGGTACTTTACAAAACTGATGAAACCCATATTTGCCCATTTAAGGAAACAAAGGATTTCTATCTACATCATTTTTAGATGATAGTTATTTGCAGGGAGACACATTTGAAGAGTGTCAACAAAATGTAAAGACAACTATCGCCTTGTTTGAATCTTTAGGGTTTATAGTCCATGATAAGAAATCAGTACTTGTACCAACAAAACAGCTAAAATATCTTGGGTTTTGTCTGGATTCTGAGCAAATGTCAATAACATTGCCACAAGAAAGAAGTGAAAAATTAAAAAATTCCTGTCAGGATTTATTTAAACGAAAGAACATTCACAATTAGAGAGTTAGCGCAGGTGATAGGACAAATGGTGGCTGCATTTCCTGCAGTTCAGTGGGGCCCCTTATACTACAGACAATTAGAACAGGAGAAATCAGAAGCACTGAAATATAACAAAGGGAATTTTGAAGCAATTACTAGTCTCTCTGAGGCTGGAAGAGAGGAACTGAAATGGTGGATTCATAATATCACTACAGCAAAGGCTAGCCTGAAGAAAAGTGAACCATCGGTAGAAATCAGAACAGATGCTTCTCAAGTTGGATGGGGAGCCACCTGTGGTTCTTATCAGACGGGGGGAAGATGGTCCGCAAATGAGAAACAGTCCCACATCAATGTGCTAGAGATATTAGCAATAGAATTTGCATTGAAAAGTTTTCAAGAGGAAATAAAGAACAAACATGTTAAGATTTTAACAGACAATACATGTGCAGTTGCTTATGTAAAGAACATGGGAGGAACCCATTCTCAGGAATGCAATTCTGTGACAAAAAGAATTTGGCATTGGTGCAAATCAAATCATGTCTGGATAACCATTGCTCATATCCCTGGAAAACTCAACATTGAAGCGGATAAATTATCCAGAAAGTTCCATGATAACACAGAATGGATGCTAAATCCAGGCATTTTCAACAGAATAGTTGAACATTTAGGTTCACCAGACATTGATCTATTTGCATCAAGGCTGAATTACCAGCTAAAACCATATGTGGCTTGGAAACCGGACCCAGAGGCATATATGGTAGATGCTTTCACCATGAACTGGAGTACAGGGTTATTGTACATTTTCCCTCCTTTCAGCTTGGTGCAGCAAGTCCTTGCCAAGCTGGAGAAGGACAAGTCAGAGACCATAATGATCATCCCGGACTGGCCAACTGCAGTATGGTACCCACAATTCCTGCGTCTGTTGATTCACCCACCCTTAGTACTACCCAGAGGAAAGAAGACCCTACAGCTACCACATGCAAAAACCCTACACCCACTGTACAACAAACTTCAACTGCTGGCTGTGAGATAATCCGGAAAGCAGTTGAAGCACAAGGCTTTTATGGAACAACTCAGGACATCATGTGTGCCTCCTGGAGACAGTCTACACAGAGACAATACACCACCTACCTCAAACGCTGGGAGAGGTTCTGTACTGAAAGGGGTAAAAATCCCCTTTCAACATCTGTGAACACTGTTTTAGATTTTTTGACAGATTTGTATGAACAGGGGATAGGATACAGTGCGATGAATACAGCGAGGAGTGCCATATCCTCTGTAATACACATTAATGATTCATTGTCTGTCGGTGCACATCCCAAAGTTATAAGATTCATGAAGGGAGTATTTGAGCTTAGGACACCGCAGCCACGCTATCAGCAGACATGGGATGTGCAAACTTTGCTAAATGTTTTCAAAACACAAACAGATAACCACAATCTATCACTCACACAATTCACAAGCAAATTATGTGCTCTGTTAATGATAACAACAGCCCAGAGAGTACAAACTATCCACTCAATTAGATTAAGCGGTATACATTTCAATGAAACTGGTTATACAATTGTCTTGACAGACAAGTTAAAACACACCAGACCAGGTTATTCCCAGAGGCCTTTAACATTACCAAAATACACTGATGATAAGCTGTGTGTTGTCGAGTGCTTAACAGAATATTTAAAGAGAACAGCACCCCTTAGAAATAAGGACAATGATCAGATTTTGTTGTGCTATGCGCGTCCCCATGGACCAGCCTCAAAAGACAGCATTTCACGCTGGCTAAAACATGCACTGCATGCCGCTGGTATTGAAGGCATTGCACCCCATAGCTTCAGGGGTGCTTCAGCATCAGCTATGCTGGGCCGAGGACTAGCAGTAGAGAGCATCTTGAAGACAGCAGGATGGTCTAATGCAAATACTTTCCACAAATTTTATAACAGATCTGTGGCTGAAAATAATGCAACACAATAGCTGTAGTTGCAAGCAAGCATTGTGGATAGTATACTACAATCCTGTCACCAGTGTTAATGCCCTACCTACATTAGAGCTATGTATATAATTTGTTCCTATACTTAAGCTGTATCTGTATCAGATATATGTTCAATAATATGTTGAATTGGATGACAATCATAGTATATAAATTGTTTACTGTTTTTTCACATGATATGTAGGCCTACAATTATAAAGTGGCACATACCACATGGTGTACAATTTCAGTAAAAGGTTTTAAATAACCACAGTGATGATCATTATAATTATCTTATCCTTGTGCATTGTAATGCAATACATTCTTCTGTGTATGTTTTACACCAGTAGCCTGTAAAAACTCTAAGTAGAGGAAGAATCCCTGATGACTTGAGCTTCACTTGTTCATGGAATTATCTCTTGCTACAATATTACATTGAGTGGGGAATACCCAACATACAATGTTTTAATTGGTATATCATTGAGATTTTCAAGCAGTGAGGATATTGTGTTTTTATTAAACTGATGACTCACTATAGTATAGTAAGCTTTGATACCTGATGATGTAAATGTAGAATATATATTTTTATCTTTTAATCTTCTGTATTTTACTTACAATGGGGTGTGGAATAAACATCAAATCACGCAAGGCGACAACTAACCTGAGGTGTGGACTTAATTTAGGCAGCATGATTGCTTGAGAAATTATTGGATGAGATTCAGAAAATGATCTGTGAAGAAGACACATTGTATGACATCTAATAATCTGTACAAACATCCAAAACAACCAAGCTTTAAAGTCTCACCTGTCCCGTAGTTTCGTAAACTACGTGAAATGGAATTACAAACTTAAACGAACACTTACCTGGAAGGTGAAGTTTGTGTGTAATTCCATGATGTAGTTGGAGAAAAGGAGGGATAGGTGCCCTCCCAAATTATCCCACCCTGGGAATCTTTGATGAAATATTACTATATTCACAAGCGAATTTATATTTACCAAACATGCTTGTTTTGGATGTTATCATGACCTTGTAGGTAGTGTATTTCAGGCAATTAAACTGGATTTCAAGAACACGTATGTATGAAAAATACTGGTTAGATCATCGACGGTGATGATCAAACTTTAAAGAATGATCGTCCTTTCGCATGCGCATCTCACCTATCCCTCCTTTTCTCCAACTACATCATGGAATTACACACAAACTTCACCTTCCAGGTAAGTGTTCGTTTAAGTTTGTAATTATCTGTTTACTCCATTACTACGGTAAATTAAAAAAAACTGTTTTGTGTTGTGTTTGTTCATTTTCTTGTCTTCTTCATATTTCAAGACTTTACAAATGCATAGTGTTTTGCAAAGGCTCAAGGAATTTGCCAGATGATTACTGGCAGATATGGGTGGAGCATGTATGGAAGTGTCCAAGTGTGATGAATCCTCCTTTGAACAAACTCTGACCTCCGAGCTCTTTTCCTCTGTCGAAAATTCATGTTGATATCAGACGGGTTACCCAAGCCCTTAAGCTGTTCAATGTGACACAGAATCCCGACAGGGGGGAAATCACCACGATCGTCTGGATGACCCCTCGCAAGTTATGTCCCCTGGGTTTGCAAAGTCTGGAAATGTGGTGGTGTGGGGGTGGTTAGTGAGGCTTCACTGTTTGTTGAATGGTTCGTTTTTGTTTGGCAGGAGGCCCGACACCTGAGTCACACGACCCCACGTCTGGGTTTTTGAGAATTACATCAGTGTCTGACCACGCACGCGCTGCTTTTACGTCTTTAAACTAGAATCCCTCCAAATGCACGGCTTGCGTTGATGAAGGCGTGAGATTTCCACCTCCGCAAATGTTATCTAGTGCAAAATGTCGCTCCGTATGGCCTTCACCTTTGATGAAAACATTGTGGAAGGTTTGTAATTCTCTCTGACATACCTGAAAAGGTATCGCACGACGGTTGAAATATAGCATGACACATCTGAAAAGGTCTCGCCCAAAGGTTGAAATATAGCCTGTAGTCTGAGACGTATCTGAGAAAGGATTGCTTGAAGGCTGAAATACCCTCACACATCTGAAAAGATATTGCTCGAAGGTTGAAATATGACCGGACACACATCTGAAAAAAGGTACTGATC
>CM060311.1:71606918-71621918 GCA_030674185.1 Monoplex corrugatus | reverse complement strand
TGTTTGTGTGTAGGACGGGTAAAATGGGAGGGGGGGGGGGAGGGGGTCTTCAAACTTCAAAAATGGGGAGATGGACAGTATGGTTTGATATTACATTCTTCTAAGCCTCAATGCTCACAGACATAAACTTTTCCCCAGCATCACAAGGTATTAAAACAGCCGAGAAATCCTTTTCGACATACTTGTGTGTGAGAGAGAGAGAGAGAGAGAGAGAGAGAGAGAGAGAGAGAGAGAGAGAGAGGAGAGATACATATATATATATACAGACAAACAGATAGACAGACAGAGAGAAACAGAGAGACAGACAGAGAGAAACAGAGAGACAGACATAAAGAGAGAGACAGGCAGGCAGACAGACTGACAGAGACAGAGAGACACAGTTGGAGAGAGAGAGACAGAGACAGATAGCCAGAGACAGAGACAGAGAATCAGAGAGAAAGACAGACAGAGAGACAGAGAGAGAGACACACACACAGAAAGAGAGAGAGGGAGACAGAGACAGAGAGAGACACACACAGAAAGAGAGACAGACAGACAGAGAGACAGACAGAGAGAGTGAGATCCTCCTTTTTGCTGGTAAAATTCCTGTTGCCCACCCGCCCAATCCCATAGGCAGACCAATAATTACATCAAACCTGACCATGAGCGACAAGCTGCTTTAATGTTAACATCTGGAAACTTTCAACGCGCCTTATGCGAACCATCAAAGAAAAAAAAAGTATTGCTGTGGCCTCCGCTAAAAGCCAGAACGTAAAAGTCATACGACTAATGCCAATGTCCTTTCCAAAAGCAAAGACATCACCATAATGAGTAATGCCTTTGTCCCTGCCAAAAGAAAGACATCAATACAATAAGTATTGCCATGGTCCCTGCCAAAAGAAAAGACATCAATACAATAAGTATTACCATGGTCCCTGCCAAAAGAAAGACATATTGCCATGGTCCCTGCCAAAAGAAAAGACATCAATACAATAAGTATTGCCATGGTCCCTGCCAAAAGAAAAGACATCAATACAATAAGTATTGCCATGGTCCCTGCCAAAAGAAAAGACATCAATACAATAAGTATTGCCATGGTCCCTGCCAAAAGAAAAGACATCAAAATAATAAGTATTGCCATGGTCCCTGCCAAAAGAAAAAACATCAAGATAATAACAGTATTGCCATAGTCCCTGCCAAAAGAAAAAACATCAAGATAATAACAGTATTGCCATAGTCCCTGCCAAAAGAAAAAACATCAAGATAATAACAGTATTGCCATGGTCCCCGCCAAAGGCAAGCACGTAAAATTACGAGTATTGCTATGGTCCTTGCAAAAAGCAAAGACGTCATCAAATGATAGGAATATTTCCATGACCTGACAAAAGAAAGACGTCAATCTAACAAGAATTTTGCCGTGGAACCTGACAAAAGAAAGACGTCAATCTAACAAGAATTTTGCCATGGAACCTGACAAAAGAAAGACGTCAATCTAACAAGAATTTTGCCATGGAACCTGACAAAAGAAAGACGTCAATCTAACAAGAATTTTGCCGTGGAACCTGACAAAAGAAAGACGTCAATCTAACAAGAATTTTGCCATGGAACCTGACAAAAGAAAGGCATCAATCTAACAAGAATTTTGCCGTGGAACCTGACAAAAGAAAGGCATCAATCTAACAAGAATTTTGCCGTGGAACCTGACAAAAGAAAGGCATCAATCTAACAAGAATTTTGCCGTGGAACCTGACAAAAGAAAGACGTCAATCTAACAAGAATTTTGCCGTGGAACCTGACAAAAGAAAGACGTCAATCTAACAAGAATTTTGCCGTGGAACCTGACAAAAGAAAGACGTCAATCTAACAAGAATTTTGCCGTGGAACCTGACAAAAGAAAGGCATCAAAATAATACAGAGCATTACCATTGGCCCTGCAAAAAGCAAAGGAATAAAAAATAACTAGAGTATTGCCCTGGACTCTGCAAAAAAAAAACCAAAAAAAAAAAAACAATAAAAAACAAAGACATCAAAATGATAAAAGCTTTGCCATGACCCTGTCAAAATCAAAGACATGAAAATGTTAAGAGTGCAGCCTAGCCCCTGCCAAAAGCAAAGACATCGAAATAATATGAATATTACCCTGGCTCCTGCCAACAGCAAAAAACATCAAATTAATAAAAGCATCGCCATGGCCTCAGCCAAAAGTAAAGACATCAAATTGTTAAGAATGTAGCGATGCCCCCTGCCGAAAAGAAGGACGTCAAAATGTTAAGAATATTCCGATGGCCTCTGTCAAAAACAAAAGATGTGAAAATAGTTAAAGTACTATCATGACCCAGGAAGAGCAAAGACATCAAAATAATAATGCAAAGACATAAAATTAATGAGTGTTGCCACTGTCCCTGCTCAACACAAAGATGTAAAATTAATGAGTGTTGCCACTGTCCCTGCTCAACACAAAGACGTAAAATTTATGAGTGTTGCCACTGTCCTGCTCAATACAAAGACGTAAAATTAATGAGTGTTGCCACTGTCCCTGCTCAACACAAAGACGTAAAATTAATGTGTTGCCACTGTCCTGCTCAACACAAAGACGTAAAATTTATGAGTGTTGCCACTGTCCCTGCTCAATACAAAGACGTAAAATTAATGAGTGTTGCCACTGTCCCTGCTCAACACAAAGACGTAAAATTAATGTGTTGCCACTGTCCCTGCTCAACACAAAGACGTAAAGATAATGAGTGTTGCCACTGTCTCTGCCCAACACAAAGACATAAAAAAAAATGAGTGTTGCCATGGTCCCTGCCTTACACAAATACGTCAAATTAATGAGTGTTGCTATGGTGTCTGCCTTACACAAAGACGTAAAAATAATGAATGTTGCCATGGTCCCTGTCCAACACAAAGATGTAAAAATAATGAGTGTTGCCATAATCCCTGCCTAACACAAAGACGTAAAGATAATGAGTGTTGCTATGGGTCTGCCTAACACAAAGACGTAAAGATAATGAGTGTTGCTAGGGTGCCCTGCCTAACACAAAGACGTAAAGATAATGAGTGTTGCTATGGTGTCTGCCTAACACAAAGACGTAAAGATAATGAGTGTTGCCGTGGTCCCTGTCCAACACAAAGACGTAAAGATAATGAGTGTTGCCATGGTCCCTGTCAAAAGCAAAGACGTGAAGATAATGAGTGTTGCCATGGTCCCTGTCCAACACAAAGACGTAAAGATAATGAGTGTTGCCATGACCCCGCTAAAAGCGAAGATGTAAAAACAAAAAGAGCATTGCCATGCAATAGACCCTGGCAAAAGCAAAGACGTTAAAATAATGAAATCATTGCCATGGTCCCTTCCAAAAGCGAGGTCATATCATCATCATCATCATCATCATCAGGTGCCCTGCCGCATGGCGTTGGCGACCATGGACTTCCATCCGTCTCTATCTCTCGTTGCCCCCAGCATCTCCCCCACCCTCCTCATCCCCAGCCACTCTGCAAGTCCGTCCAGCATTCTCTCCCTGGGTCTACCTGGTGCTCTCTTTCCCCCAGCTTTCCCGTTGTGACCAGGTGCTCCAAATCCCCCTTCAAGCAATGTCATCAAAATAATAACAATTATGCCATGACCTCCTCAAAAGTAAAAACGTCAAAATAATGATAGTCTGCCGCAGCCTTCTTCAACAGCAAAAAAACAGCAAAGACGTAAAAATAATGCGAGTATTGAATGGCCTTCACTAAAAAAACAAAGGCCTCAAACTGATAAGAGTACATGTACTGCTGTGGCCCCTCCCAAAAGCAAAGACGTAAAAAAAAATTTTTTTAAAAAGAATGTTGTCATGGCCTTCACCAAAAGCAAAGGCCTCAAAATAAAAGTACAGATCGAAGCTCTTTGGCTCGCAGTGATTCTGTCTTTCAAGTTAATAATTCCCACACAGCTAGCAGTGTTTGAAAACATCCTGGGATTTCAAGTAAGTGCGTGAGAGGACGAAAGCTCAGAGAGACAGAGGTGGTAAGTGAGACATAGCTAGAAATAGACAGATTGGCACCTCAGAGAAATTCAGGACTATGATAGCATCAACACACATTCCATTTTATTTCATTTTGTTTTTTGTTTGTTTGTTTGTTTGTTTGTTTGTTTGTTTGTTTATCAATGTCTCTATTCCTTGATATCCAGGTTGGGGATCGGCATAGGACTAACAGTCCAGTCCCGTTTGAAAAAAAAAGAAGAAGAAGAGACTCGTTACAGAAACGGCAACAGAAGAAACTATGGACAGCAGACATTTGCTTGAAGAAATGACCGCTGACTGGAGTCGGGAGCTTGGGAGGTGAGTGTCCCGAGAGTGGCGAGGCACTGGTGCTCCGAGGTCCCATCTGCACCCTCGTGGTGTTTCTTGTTAACTTACAGAAACAACAACAAGAAGAAACCAACACTAACGTGTGTGACGGGCTTCCAGAGTCATGGAAAGATACTGTAATCAATCACAGTTGTGAAAGAACAAAAGACAGTTACGAACAGGATGACCTTGAACTCACGTTAAGACAAGTTTGAGATTCTTCCTTGGAAAATCGTCATCATCATCATCATGTGCCATCCGCATGGCGTTGGTGATTATGGCCCTTCTTACGAATTTAATTTTTGTCACTGCAAGTATATCACCTGCCCTTTCGGTCCCCTATCCACTTTGCAAAACTGTTTAATATTTTCTCCCTGGGTCTACGTGATGCTCTTTTTCCTTATAGTTTTCCTGTTGTGACTAGGTGCTTAAATTTCTCTTGCCTCATAAAATGTCTTTTATATGTTGCTTGTCTTTTCCTAATCTTCTTCATAAATGTTCTTTTTGTATCTCTTCGTTCAAAACCCTCTCGTTTGTTTTCTTTGCTGTCCATGGACCTCTAAACATTTTTCTTAAAAACCACATTTTAGCTGTCTCAATCATGTTCTGACTTTGCTTCTTGACTGTCCAGGCCTCGCATCCATACAACAGTATCTGTTCTATGGATCACTGAAGAACTCTCTACTTGATATCAATTGATGGGCATTTGTTGGAAAGAACGCTTTTCGTTTTCTTGAATGCTGTTTTAGCTTTGCCAATTCTGCTGGCTATTCGTAATGTGCATCTGCCGACTGGTCAGGTGACTGCTCCCAGATATTTTAACTTATCAACTAGTCTCAATGTTGTATCATTGGCTGTTATTTTGCATGCATGGATTTTTTAAATTTTTTTTACTGATTACCATGACTTTAGTGTTCTTACTATTTAGCTCTAGTCCTTTATTTCTGCTTTCTAATTTCTATTGTATTCACAAGATTTTGTAGTCTTTTTCATTTTCTGCAATTACAAAGGTGTCATCTGCATAACGAATATTGTTTGTAGTTTATTCTTCAACCTTTATCTAAAGCATTCGTCCGGGATTTGTCATGACGGTTTCTCTGAAAAGTGAAAATAAATCTGGTGACAGAACACATCCCTGTCTAACCCTTCTTTTGATGTTTTGAAAAGAACATATCATTTTCGACTCTGATTGCTGCTGTTTGTTCCTAATACACATTCTTTATTATTCTCAGATCTTTTCCATCACTTTAAGCTTTTCCAGTTGATCGATCAGTTCTTCTTGTATTTTGTGGTTTAACAAAATATGAATATAAATCCTTATTTAGCTCAATTGATCTTTCTATGAAAGTTCTTAGGATACATATGCCGTTAACAGTTATTTTCCCGTCAACAAATCCACACTTGTTTTTTGTTTGTTTGTTTGTTTGTTTGTTTTGTTGGGTTTTTATGATATTTCTGTTGTGATTCTCTTCCTTGTCTTCATCATGATTATTCTTAATAGAATCTTTGTCACTTATCAAGCTGATTGTACGGTGGAATTCACATTGTATAGCCCATGCTTTCTTTGGAAGTGCAATGGAAATTGACTTCGACATATCTTCAGGAATTTTCCCGTGTCATAAATTTTATTTAGGAGAACTTACTTTTTCAATATCAAATTCATCTTGAGCCTTAATCATTTCTATAGCAATATTGTCTGCTTCTGGGGCTTTTCCCGATTTCAACCTTTTCATCGGTGCTCTAACTTTATCTTTCATTACTGATGGTCCTCCAACTTTTTTTTCTAAAAATGTGTTCCCTCTCTTCTGTCACCGCCAAAAAGATCTTTAATGTACTCTTTCCATTTGTGTGATATTTTGTCTTTTTCCGTAATAATCGTACCATTTTCTTTTTATTTCAAGCAACCAGTTATACGTGCATACCTTTTTCCTATGAGCTTGGAAAATGATAGTACTATATTTATGTGACGATAGTATTAAATTGTTGTTATCTGTATCTTGGTGGAGTATGGCCTAGGACACCAGAAAACCGAGGTTCGAATCACGGATCAAACGCGCTTTTTTAATACCTACCCCACGCCCTCCAGCACCACTAGATCTTAAGTGGTTGTCCAGGTGCTAGTCTTTCAGATTAGAAGATGAGCTAAGATACCGTATTCAATATGCCCTCAGCGCATGTTGAAAATCCCAGGGCATCAGAATTGTCCCTTGGGAATTTTCTGTAATAAAATCCACATTCATTGTTAAACAAATAAGCTTACACAAAAATGGGTGATGCTGCACTGCAGCGATGCGCTCTGCCCTGAAAGAGCAGCCTGAATTTCAGTTTCACACGGTAAATCTGTGACAACAACAACAACAGCAACAACAACAACTACAACAACAACAACAACAACGGAATGAATACAAAGAAATGGATGAACATGTACAGATTACTGATAATCAAATATAGATCATTGACCTGGACGAGAGCTCGTTCTCGTGTTTCTTAGTTTTCTGTTCTGGTCTTGGACATTCTATTTTTGCTTTAGTGTGTGTGTGTGTGTGTGTGTGTGTGTGTGTGTGTGTGTGTGTGTGTGTGTGTGTGTGTGTGTGTGTGTGTGTGTGTGTGTGTGTGTGTGTGTGTGTGTGTGTGTGTGTGAGTAGCTCGGGGCCCAGAGAAAGAGGTGAGAACAAAGCAGTAGAGAAAGGATCAGCGCGCTGATTCTATTCTAGCTTGCCAATGGAAATAGCTCAGGCACTGGATATGTGTGTGAGGTTATCTGATGCCTGTATGGCTGAACTTCCTGTGGTTTCTTTTTCATAGAATACTTTTGATCTTCAAGCTCATATCATCATGTCGTCCTGGATGTGAGCTGAAGGTGAAGAGTTCAAAAAGAACCTTAATCATCTCGTCTACCATTCTTTCTCTACTTTAAGTGGAAGACTTGTGACAGTCACAAAGAATTGAAATTTAAGCAAGTTGATGGACTTAGCAGGAAATGCTTGTAAGTCAGGGTGGGCATAACGAGGCGACAATCCCTCATGCAAAATAACAGCAAACGGCACAACCTTGAGACAGGTTGATAAGTTTAAATACCTGGGAACGATCATTTCACCAGATGGCAGATGCACATCAGAGGTAGCCAGCAGAAAAGGCCAAGCCAAAACAGCATTCAAGAAGATGAAAAGCATCCTTACCAACAAATACCTATCAATTAACATCAGGAAGAGAGTTCTTGAATGTTATGTAGAACCAATACTGTTGTACGGATGCGAGGCGTAGACAGTCAGCAAGGAAAGCCCGAACAAGATTGAGGCAGCCGAGATGTGGTTTCTAAGAAGAATGTTGAGAGTTCCATGGACAGCAAAGAAAACAAACGAGACAGTCTTGATGGAGGCAGACACAAGTAGATCACTCACAAGGAAGATTAGGAAAAGACAGGCAACATTTATAGGCCATTTTATGAGGAAGGGGGATTTGGAGCACCTGGTCACAACGGGAAAGCTGGAGGGAAAGAGAGCACCTGGTAGACCCAGGAAGAAGATACTAGTCGGACTTGCAGAGTGGCTGGGGACAAGGAGGGTGGAAGAGGTGCTTGGGGCAAGAAGAGATAGAGATAGATGGAAGTCCGTGATCGCCAACGCCATGCGGCAGGGCACCTGACGATGATGATGAATACCACAGAGGGCTACAGAGTTTGAAGTTCAGAGCGTGTTCAAGAGTGATTCATTGCACCCAGACAATTCCGAACGTACTCTACCTAAATCTGCCAGTAATTATCTGGAAAACTCCCTGAGCCTGCACAAAGCCGGTAAGTACAGGCAAAGTCTTGAAATGTGGAAGGAAGGGGGGGGGGGGCAGGGGGGGGGCTGTGAAACACTAAGCTGACACCACCAGAATGATGGAAATATTAAGATGTGCAGTGAACAGATCAGTTCTTTAAATGGTGCGGGCTGGAACTGAACTGGAGATATCTCTCGATCCAAAGTGCTACAGAGCTCGTAATTAATTGCCTGTCTCCCTATCCATATCTATGGTACAAGAGGATGAGAGAAGTGAGAGAAAGAGAGAGACAGAGAGAGAGAGAGAGAGAGAGAGAGAGATGGGAGAAAGAAAGAGGGGAAACAGAGAGAAATGGAGAAAGACAGAAGAAGGGAGAGAGAGAGAGATGGGAGAAAGAAAGAGGGAGAGAGAGAGAGAGGGAGAAAGAGAGAAGGAAGAGAGAGAGAAAGAGAGAGAGAGATGGGAGAAAGAGAGGTGAAAGAGAGAGAGAGGAGAGAGAGAGAGAGAGAGGAGAGAGAGAGAGAAAGAGGTTAAAGAGAGAGAAATGGAGAAAGAGAGAGACGAGAGAGACAGAGATGGGAGAAAGAAAGAGGAGAGAGAGAGAGAGAGATGGGAGAAAGAAAGAGGTGAAAGAAGAGAAAATGGAGAAAGAGAGAGACGAGAGAGACAGAGACAGAGATGGGAGAAAGAAAGAGGAGAGAAAGAGAGAAGAGAGAGACAGAGACACAGAGACAGAGAGCAGAGCAAGATAGTTATGGGGGCGTCTGGGTACAGAAAGGACTAGAAGTGGCGATGTCTGGGAAGTGACAAGATATGGGAATGAAAAAGGTGAAGGGTCACACAGCTGACTCACGTTTGGAGCTGACTCTGACAGGCGGTGGGCGGCAAATCACAATGATGGCGGCGCCAGTGCCTCGTCAACTGGTTCTCGAAAGAGACAAGTCACTCAAATCGCTTTCCCCCCCGGACCCGAAATCATTAATTAAACGAAATTAATTATACGATCTGAAGGGCCATTGAACTGTCAGCGTTAGTTAAGCCCGATTGTCCTAACCTGTTTGCCGAATAACCGTCCTTCATCCGGCCATGACCTTTTCCAAGGTTACCGCTTGCAGCACTGACAGGGGAGATGACTTAGAATGACAAAAACGGTATGGTCACAATATAATTTGATAAGCAGACATAAACGAGACGCGTTTTTTTTTTGAGTTTGTCAGTCAGGAAAAAAGCAGCTCTCGTTTACACATATTTAACTCCAAATGGTGGAAAATTAAAAGTGTGTGAGTATTAGTTTAATTCATGATAATCTTTTTCTCGGGCTTTTTTTTTTTAAATAGAGATGTTTGGATTCAAGTTCTGACATCTCGAAAGCAATCCCTACCGCAACCAAAAACAAAAACAAAACAAACAAACAAACAAACAAAAACCACCACCACAACAAACTTGGCTGTTCGCTTTCCATCTTAATGTTTCCATCATTCTGGTGGTGTTTAATGTTTCCATCATTCTGGTGGTGTTAATGTTGCCATCGTTCTGATGGTGTTAATGTTTCCATCATTCTGGTGGTGTTTAATGTTTCCATCATTCTGATGGTCTTAATGTTGCCATCATTCTGATGGTGTTAATGTTTCCATCATTGTGGTGGTGTTAATGTTGCCATCATTCTGGTGGTGTTTATGTTTCCATCATTCTGGTGGTGTTAATGCTGTCATCATTCTTGTGGTGTTAATGTTGCCATCATTCTGGTTGTGTTAATGTTTCCATCATTCAGGTGGTGTTAATGTTTCAGTCATTCTGGTGGTGTTAATGTTGCCATCATTCTGGTGGTGTTAATGTTTCAGTCATTCTGGTGGTGTTAATGTTTCCATCATTCTGGTGGTGTTTATGTTTCCATCATTCTGGTGGTGTTAATGTTTCAGTCATTCTGGTGGTGTTAATGTTTCCATCATTCTGGTGGTGTTAATGTTTCCATCATTCTGGTGGTGTTAATGTTTCAGTCATTCTGGTGGTGTCAGATTAGTGTTTTATAGGTCCTTCTTGCTCTCCCCCCCAACCTCCATCTCCACCACCCCCCACCCCCATTTCAAGACCTTGCCGGCGCATAGGGTTTTGCGTAGGTTAAAAGAACCAGTCAAACAATTGTCGGCAGATTTGGGTGGAGCGCATATGCAATTGTCTGAGTGCGATGAATCCCTCTTGAGCAACCTCCAAATCCCTAACTCCTTCAGAGAGTATAAAGTATTAGTTGTTCTGATATTTCTTTCTGCCTTCAGCGAACTGATCTTGGCCCTTGGTTTTTCTCAATAAGGGGGCAGACCTACCCAGATTTGGGTATCAAGATTGTGATGTTCAGTGTTTCAGTTCTAATTAACAAATGACCATGATATTTGTCAAGAAGATACCTCAGACAGTTTTCTTTGGATTGAATATCTTTGTTGGGGTCTGTGAGTTATGAAAAGTTGACAAAAATTAATTAATTAAAAAATGTTCTCGCGAAAATGAAAAAAATATAGTACATACTGTGACATTTATAACTACACATATATTCATGTTAGGAATTTGATATTTAGTGAGCAAACACATCTGTATAGTATGTATGACATATAGTAAAATCTTAGCTCTACTATCATTATATTTTGTACAATCATCACACCAAGTTTTAGAATAATTTTAATAAAAAAAAGTTATAATACAAGTTTTGATAAAAATGTTTCTTTCAAGCAGAACTGCAAGATTTTACTACCGGCTATAGATACCTGTCCCTGCTATATGTGTGCCAAATATCAAGGAAATCGGATGAAAACTTTTGAACATATTATGTCTGATGTATACAATCTCGTGAAAAATCGCAATTAATTAATTAATTTTTGTCAACTTTTCATAACTCACAGATCCCAACAAAGATATTCAATCCAAATAATACTGTCTGAAATATCTTCTTGCCAAATATCATGGTGATTGGTTAATTAGAACTGAAACACTGAACATCACAATCTTGGTACCCAAATCTGGGTAGGTCTGCCCCCTTAAAAACGGGCTGAAGTCCAATATTAGAGTTGGGCGTAAGGTTCAGATTAACTTCCGTTTTGGGTTAGCTTTTTCGCTAAAGCATGAATACACTAAACAATACCGTGCTGATGTTTAACTGACTCAGTAAACAGGTGGGTTAGTAAGGTTATACATAAAAGCATGCTGACATATATTTGGTACACTCAAGATTCTGGCTGACGAACTGCACAGAGACCTGTATGTACACGAGTAATGAAATCACTGGTGTTCTTTCTTTTGTCACGTGTTCAGAGTTTATGGAATAACGATCGTTCTTGAAGATCTGGATTTTCTTTTTCACTTTCGATTATATATCGACTGAGATATCTGTATCGTTGTTTTAGGTTTGTGTTAGATTTTGGTGGCTCATTCATTTTCGAAATGATGTATCTTTTCTCGAGTTTGTCCACTACGTTCGTGGAATTTATGTTTCTTGTTTGTGTACAAAATATTTCCTTCGTTTCGTTCCTTTTCTGGTCTTCTTTTCTTTTCCCTCTTTCTTTTTCTTTTCTTTTTTTTTATGTGTGGTATACTATACTAACGACATGCAAATCTTTGAGGAAGTTTAATTCTTTTTATATATATTTGTTTATTTACTTATTTATTTAATTGTCTACTTATGGTAAGAACTACACAGTTTTTTTAATAGATCGCCTAATTTCCTTAATCTTCCAATACGCCACTGAAATCTGTGATACCCTTTTGAACTTGCACTTCTCGGAATGTCTCAATCAAAGAACTATACGCCTTTAAATGACCTCGACAGCGCACATGATTAGGTAGAAGCTAATGACAAAGATTTTGTGGGTAGTCAACACTTGTTGCTAACGATAACACTTTACCGCGATTTCTAGGTGAAAAAATCTCCCTCCGTCAAGATTTAAAAAAAATGAGGTGGAACGCATGTGGAATCACCCGCGTGTCACCAGTTGTGGTGGACGCCGCCGTCTGCTGAGCAAACTCAGCTGAGACTGAGCAAAGAGTGAGTGAACGGGAAGGAGTGTGTGTAGGGGGGTGGGGGTGGGGGTGGGAAGGAGGGGTTGAAGGTCGAGGGGTCAAGTCAGCGAGGCCATGGTGTCCTTGGCCTGTCCTGCTGTCGCTCATCCTGATCATCCTGTCGTGGTGTTGGACTCTTTTCATCTTCTTGTTTTGTCGACCTTTTTGTCACTTTCCGCTGACCTCTGTTACTAGTCTCCATAACTAACTCTCCTCCCCTGCCCCGTTCCTTCTTCTGTTCTCTGTCTTCTCTGTCTGTCTGTCTGTCTGTCCTGTCTGTCTGTCTGTCTCTGTCGGTTAATCTGTCTGTCTGTCTGTCGCTATCTTATTTTCTCTGTCTGTCTGTCTGTCTGTCTCTGTCTGTCTGTCTCTCTCTCTCTCTGTGTCTCTCTCTCTGTGTCTCTGTCCTGTCTGTTGATTAGATTATCTCCTCTCTCTCCCATTTCTCTGTCTCTCTCTGTCTCTGTTTCTGTCTGTCTGTCTGTTTTGTCTTGTCTCTGTCTCTCTGTCTCTCTCTCTCTCTCTCTCTCTCTCATCTCTCTCTCTCGATTTCTCTGTCCTTCTACCGCAGATTGTTCTGATTATCTTCCTGTCTGTCCCGTCTGTCTGTTCTATCTCTGTCTGTCTGTCGTCTGTCTTCTGTCTCTCTCTCTCTCTCTCTCTCTCTCTCTCTCTCCTCTCTCGATTTCTCTGTCCTTTTACCTCAGATTGTCTGATCATCTGTCTGTCTGCCAGTCTATCTGTTTCTATTTGTCCTTCTATCTCCGATTGTCTAATTATCTGTCTGTCTGTCTGCCTCCTCTCTCTCTCTCTCTCTCTCCTGCTCCTCTCTCTCTCTCTCTCTCACCCTCCTCTCTCTCCCTCTCTCTTGTTTCAGGCATATTCAAGTATGATAATGGAAAGATATAATGCTGTGAACAGTTGAAATATCAATGTTTCGTGAATCAGTTATTGGATGGTCGCTGAAAATTGTCCTGTCCTCTCTAAACTTGAACGTGACGTTTACCTTCAAAGTATTCGCGACAAGAATGGAATCATCAAAGAATGATATACTGGGGATAGCGAAAACGCACTCTTTTAAGTAGGGTTACGTTGAACATGTTTATCTGTTTTGATTTCCATGCTTTATTGAATTAGAATGTCTCTGTGCTTGTGTGTATGTGTGTGTGTGTGTGTGTGTGTGTGTGTGTGTGTGTGTGTGTGTGTGCGTTGTGTGTGTGTGTGTGTGTGTGTGTTGTGTGCGTGTGTGTGTGTATCGTGTGTGTGTGCGTGTGTGTGTGGTGTGTGTGTTGTGCGTGGTGTGTGGTGTGTGTGTGGTGTTCGTGTGGTGTGTGTGTGTGGTGTGTGTGCGTGGTGTGTGTGCGTGTGCGTGTGCGTGTGCGTGTGCGTATGCGTGTGTGTGCGTGTGTGTGTGTGTGTGTGTGTGTATGTGTGTGTGTGTGTGTGTGTGTGTGTGTGTGTGTGTGTGTGTGTGTGTGTATGTGTGTTCGTTCGTTCCTTGATTTAACGTCTTTTCACAAGCTATTTGTGTCTCGCTGAGGGCTCGTTGCTTGCAATACACCAAACTGTGTTGTGGTGTGTGTGTGTGTGTGTGTGTGTGTGTGTGTGTGTGTGTGTGTGTGTGTGTGTGTGTGTGTGTGTGTGTGTGTGTGTGTGTGTGTGTGTGTGTGTGTGTGTGTGTGTGACATGATATTTTTCTTTCATAATCCGCAGCTTTAACATTGTCTCATTGTTGTCTGAGTCTAGTTGACAAGTGCGTGGCCTTTTGTTTTACTTCTGATTTACACAACCTTAATGTATTAACATGTGTCCCCCAATAAACACAAAAAAGAAGTTGAAGAAAAAAAAATGTGTGTGTGTGTGCGCGCGCGCGCGCGCGTGTGTGTGTGTGTGTTGGCGCGCGCGTGTGCGTGCGTGTGTGTGTGTGTGTGTGTGTGTGTGTGTGTGTTTTGTTTTTGTTTTGTTTTTGTCTGTCTGTCTGCTGTCTGTCCCCTCTCTCTCTCTCCTGTTCTCTGTCTGTATTTCGCTCTGTCTCTTTCTCTCTCTCTGTCTCTCTTTCTCAGTCTCTCTTTCTCTGTCTGTCTGTCTCTATGTCTCTGTCTCTCTGTGGCTGTTTCTTTCTGTCTGTATCTCTTTCTGCCTCTCTTTCTTGTGTGTTCTCTCTCTGTCTCTCTCTCTCTCTTTGATCTCGGTTCCCCCCCCCCTTCCCATCCACTCACTCTACCCCACCCTGTGAACCTTCAGAGATGTGGATCCATTTGGCCATGACCCCTATTCCACATCATTCTTCCTTCTTCTCTAGTCTGTCTGTCCAGAGAAATATAGTACAGAGACAAAGGTTCGTAGCTCGCTCTATACACAAGCTATTTGTGTCTCGCTGAGGGCTCGTTGCTTGCAACACACCAAACTGTTCTGTATTATATGGAACGCACGCAAACCAGTCACCCTGCTGCAGTGGCTAACACATGGACTAACGAACGGAAGGCTGTAGTTCAAATATCATTCACCCTGTCAAAAATCATCTGGTGCGTTTTAAGCTTTAACCCCTAGCCTATGTTAACCCTTTAAAAATAAGAATTATGTGGCCTTAATAAACTTCTACTCAGAATGTGTGTGCTAGAAGCTCACTGGAAAAACTGGGACCACGCAGTCGCAAGTCTCGTCTACTGTACGGATGCTTCGTTGAGAGTGATGCTCAAAGTTCCTGACCAACACCGCAGATGTCTTGTATTTCTCGGGCCTGGTTGTCGCCAGGATATGAGTTTAAGAGTATGGAGTTTGTTAAAAAGGGATTCATCGCACTCGGACGATTTCTTATGCGCTCCACCCAAGTCTGCCATCCATTATCTGGAAGAGTCCTTGAACCGGTTTCTGCATTCAT
>CM060311.1:71586918-71601918 GCA_030674185.1 Monoplex corrugatus | reverse complement strand
GTTGGCGACCATGGACTTCCAACCATCTCTATCTCTCATTGCCTATAGCATCTCCCCCACCCTCCTCATCCCCAGCCACTCCGCAAGTCCGTCCAGCATTCTCTCCCTGGGTCTACCTGGTGCTCCCTTTCCCTCCAGCTTTCCCGTTGTGTCCAGGTGCTCCAAATCCCTCTTCCTCATAAAATGGCCTATAAATGTTGCCTGTCTTTTCCTAATCTTCCTTATGAGTGATCTACTTGTGTCTGCCTCTATCAAGACTTCACTCTACTTGTGTCTGCCTCTATCAAGACTGTCTCGTTTGTTTTCTTTGCTGTCCATGGAACTCTCAACATTCTTCTGAGAAACCACATATCGGCTGCCTCAATCTTGCTCTGGCTTTGCTTGCCAACTGTCCACGCCTCGCATCCGTACAACAGTATTGGTTCTATATAACATTCAAGGACACACAATCGCCATTACTATCACCAGTCACCATCACCATCACCCTCATAACAATTATCATCATCATCATCATCACTTATATCATTATTGGTGTACCATCGCCGTCACTATCATCAATCAATCTATCACCATCACTATCACCCTCACCATCATAACAATTATCATCATCATCATCATCACCTATATCATTATTGGTGTACCATCGTCATCACTATCATCAGTCAATCTATCACCATCACCATCACCATCACAAGGATCATCATCATCATTATCGTCGTCGTCGTCGCCATTGTCATTTTGCATTATCATATTTGGCGCGAGGTCGTAGAGCGGTCTGCGACCGAGCGGCCCCACCCTGATTCGATATAACAGGGGTCGCCCTGAGGTTGTGGTCGGGTTCCGGGTTCTGTTGGTATTTTGGTATCGGAGGATTTGGGGGAGGGGGAGGAGAGAGGTGAAAGGGGAGAGCGCAGTGGGGCAGGGATTGGTCCGCCATTAGGGTGGGGGTGGGGGTGGGGGTGGGGTATCGAAGTCGGTCATGGCCAACACTAAGTCTCTTTTTGTTTGCTTCCCTGCACCCCTCCCCACTTCTGCCCCCCCCCCTCCCACCTCCAACCTCCATAACCAAACTGCCATTCCCCTCAAACCTCAATCTCCCTTCAACCTCTTAAAGACACATACTCACACACACACACACACACATATACGCAAACACACGTTGCGAGTACATACATACACACGCATACACACAAACACACACACAAGCACACACACACACATACATACATACACATACGCAATTATGCGCACACACACACACACACACACACACACACACACACACACACACACACACACACACACACACACACAAACAAACAAACAAACAAACACTCAAAGAAAGACAAAGGAAGAGAGAGAAAGACAGACAGACAGACAGACAGACACAGAGAGAGACAGACAAACATACACACAGAGGCAGACAGACAGAGACAGGGACAGAGACAGAGAGAGAGATGAAGAGAGAAAGAGAGACAGACAGACAGAGAGGGGTTGGGGGGGGGGGAAGAGAGAGAGAGAGAGAGATGACTTACATCCATCTATAGAGAAAGCCTGTCCTAGGAAGAATATTACTCATCCAGAATTATCGACCGTTGACGCGGAACCTATAGAACATAAAGAGTGCAGCCGTCAACACCAGCTTGGTAGCAGCAGCAGCAGCAGCAGCAGCAGTAGTAGTAGTAGTAGTAGTTGCAGGCTACAATATTTACTCCGTAAGCTACTTACGAGGGTTGTTCAATTTAAGATGACACTAGGCTTGCCGTTTGAAAACGAAGCAACGCACAGAAAAATGTTTATACCAAACACAACTTTAAAGTTTACCTGATTAGCATGCAGAAAATAAAGTTGACATCATGACGCAACTCGGAGTATGACGTAATTACAAATGTGTTTCAAATAGCTGAGCCTGAAAAAAATGGACGTCACCAATGAGCAATTTCGTTTCTACACTTTCACAAGGCTACAACTTGGTGACGATTGTAGGAAGATACACGCAGATTTGCAAGCTGTTTACGGAACGGATTGTGTGTCTTACCGCACAGTTTGCAGGTGGGTCAAACAATTAGGAGCAGGTAGAGTGCCATCTGATTGGGGTAATCGTGCAGAGCGAGCTTTACCAGCTCGGAACGAACAAAACATTGCATATGTGAAAAGACTGATAGAGGAGGATCCACATTCGACTGTGCGGGAATTAAGCGAGGCATGTGAGCTTTCAATTGGCACCATTAACAACATTCTGCACAAAGACCTTCACATGAGAAAACTGGCTGCAAGATGGGTGCCACATCTCTTAAGTGATGATCAGAAGCAGCAGCGGGTGGCATGTTCACGCAAACTGCTCGATGAGTTTGAGCCCAACGGGCCAAAACGACTGTGTGACTTAGTGACGGGAGATGAGAGTTGGCTCACATTCTACGGCATCCCCAACAAACGCTGCAACCGCATGTGGGTTGGCCCTGACGGAGACCGACCAGTTGTTCTTCGCCCAGGATTCCAGAGTCGCAAGCGACTGTTTTCTATTTTTTTCAACACGCAAGGCCTTGTGGCAATTGACATTTTGCCTGAGAAATCAACAATCACTGCCTCCTACTATACCCAAGTTGTGCTCCCCAAAGTTGTAGGAAAAATCCATGAGCAGCGCCCAACCGTCGGCACCCAGAGGACCCTTCTTCTGCATGACAATGCCAGTGCCCATAAGGCGAAGGTCACCACAACCTTCCTGAGCGAGCAAGGGATCCAAGTTTTGGACCACCCACCCTACAGCCCCGACTTGGCCCCATGCGACTTCTGGCTGTTCCCTGTTCTGAAGGAAAAGCTCGCTGTGCGTAAGTTTGACCGGGTACAAGACCTCGCCAAAGCCGTAAGATCAGAGTTGTCTGGTCTGCCTAAAACCGACTATCAGAGGGCGCTTGAGAATTGGCGTAGGAGGCTTGAACTTTGCATCCTAGCCAACGGAGAATACTTCGAGGGGATGTAAAAGTTTCAAGTTGCTGAGATGAGAGGTACGTTTTTTAAGGGGGTGGTGACATCTTAAATTGAACAACCCTCGTACCTTGTGCAGAGAGTGGTAGAAATATGATCGACTGGTAGTACAATACTACAATACTAATCGTGCTGTGTGCGTCAAGGACACAGATGTTACTACAATAGAGTGTATCTTTGGCGGGCTACGATATTTTTTTATCCACTGTGGGATAGAACCGTGGACTCAGTTTGGTTTACGATATAGAAAGAAATGGTTGGTGTGCTATAGAACCACATGCTGCTTTTTTTTTTTGCTTTTTTTTTTTTCTCATTCGATTGGTTCTGTACATCAAATGAAACAAATCTGATGGCTTTCTGCCGGTCAAAAAAATGTGCATGTGCCGAGAGAGAAAGACAGAGAGAGAGAGAGACAGACAGACAGAAACAGACAGACACAGACAGACAGACAGACAGACAGATAGATAGATAGATAGATAGATAGATAGATAGGTAGGTAATATAGAGAGATAGATAAATAGATAGATAGGTAGGTAGATAGATAGATATATAGGTAGATAGATAGATAGATAGATAGATAGAGAGAGAGAGAGAGAAAGAGAGAGAAAGAGAGAGAGAAAGAGAAAGAGAGAAAGAGAGAGAGAGAGAGAGAGAGAGAGAGAGAGAGAGAGAATCCTTTGCATCTCTTGATTTTGCACAGAAATTGCGATTCGCTTCGATTTGCATTGCTGTTTGATTTATTGCATACAGAGTCTTGATATAGCATGTTTGATTTAAACTCAAGGCAGGAATGCGGATCTTTGGTTCACATTTTGTAAAATTGTATTTTATTTCAAAGAAAAGAACCTTTAATGCAAGGGAAAAGAGAATTGCGAAGAAGGGAAGAAGAAGAAGAATTGCGAAGAAGAAGAAGAAGAATGAGAAGAAGAGAATTGCGAAGAAGAAGAAGAAGAATTGCGAAAAGAAGAGAAGAAGAATTGCGAAGAGAAGAAGAAAGAAGAAGAAGAAGAATGAAGAGAGAAAGAAGAAGAAGAAGAAGAATTGCGAAGAAGAAGAATTGCGAAGAAGAAGAAGAGGAAGAAGAGAATGCGAAGAAGAAGAAGAAGAAGAGGAAGAAGAAGAAGAAGAATTGCGAAGAAGAAGAAGTAGAATTGGAAGAAGAAGAAGAAGAATTGCGTAGAAGAAGAAGAAGAACAAGAAGAAGAAGAAAAGAAGAAGAAGAAGAAGAAGAAGAAGAAGGAAGAAGAAGAAGAGAGAAGAAGAAGAATTGAAGAAGAAGAAGAAGAAGAATGGAAGAAGAAGAAGAAGGAAGAAGAAGAATTGCGTAGAAGAAGAAGAACAACAAAACAAGAAGAGGAAGAAGAGAAGAAGAAGAAGAATTGCGAAGAAGAAGAAGAAGATGAAGAATTGCGAAGAAGAAGAAGAAGATTGCGAAGAAGAAGAATTGCGAAGAAGAAAGAGTTGCGAAGAAGAAGAATTGCGAAGAAGAAGAAGAATGTGAGAAGAAGAAGAATGTGAAGAAGAAGAAGAAGAATTGCGAAGAAGAAGAAGAAGAATTGGAAAGAAGAATTTCGAAGAAGAAGAATTGCGAAGAAGAAGAAGAAGAATTACGAAGAATTGCGAAGAAGAAGAAGAATTGCGAAGAAAAAGAATTGCGAAGAAGAAGGAGAAGAATTGCGAAGAAGAAGAAGAAGAAGAAGGAGGATTGCGAAGAAGAATTGCGAAGAATTGCGAAGAAGAAGAAGAAGAAGAAGAAGAAGAATTGCGAAGAAGAAGAAGAAGAAGAAGAAAAAGAAGAAGAATTGCGAAGAAGAAGAAAAAGAAGAAGAAGAATTGCGAAGAAAAAGAAGAAGAATTGCGAAGAAGAAGAAGAAGAAGAAAGTAAAAGAATTGCGAAGAAGAAGAAGAAGAATTGCGAAGAAGAATTGCAAAGAAGAAGAAGAAGAATTGTGAAGAATTGCGAAGAAGAAGAATTGCGAAGAAGAAGACTTGCGAAGAAGGAAGAAGAAGAATTGCGAAGAAGAAGAAGAATTGCGAAGAAGAAGAATGTGAAGAAGAAGAATTGCGAAGAAGAGAAGAATTGCGAAGAAGAAGAGAAGAATTGCGAAGAAGAATTGCGAAGAAGAAGAAAGTAGAATTGCGAAGAAGAAGAAAGAATTGCGAAGAAATGAAGAAGAATTGCGAAGGAAGAAATTGCGAAGAAGAATAAGAAGAAGAAGAAGAAGAATTAAGAAGAAGAAGAATTGCGAAAAAGAAGAAAAAATTGCGAAGAAGAGAATTGCGAAGAAGAAGAATTGCGAAGAAGAAGAATTGGAAGAAGAAAAAGAAGAAGAATTGGAAGAAGAAGAATTGCGAAGAAGAAGAAGATTGCGAAGAAGAAGCGAAGAATTGCGAAGAAGAAGAATTGCAAAGAAGAAGAAAGAATTGCGAAGAAGAAGAATTGCGAAGAAGAAGGAGAAGAATTGCGAAGAAGAAGAAGAAGGATTGCGAAGAAGAAGGAGAAGAAGAAGAATGCGAAGAAGAAGAAGAAGAAGATGAAGAATTGCGAAGAAGCAGAAGAAGAAGAAGAATTGCGAAGAAAAAGAAGAAGAATTGCGAAGAAGCGAAGAAGAAGAAGAAAGTAAAAGAAGAAGAAGAAGAATTGCGAAGAAGAAGAAGAGGAAGAAGAAGAAGAAGAAGAATTGCGAAGAATTGCGAAGAAGAAGAAGAATTGCGAAGAAGAATTGCAAAGAAGAATTGCGAAGAAGAAGAAGAATTGCGAAGAAGAATTGCAAAGAAGAATTGCGAAGAAGATGAAGAATTGCGAAGAAGAAGAAGAAGAATTGCGAAGAATTGCGAAGAAGAAGAATTGCGAAGAATAATTACAATATTTATATAGCGCAAAATCTTGATAAAATCAAATCTAAGCGCTGAAACAGACACACACGCACGCACGCACGTACGCACGTACGCACGCACACACACACGCCACAACACACACACACACACACACACACACACACACACACACCACACACACACACACGCATGGCTATAAATGGGGAGAAAGAATAAAAGCAATAAAAGCAAGAATAAAAGCAATGGAAAATTATAGAGAGCATATCATATACAATTATATGTTATAACAATGTGATTCCCCTCCGAGCGGAGACAGGCTGCAGAGGGGGTTGAGTGAGGTTAGGATTTTATGCAGAGGAGAAAAGTGTGAGTTTTGAGAGCGGACTTGAAGGAGACAAAAGTAGGTTGCTGACGGACTGAGAGAGGAAGTTTGTTCCAGGAGAGTGGACCAGAAACAGAGAAGGCTCGTGGACCATAGGTATTGAGCTTAGTGCGTGGAAAGCGAAAATGTCAGAGGATCGGAGGCAGAGCGGAGGGTTACGTGAGGGAACATAGATCTCAAGTAGGCTTGACAGGTAATCGGGGGCTGTGTTATTGAGGCTTTTGTAGCGCATGGTGTCTAGTTTGGGACTGTATGCGCTTTGATACAGGGAGCCAGTGAAGTTGTGCCAGGAGAGGAGATATGTGGTCAGCTTTTTTCTTTTTGAGTACAAGGCGTACAGCATTGTTTTGAATGCGCTGTAGGATGTGAATGGTGGAGGCAGGAAGACCAGACAGGAGTGAATTGCAATAGTCAATGCGAGACATGAAGGAGAGAACGAGTTTTACAGTTGTTTCGACAGAGAGATACTTCCTGATCAGGCTTATACGATGGAGATGATAGTAGCAAGATCTGGCAGTTTGAGAAACAAAGTTGTTCATGGAGAGGGTAGAGTCAATGCAGACACCAAGGTTTTTAGCTGAATCAGAAATTGGGACTGTGTTACATAATGGGAGAGAAAGAGGAGGCAGCTGAGAAAGTTTCTGACGGGTGCCAATGAGGATAGCTTCTGTCTTGTCGTCATTAAGCTGAAGTTTGTTGAACGTCATCCAGTTCTTAATGTCCGAGTAACACTCAGTGGTGCGAGTCAACAGGCGCTGTACATTATCAGGTGAGTCACTGTCTTGAATTGGGTGTCATCAACTAGAAGTGGTTTTTTTATAGAGTGGGAGTTGATGATGGTGGACATGGGGGAGGTGTAAAGAGTGAAAAGAACAGGGCCAAGGACAGATCCTTGTGGAACACCACAGGTCAGGTATGCAGTTGAGAGTAAGTGCCATTGATGAGAACAGTTTGTTTTCTGTTTGATAGATATGAAGTGAACCAGGAGAGAGCAATGTCAGAGATGCCAAAATATGATGAAGTCTAGAAAGGAGAATACCATGGTCAATGGTATCAAAGGCTGCAGACAGATCAAGGAGTGTGAGGAGAGAGACTTTGCCAGTATCAGTTGCAAGGAGGAGATTGTTGAGAATGTGTAGTAGGGCAGTTTCAGTGCTATGGCACTGGCGGTAGGCTGACTGGAAAGGATTGAGGAGATTGTTGGCAGACAGGTGAGAGTTCAGCTGGTTGAGGACGACTTTTTCAAGGAGTTTTGACAAGAAAGAGAGATTAGAAATAGGCCGGTAATTTTTCAGTTCATTTGGGTCTAAATTTTGTTTCTTGAGGAGAGGGTGAACAATAGTAGACTTGAAAGAATCTGGGACAGTTCCAGTTTGAAAAGAAATGTTGATGATGTCAGTGATGAATGGGAGGAGAGTAGGGAGACAGTCGGAGTAGAGAGAACCTGGAAGAGGATCCAGTTCGCAGGTTTTGAACGACATGGATCTGATTGTGTTGAAAATTTCTTCTTGTGAGACTGGGGTAAAAGTAGTAAGAGGTGTGCCAGAGAAGGAAGGGTCAGGTGGACATGGTTGACAGGGTGTCAACCATGAAGAAGAATTGCGAAGAAGAAGAAGAAGAAGAATTAAGAAGAAGAAGAATTGCGAAGAAGAATTGCGAAGAAGAACAATTACGAAGAAGAAGAAGAATTGCGAAGAAAAATTGCAAAGAAGAATTGCGAAGAAGAAGAATTGCGAAGAAGAAGAAGAAGAAGAAGAAGAATTAAAAAGAAGAAGAATTGCGAAAAAGAAGAAGAAGAATTGCGAAGAAGAAGAAGAATTGCGAAGAAGAAGAAGAAGAATTGCGAAGACGAAGAATTGCAAAGAAGAAGAATTGCGAAGAAGAAGGAGAAGAAGAAGAAGAATTGCGAAGAAGAAGAAGAAGAAGAATTCCGAAGAAGAAGAAGAATTGCGAAGAAGAAGAAGAAGAATTGCGAAGAAGAAGAAGAAGAAGAATTAAGAAGAAGAAGAATTGCGAAAAAGAAGAAGAATTGCGAAGAAGAAGAAGAAGAATTGCGAAGAAGAAGAAGAATTGCGAAGAAGAAGAATTGCGAAGTAGAAGAAGAAGATAAAGAAGAAAAATTGCGAAGAAGAAGAATTGCGAAGAAGAAGAAGAAGAAGAAGAAGGAGGAGGAGGAGGAGGAAGAGGAGGAGGAGAAGAAAAAGAAGAAGAAGAAGAACCGCCGACTCGAGATCTAATATTTTGTGTTCAGCTCAACTTGGTCTGTTCGTTGCCCATATTAGTGTTTCCATCATTCTGGTGGTTTCAGCTTAGCGTTTCTTGCATCCCTTCTTCCTCCCTTCCCCATTTCAATACTTTGTTAGTGTGCAGGGTTTTGCGCGCCGGCTCAGGGTGTCTGCCTGATAATAATAGCTGGTACAGATTTGGTCGGAGCGCATATGGAATTGTCCGAATGCCATGAATCCCTCTTGAACCAACTCCAAACTGTTGAGATTGTACCACTTGCCTTGTCTGTCGGTCGGTCGGTCGGTCTGTCTGTCGGTCTGTCTGTCTGTCTGTCTGTCTTTTTTTTATCTGTTTGTCCGTCTTTTTGTCTGTCTGTCGGTCTGTCTGTCTGTGTGTCACCAACCGTAAGGGTGGTCTACCTAGCAGCAAGCTGTCCGACTGTCTGTCTATTTGTCTGTCTTTTTTGTCTTTTTGTCTGTCTGTCTGTCTGTCTGTCTGTCTGTCTTTTTCTCTGCGTGTCTGCCTGTGTGTCTTTTTCTCTGCGTGTCTGCCTGTGTGTCTTTTTCTCTGCGTGTCTGCCTGTCTGTCTTTTTCTCTGTCTGTCTTTTTCTCTGTTCTGTCTGTCTGTCTTTTTCTTGTCTGTCTTTTTCTCTGTGTGTTTGCCTGTCTGTCTTTTTCTCTGTCTGTCTTTTTCTCTGCGTGTCTGCCTGTGTGTCTTTTTCTCTGTCTGTCTTTTTCTCTGCGTGTCTGCCTGTGTGTCTTTTTCTCTGTGTGTCTGTCTGTTTGTCTTTTTCTCTGCGTGTCTGTCTGTCTGTCTTTTTCTCTGTCTGTCTTTTTCTCTGTGTGTCTGCCTGTCTGTCTTTTTCTCTGTCTGTCTTTTTCTCTGCGTGTCTGCCTGTGTGTCTTTTTCTCTGTGTGGATGTCTGTCTGTCTTTTTCTGTGCGTGTCTGCCTGTCTGTCTTTTTCTCTGTCTGTCTGCCTGTGTGTCTTTTTTTTGTGTGTCTGCCTGTCTGTCTTTTTCTCTGTCTGTCTGCCTGTGTGTCTTTTTCTCTGTCTGTCTGCCTGTGTGTCTTTTTCTCTGTGTGTCTGCCTGTCTGTCTTTTTCTCTGTGTGTCTGCCTGTCTGTCTTTTTCTCTGTCTGTCTGCCTGTGTGTCTTTTTCTCTGTCTGTCTGCCTGTCTGTCTTTTTCTCTGTGTGTCTGCCTGTGTGTCTTTTTCTCTGTGTGTCTGTCTGTTTGTCTTTTTCTCTGTGTGTCTGTCTGTCTTGTCTTTTTCTCTGTGTGTCTGCCTGTCTTGTCTTTTTCTCTGTCTGTCTGCCTGTCTTGTCTTTTTCTCTGTGTGTCTGCCTGTCTTGTCTTTTTCTCTGTCTGTCTGCCTGTCTTGTTTTTTTCTCTGTGTGTCTGCCTGTCTTGTCTTTTTCTCTGTGTGTCTGCCTGTCTTGTCTTTTTCTCTGTCTGTCTGCCTGTCTTGTCTTTTTCTCTGTGTGTCTGCCTGTCTTGTCTTTTTCTCTGTGTGTCTGCCTGTCTTGTCTTTTTCTCTGTCTGTCTGCCTGTCTTGTCTTTTTCTCTGTGTGTCTGCCTGTCTTGTCTTTTTCTCTGTCTGTCTGCCTGTCTTGTCTTTTTCTCTGTCTGTCTGCCTGTCTTGTCTTTTTCTCTGTGTGTCTGCCTGTCTGTCTTTTTCTCTGTGTTCTGTCTGTGTGTCTTTTTCTCTGTGTGTCTGCCTGTGTGTCTTTTTCTCTGTGTGTCTGTCTGTCTGTCTTTTTCTCTGTGTGGATGTCTGTTTGTCTTTTTCTCTGTGTGTCTGTCTGTCTGTCTTTTTCTCTGTGTGTCTGTCTGTCTGTCTTTTTCTCTGTGTGGATGTCTGTTTGTCTTTTTCTCTGTGTGTCTGTCTGTCTGTCTTTTTCTCTGTGTGTCTGTCTGTGTGTCTTTTTCTCTGTGTGGATGTCTGTTTGTCTTTTTCTCTGTGTGTCTGTCTGTGTGTCTTTTTCTCTGTCTGTCTGCCTGTGTGATTTTTTCTCTGTGTGTTTGCCTGTGTGTTTTTTCTCTGTGTGTCTTCCTGTGTGTCTTTTTCTCTGTGTGTCTGTCTGTCTGTCTTTTTCTCTGTGTGGATGTCTGTTTGTCTTTTTCTCTGTGTGTCTGTCTGTCTGTCTTTTTCTCTGTGTGTCTGCCTGTGTGATTTTTTCTCTGTGTGTCTGCCTGTGTGTCTTTTTCTCTGTGTGTCTGCCTGTGTGTCTTTTTCTCTGTGTGTCTGTCTGTCTTGTCTTTTTCTCTGTGTGTCTGCCTGTGTGTCTTTTTCTCTGTGTTGTCTGTCTGTCTGTCCTTTTCTCTGTGTGTCTGTCTGTCTGTCTTTTTCTCTGTGTGTCTGTCTGTCTTGTCTTTTTCTCTGTGTGTCTGTCTGTCTGTCTTTTTCTCTGTGTGTCTGTCTGTCTGTCTTTTTCTCTGTGTGTCTGCCTGTCTTGTCTTTTTCTCTGTGTGTCTGCCTGTCTGTCTTTTTCTCTGTGTGTCTGTCTGTCTTGTCTTTTTCTCTGTGTGTCTGTCTGTCTGTCTTTTTCTCTGTGTGTCTGTCTTGTCTTTTTCTCTGTGTGTCTGTCTGTCTGTCTTTTTCTCTGTGTGTCTGTCTGTCTTGTCTTTTTCTCTGTGTGTCTGTCTGTCTGTCTTTTTCTCTGTGTGTCTGTCTGTCTGTCTTTTTCTCTGTGTGTCTGCCTGTCTGTCTTTTTCTCTGTGTGTCTGTCTGTCTTGTCTTTTTCTCTGTCTGTCTGTCTGTCTTTTTCTCTGTGTGTCTGTCTGTCTTGTCTTTTTCTCTGTGTGTCTGCCTGTGTGTCTTTTTCTCTGTGTGTCTGCCTGTCTGTCTTTTTCTCTGTGTGTCTGTCTTGTCTTTTTCTCTGTGTGTCTGTCTGTCTGTCTTTTTCTCTGTGTGTCTGTCTTGTCTTTTTCTCTGTGTGTCTGTCTGTCTTGTCTTTTTCTCTGCGTGTCTGTCTGTCTTGTCTTTTTCTCTGTGTGTCTGTCTGTCTTGTCTTTTTCTCTGCGTGTCTGTCTGTCTGTCTTTTTCTCTGTGTGTCTGTCTGTCTTGTCTTTTTCTCTGTGTGTCTGTCTGTCTTGTCTTTTTCTCTGTGTGTCTGTCTGTCTGTCTTTTTCTCTGTGTGTCTGCCTGTCTGTCTTTTTCTCTGTGTGTCTGTCTGTCTTGTCTTTTTCTCTGTGTGTCTGTCTGTCTGTCTTTTTCTCTGTGTGTCTGTCTTGTCTTTTTCTCTGTGTGTCTGTCTGTCTTGTCTTTTTCTCTGTGTGTCTGTCTGTGTGTCTTTTTCTCTGTGTGTCTGCCTGTCTGTCTTTTTCTCTGTGTGTCTGCCTGTGTGTCTTTTTCTCTGTGTGTCTGCCTGTGTGTCTTTTTCTCTGCGTGTCTGCCTGTCTGTCTTTTTCTCTGTGTGTCTGCCTGTCTGTCTTTTTCTCTGTGTGTCTGCCTGTCTGTCTTTTTCTCTGCGTGTCTGCCTGTGTGTCTTTTTCTCTGTGTGTCTGCCTGTGTGTCAGCTTGTCAGTCTGCCTATCACTAACTGTAGGGGTGGTCCACCCAGCAACAAGCTTTCCGACTGGATGGAGATGACGACAGCTCCGGTTCCAGACATCGACCGGCGCAGCGCGTTGGCAACGTGCAGCAATGCAGCAGACGATAAAACGGCGCCACTGGACCAATTCATGCACGCTCTGCTGGCTAATGTAACAATAGGAGGATCATGCCATATCGATGATCTCCTCTTTTCCAGCTGCTGTCGTAACTTTTTTGTCATAAAGTGTTATTTTGGGACGTTATGAAATAAAAGAACAGGATGATCAGATCTATAGCCTACAAAGCAACAGGCAGTTGTCGTCGTCATCATCATCATCATCATCATCATCATCATCATCATCATCATCAAGTGCCTTGCCACATGGCGTTGGCGATCATGGCCCTCCATAAATATGCATCTGTCCCTTGTTGCCGCAAGCACATCTTCCACCCTATCTGTCCTCAGCCACCCTGCAAGTCCGTCCAAAATTTTTCCCTTGAGTCTATCTGGTGCTCTCATTCCCTTCAACTTTCCTGTTGTGACTAGGTGCTCTAATTCTCCTTCTTCCTCATAAAATGGCCTATAAATATTGGGCAGTTGTGTAGGCCTTTATAAATATGGCCAGAAACTTGAAAACATGTGACAGCTTCAAGTCACCGACAGTTATTCTTGTTCAAGCAATAGCAACCACACGGCAGAAATCTACATCAAAGCTGCATCAACAATGGCAATATAATTACTAGAATTAAACAGGACCTGGAACTAGTCGCCGTGGTGTAATGGTTAACGTAACGGAATAACAACCGGAAAGTTGTGGGTTCGAATCCTATTACCCTGTGCAAAATCGTTGTGGGGTTTTTCAGCCCAAACGAGCTCCTACCCAGAATTGAGTGTCTTATGAGCTCATCGGGAAGACTGGAAATACACAAATGAGTCTCATCCACTTCACGGGTGCGTCACTGAGGTGTTACTCAAATTTTCTTACTTACACGGCAATGTCCGCATTTCTCGGGCCTGATTGGTGCCTGGATATATTTTGAAAGGAAGCGCACAATAAGCCTTGTCACGCAGTCTCAATCCAGAATGGAACTCCATATCAGGAAGATTTTCATCTTCATCGCCATTTTCATCATAGCGTTTTGAAAAATTCTGCCAGATTTTATGGTCATTAATGTGACAGAAAAATGGGATAGCAAAAAGACGGAGAGGAAGAAGAAGAAGAAGAAGGAAGAGAGAAGAAGGAGAAGAAGAAGAAGAAGAATTTGAAGAAGAAAGAAGAAGAAGAATTTGAAGAAGAAAAGAAAAAAGAAGAAGAAGAAAAAGAAGCAAACAGGATATCAAGAAGCAAAGCCATTAATCTCACCGCCAAGAAGACTGTACAAGTCATTCATAGTCTTTTTTCCAGCCCACAACACAAACACTGACTCATTCGCTGCCCATCTCAGTGTACCAATCATTCTGTCAGTGTCAGCTCACTGTTTCACTGTGAACCACACCACCATCCCAAACCTCCCCTTTCCAATTCAAAACCTCGCCAGGACACAAGGTTCTGTGCAGGTTCAACGCATTTGCCCGATAACAGGAGTTTGGAGTTTGCTCAAGAGGGATTCATCGCACTCGGACAATTCCATATGTGCTCCACTCAAATCCACCAAGAATTATCTGGCAGACTTCCTAAGCCTGCGCAAAACACTATGCGCTGACAAGGACTTGAAATTGGGGAGGAGGGGGGAGGGCTTTTGAAACACTAAGCGGACACCATCAGAATGATGGAAACATTAAGACGGGCAGCCAACAGGCCAGTTTTTAATATTACAGGCTGGGGTCGAACTCGAGATATCAGATGTTGAGTCCACGGCTCTATCGATAGAACCAACCAGTCCGCGTGGTGGTGGTGGGTGGGTGAATAGCTGTGGGGAAGGGATGCGCTCATTTGCTTTTTTTTTTTTCTTCTTTTTTTTCTTTGCTTTTTTTTTCAACAATTTAATTTTACACATAAGATCGACTTCATTTTTTCCCATGGTATGGTATTCTAATGTGAATGTTTTACGTGTTTTGTGTTACGTTCTTATGGAAAACGCAGCGTAATTTTCTCTTTTGGAAGTAATGAAATGAACTTGAAAGAAGAAACCAGAAGAACAAGTAAACCAAAAAGAACGCGTATTCAATACAAGACAAGACAAGCACAAACTTACGGCCAACTTTTGGTCCCTTTTTATCCACTGGACGAGGCGGCAGGGAAGTTTTGGTCTTTTTGTTATTGTCCGTTGTTTGGTGTCTGTTTGTGATCGTGCATTCGCGCTTGACAAAGGCCGGTTGGCCGAAAGTTTGCGCTTGTCTTGTCTTGTTGTATTGAATACGCGTTCTTTTTGGTTTACTTGTTCTTCTGGTTCCTGTTTGCTTGGACGCGGGCAGTCGCACTTATTTTGGAACTTGAAAAAGTTAACAGATGGCAGATTAGGTAGGCTATAGATGGGCTGGTCAGAATGTCGCCGATGACTACCTTTTAACTACACTCCAAACCCGTTGACCTCATCATTATCCTTTACGCTGCCGCATGGCGTTGGCGATCATGGTCCTCCATATGAATCTATCCCTTGTCGCTGCAAGCACATCTCCCATCTTGTCTGTCTTCATCTACTGTGCAAGTCCATCCAGTATTTTCTCCCTGATGCTCTGTTTTTCCATCCAGCTTTTCTTTTGTGACTGGGTGCTCTGATTTCTCTTGCCTCATAAAATGTCCTATAACTATCGCTTGTCTTTTCCTAATCTTCTTCATTAATGTTCTTTTTGTGTCTGCCTTCTTCAAGACTGTCTCGTTTGTTTTCTTTGCTGTCCGTGGAACTCTTAAGTTTGTGAAACGTGGGTACTGTTTGCTGACTCAGACAAGAGAATTCATCTAGACCAGTCTTTTGGAACAAATGTTTGTATATCATACCTCGAGCATTACATCAACGGGTGTCTATGGAACAATATGAACAGTTCGGTGGACACACACCTACACACAAAATAACGTGCTTGGTTTGGTCATG
>CM060311.1:71576918-71579418 GCA_030674185.1 Monoplex corrugatus | reverse complement strand
AAGATCCTACAGCAACAAAAAGAGTTGACCGTGGCAAAATTGTGTTGAAATATCCATTGTCATAGGTAGACCCAGGGAGAAAATGCTGGACGGACTTGCAGAGTGGCTGGGGACGAGGAGGGTGGGGGAGATGCTAGGGGCAACGAGAGATAGAGACAGATGGAAGTCCATGATCGCCAACGCCATGCGGCAGGGCACCTGATGATGATGATGATAATGGTAGGTTAAAACAGAGAGAGAGAGAGAGAGAGACAGAGACAGGCAGACAGACAGACAGAGAGACAGAGACAGAAAGAAAGAGAGGGAGAGAGAGAGAGACTCATACACACACACGCACGCATACAAGACAATAAACAAAGATGGTGTCGTGTCATGGCAACATGCTTTTCCAAAGGGACGGCAATCCGTATTTCACGCGGAAAAGTTCCATTGTGACAAAAACTGCTCAGAGTCAATCTAATCCAAAACCCACACTGACCACGATCGAGCGTCAGTGATTGCCCATGATGGGTAGGTAGGTGACACTCCTGATTCGCAGCACACCAACTTAACCCTTTGACTCCTGCACCCTGTCCATCAGCATCCTGCATTGTCAACCATACTAGCAAAGCAAAAGCTTAACCCTTTGACTACCGCACCCTGTCCATCAGCATCCTGCATTGTCAACCATACTAGCAAAGCAAAAGCTTAACCCTTTGACTACCGCACCCTGTCCATCAGCATCCTGCAATGTCAACCATACTAGCAAAGCAAAAACTTTAACCGTTTGACTTCCTCACCCAGTCCACCAGCTTCCTGCAGAAAACTAGTGGATAGGGTGAGGGAGTCAAAGGGTTAAGTTTTAGCAGTTGGTGGATAGGGTGCGGGGGTCATAGGATTAATTAAACAGACTCAACCCAACCATTACGTATAGATATAGTAAAGTATCTCGTGTTTCGTCCTCTGACGAATCAGTCTATTTTGTCCTTCTTCAGGGACTGCGAAGGGAATGCAGCGAAGATTAACTCTTTGCTTCCTGCACCCTGTCCTCCAGGATCCTGCAGTGTCAACCATGCCAGCAAAGCAAAGGGTGTAGGAGTCAAAGGGTTAAGAGATGGGCACTGACCGTCTTCATGATCCTGGCAGCCCCAGAGAAGGTTGGATGTCTTGAAGCTTCGCTCAGGTTGTGAGAAAGCCTCAACACTTTATTTCTGTTAACTAAGCAACATAACTCTCGAGAATCACAGAGTTATCTCCCTTGTAGAATTTCTCAAATCCAACACAGTTTGCGCTACCCATTCAGCTAGCATACAGGAATGTTCTGAGCTTGCAATTCTGTGCCTTGTGGCTGCCGTCTATGCTAGCTGAATGGGTAGCGCAAACTGTGTTGGATTTGAGACATTCTACATGGGAGATAACTCCGTGACTCTCAAGAGTTATGTTGCTTAGTTAATATTTAAAAGTCTCCCTGCTTCGCTCTTATTTCCTTTGGTGTCACTTTATTTCTGTGACAAATTTTAGTTCCCATTTGCTGTATTGGATTTTGTTTGTTTGTCTGTCTGTCTGTCTAGACGTACGTCTGTCTGTCTGTCTATCTGTATGTATGTATGTATGTATGTACGTTTGTTTGTTTGGTTGGTTGTTTGGTTGGTTGGTTGGTTGGTTGGTTGGTTGTTTTGCGTTCGTGGGCGGCAAATCCCATTTGTGCTTGAACAGATAAAAGGCCTTTGCGTGTATGGCCGTGTGTGTGTGTGTGTGTGTGTTTTGTGTGTGTGTGTGTGTGTGTGTGTGTGTGTGTGTGTGTGTGTGTGTGTGTGTGTGTGTGTGTTGTGTGTGTCTGTGAGTGTGTTTTGTGTGTGTGTGTGTGTTGTGTTGTGTTATGTTGTGTTGTGGGCGCGCAGGTGCGCGGGCGTGTGAGTGTGCGTGTATGTGTGCGCGTGCGTGTGTGTGTGTGTGTGTGCGCGCGCGCGCGCGCGTGTGTGTGTGTGTGTGTGTGTGTGTGTGTGTGTGGCGCGCGCGCGCGCGTGTGTGTGTGTTTCTAAACGCCGCCATCAAAGCATTCAGCCAGTCGTACACCGTTTTCTAGAGTCACAGTAATAGTGCTGGGGTGTTTTCCTGTTTCCACAGAGCTTCGTGCACTGACATAGCTTACAGAATCTTTAACGTGCGCATGTTGACGCTCTGAGCGCGTATACACACTAAGAGGGTTCAGGCACTAATAGGTCTGCACATATGTTGACTGGATCTGGGAGATCGAGAATAATCTTCACCTTTTATCCACCAGATCTTTTGAATCCAGTTTTAAAACCCCACTTCTTTTCTCAGCAATAACTCTGCAATTCCTTCTTTCCCTCAGTTTGTGTAGGTCTCTCTCTTTCTCTGTTTCTCTCTGTTTCTCTCTCTCTCTCTGTGTTTCTCTCTGTTTCTCTGTTTCTCTCTCTCTCTCTGTTTCTCAATCTCTGTCTCTGTCTCTCTCGCTCTCTCTCTCTCTCTCTCTCTCTCTGTCTCTCTCTCTCTCCAC